>VDFB02086081.1:170255262-170427425 GCA_007258455.2 Sequoia sempervirens | reverse complement strand
CATCTTTTTTCTTTGGTTAAATTATTATTGTTTTAAGTTTTAGTATATTTTCCTTTATATCTTCCTTTATTTACATTTTTTAATTTATTTTTTAGACTGCAGGAATCAGATAGCATGACCCACTATAAATTGTAATGTGCTTGGTAAACTTTTTAACGTGACTGGCGGCGCTGGGGCAACACACCCTTCGGTACCACAGGGGTGAGGGAGACTAGACCTCGTGACCAACCTCCTACAATAGGAAAGATTTAGCTAACCGAGCTAGGGCCCCCGCCCCATTGTTTGAGACATTTAACTTTAACCTTTTTTAATCCATTTATTTGTGTTATATCATATTACTATATTATTCATTCTTCTATTATGTCTTCATCATGTTTTCGCCTATTTTCACTTTTACTTCATTTCTCAATCTCCTCCCTATCTACCCTCTCCCACCACTTAACTCTTCTTAAGGTCATTTCTACAATCATAATCTTCATTATTCTCTTCTTACGATGAATCATTTAGTGTGGTTCGAAACGCCAATTCAAAATAGCATACATAGTTTAATCTAGAAGTGTTTACTCTATCATTCATGGACTTTGAAAAAATCATACCATCTATAATCATCGTTTCGTTAATATTTAATAATTATTGATTTGAATGAAGAGATATGGTTGCATTTGTGTCTACTACAAATCAAATCTGATAATTTAATATTATATTTTTTTGATAAAAGTGGCTAGGCCACTTAAATTTTATTAAATAAAAGATTACATCCGTCCAAGATAAAACTCAATCCTGAAACCAGGAGAGCCCAAATTTAACAATTGTATATATGTGCATACTCAGAGAATCCCATCTCAAAGTAAAACCCAAAGAAGATAGAATAAAAGTCACCCACCAATCCCCAGTCTAGATCAACTAGACAAGTATGCAAAGCCCACAAATGCAAAATGGGCAAAGATAAAAATTGTTTAAGATTCTTCCACTTGAGAACTGGAAGAACTAGCCTCATAATGAGAAAGAGGTAGTAAATTATTCAAAGAGAAAGCCTCCGCTTTTTTGGATATGGAGGTTGAAGCCTGCCCTGTAGACTTGGATCTTGTTGCAATACCAAACAAGAAGTACAAAGCAAGGAAGATGTCAACCCCAACAACAAGAATCTCTGGAGGAACCCTATCTATCAGATTGTTGCAATCTAGCACGGTCCTTTCAAAATCATCGCAAATGATACCAGACCTAAGAGTCATCATCAAATCTCCACAAAAACCATTAGTGATCATATCATTATGAGAAATAAAACCACTAAGAGGAAAAAGACCAGAGTCAAACAGATATTTATCCAAAGTTTTACGAAGTTCCAAGTCAGAAAGCAAACTTTCCTAAAAAAAATTTAGAAGCAAGGACCATGACCATTTTAGAATCCAATGGAATGTCCATGCAAATAGTAAAGAAGCAAGAAAGCACTTCATAATAGATGGCATTAGAATTTTCCGGTAGCCATTGGGATCCCATCACCTTTTTAAAATCCAAAAAGATATCCACATCATCCAAACAAAACATTTTACCCAAATTTTCATGATCATACGGATGAGGATCACTAAACTCCTTTCCCTTTTCCAAGAGGGAAATTTTGTACCATGCCAATTGGGATTGAGAACACATTGCAGAAAACAAAATACCTTGCATTTTTTGTGATATACCATAGAGTAGTGTAGGCCATTTCTCTTAAATAGAGAACAGTAATCAAAGCACAATATAGTCGGCTCACATATGAGTAGCTTGATAGTCGGTTCACTGCTAAGAAGCATAACTAAAAATCATAAGATTTCCCAGAACATATAAGAAAATGATTCCAAATTTTATTGGCTTGTGAGCCAAAAAGATTGCGCATGAAACTCCTCAATGCATGATTATACAAAGTGAATGAAGCAGATGAAGGAAGGAAGAGGCTGTCAATCCAAGACTGTCAAAAAAAATAAACCAGGTACATGATAAAGTCTATTTTATCCAATGAAAAATTGCCTTCGAATCAAATCATATAATGATGAAAATACCCTTCATAGCCCACGAAAAACCCATAGAAATCACTGACGTGAATAGCAATCACAATCATGATTGAACAAGGCCAGAGAATCACACAAATGGTAATTTGTGTAAGGGAGGAATTTCTTTCTCCGAAAGTTCTTTAAAAATCCATTGTTCATCAATTGCCTTATTAGCAAGAAAATCTGCAACATAGTTGACTTCCCTAAAACAATGAGAAACCAAATAGCTATTAAAATAATTTAGCTAAAGAACTTTATCCAAGAGCTATTGCAGCTGCCAAACATGTGATTTTTTATTGGTAATTGCATTAAATATAACCATGGAGTCTCCTTCCACAACAATATCTTTAATGCCTAAATATTGTGCTAGTTCCAAACCAAGGCTAAGAGCCTCTAATTCAGCCTTGTTATTAGTCCCATCAGGTAAAATTTTGCAAGCTGCTTTCAAGATCTTCGAGTTTGAATTTGTTATAACAATACCAATGCCAGATTTCCCAGGATTGCCTATGGAGGCACCATCAAAATTTAGTTTAAAGCAATTCTGAGGAGGGGTTATTCATTTAGCTTCCTTTCTTGCTTTACATTTGTCAATCTTATTTGTGATCGAACCATGGAATGGCAAAGACTTGATTAAAGACCAAGATTTGATGATGTAGTTGTTCCAATTTGAAAAGGTTTTCAAATTGTTAATTTTTTTGAAAATATATGTTTTTGCAAAAGAAGACAAAAGAGATTTATACTCTTCCTTTACTGAATAATTTTTTGATTTTGATTTAGTCCAAATTAGAACATCCTCCTTGTCCATAAAGACAATAGTTCTTTTTCCCAATTCCTCTTTAAACGCCAGTTTAAGTGATGATGGAGAGAGTCTCGACTGATTTCCACTTGATTTTTGGAATCAAGTTTGTGAAGTCCACTGTAAAATAATCTGCCACATGTGAGCCCCACTGTCTCTTAAGTATTGGCATCAAAATACCCCAATCTCTAATTTGGGACATTGCAGGATAACTGTTCCAATCGTCCTCCCAGAACTTAGCCTTCTTTCCATTATGAATCAACCAAGAAAGATGAGGGAGAATAATTGTACGAGAGGAAGAGATGAAGTTCCAAACAACAAAACCCTTGGGTAATGAAGAAGCAATAAAAATGCACTCCCTTGGATGAGGATTTAAATATTTGGAAAACATTATTTTCCCCATCTTGAATTAGGAGATTAGTATAATCTCCATGTTAGTTTGGCTCCTAGGACAAGATTTTGATGTTTTAACCCTCTTATGCCAGCCCCACCAAGATCTTTGGTAAGACAAACATTGTCCCAAGCAATAAGGGGAATCCTTGCCTTTCCCCAACATTATTATTCCACAAAAAAGAACATAAAACTGATTTTAGATGATCTAATGTGGATACAGGAGCTTTAAGAATAGACATCAAGAAAATTGGAATAGCATTGATAATATATTTTATTTTTTAATATATATATGTATATTAAATTAAAAATAAATAACTTGTAATAAATAATCATTTTAATATATAACAATTTTATATTAATAATTTAAGAGAAGAAACATTGTCAACATGTAATATCTAACTTTTAATGATTTTTAGTATATATTATATTTATTTTATTTATAAAATTTATTTAATATATAATAATTAGTAATATAACATTTATTAAATACGTTATTTATTTAAAAGTTAGTGATAAAAATTAGGTTTATAGTTATGGATAGTGTTACGATCATAGTTAGGGTTAGAGTTAGGGATAGGGTTAGGTTTAGGGTTAGGGATAGAATTAGAGTTAGGGCGAGGGTTAGGTCATTAAAATAACTAATTAACAATACTAAAACACTATAATTAACAAAACTTACATTTATTTTTATTCACATTAATAAAACTTGCATTTAATTTTTATCAAATCTTAAAAACAATAATTACAATACTATTAAGGCAAGTGCTAGCCACTACGTGACACTTGTTTCAAATGTGAATATAAATATGTTTTATTTCAAATGTGAAGATGTGAGGTTTTTAAGGTAAGGTTTTGGTTGAAGGGATTAATATATTATTATATATTGTATTATATCCTAAAGAAGTATAAATATTATGTTAATGATTATATCCCTTAATTCAAATATTATATTTTTTATATATTATATTATATAATATTTATATATAATATATTATTATATATTGTTATGTTAATGAGAGGGTGAGCTTGCCACATTGATAAATATAAAAAATATTTTTTACTAATGTATTATTATATTATTCATAATATTGAAGTATTAAATTATTATATATATATACTATTAAATTAATTATATTATTGATCTTAGGTTGTGAGCTTTAATGTATAGTGTTGGGACGATCTTGCAGGGTTGTGGGGAAGTAAAGTTTAAATAAAATTAGATTAGAATCTAGTTATCAAATTAATAATTATATAAATTTAATATATTAAAACAAATAATATATTATTCAATATTAATTTTAATAACTAAAGTTATTATAAACATTAACATTTTAAATTAAGATTCTTCTTTTATATTTTTTAAAAGCTTGCACAATATGTGGCCATGTGAATTTTCACATTCAATCGTAGAAAGGAAAAGTTATAGCAAAATTGATCATGTTCCAAAGGCACATGGTGAAGACAAGTGGATGTTTTAATAAATACCGCATAAAAGAAAAGTGTAGGAAAGGTTGAAATTCAAAATGGTTGTGAGAATGATGTCCTTTTTTACTTAATTCTTATTGGAAAGAAGCGAGACACAAAGAGAATTCAAATTAATATTAATTATAATATATTAATGAATGTATTGTTATTTAAGGAATAAATAAATAACTATAAAATATATTATAATATTAAATGTTATGTGACTTTCTCCCCAAAGAGAAAGTTATGAAATCTAGCCCTTTAGAATTAAAAGGGAGATAGAAAAATAAAGGATAATATGATCTTTTGGTTAAGAGAGATATTAATAAAGGATATGTATACAAACTCTCTTAAAAAGGTGGAAGAATAATTAGTTATTTAGCTAATTATTAAATATAACCTTGGTGAAAGGGTGTGATGGTTTGGAAATCACTCCTTAAAAGGATATATAAATCATTCATGTGAGACATGGAACAAACATTCAAGGATGGAGAACATTCAAGGAGAGAAGAGAAAAGGAAAGAGAAACTAAAAGGGCACAAAGGAGTGAAGGTTAGGGTCATGGGTGGGCATTGAAACATTTGGAGAAGGGGCACATAGCGTGTGTCCAAATTGGGGTACAACGTACACCTAGGAGTGTCCTAGGGTTGTGTTTCTGTTGTGAAGGCAGGTTGGGTTCTGTGTAAGAACCCGTTTCCTTCGGGGGTGTTTATGTCAGGAAAATCCTAGACCTGTAACCATTCCTCTGAGCGCCAGATAGCAACATTTTCATGACTTTCAAATAAGTATCGAGAACCATTGATTTGACAATATTGAGAACATTGTCTATATGATTTTGGTGTTAATATGACTAGTATATATATATATAAAATGTTGAGAGATATCCTTCTTGAGGTGTATATTTTTTAATCAATTAGTCATATAAAAGTGCAATAGACACCTTAAGAAGGATATCTCTTGACATATATATATGCTAGTAGCATTCACAGCGTGACATGGAAGAAAAAATTACTAGGGTTATGATTAGGGTTACAATTAGGATTAGTGTTATCATTATGAATAGGGTTATGGTTACAATTAGGGATAGGAATAGGGTTAGGATTAGAGTTAAAATTGGGATTAGGGTTGGGTTAGCCTTAGTAGTAAGATTAGGGTTAGGCTTATGATTATGATTAAAGAAAATTAGAATTTTTGTTGGGGTTATCATCCCAATTAGGGTTAGTGTTATCATTATGATTAGGGTTAGTACTATCATTATGATTAGGGTTAAAATTAGTCTTATGATTAAGATTAGAGTTAGGGGGTAGGGTTAGGGTTAAGGTTGTGGTTAAAGTTACAGATATAATTAGGGTTAGGTTTAGGGTTAAGATTGGGGTTAGGGTTAGGTTTTGGGTTTAGGCTAGGGTTATAGTTAGGTTTAGGATTATAATTACAGTTATGGTTATATTTACCTAGGTGAAGATAGGGTTATGGTTAGCATTAGGGCTTGAGTTATGGAAAGAGATATAATTAGGGTTAGGGTTATGATTTGAGATAGAATAGGGTTACGATTATGGTTATAGATAGAATTAAGTTTAGGGTTATCGTTAGATATAGAATTAGGGTTAGGTTTAAGATTTAAGGTTATGATTAGGGTTAGGTTTCACATTAAGGTTAAGGTTATAGTTAGATATAGAATTAGGGTTAGGTGTAGGGTTATGATTATAATTAGGGTTAGGGAAAGGGTTAGGGTTAGGGTTAGGGCTAGGATCAGGGTTAGGTTTAGGGTTAAACTTAAGGTTATGGTTAGTGTTAAGGTTAAGGTTAGGGTTAGGGTTAGAGTTAAGGTTATGGTTAGGGTTACAGTTAGGGTTATGGTTAAGGTTAGGCTTTGGATTAGGATTAGAGTTAGAGTTAGGGGCTAGGGTTAGGGTTACAATTAGGTCTAGGATTAAGATTAGGGTAAGGGTTATAGTTATAAATAGGGTTACCTTAAGGTTTAGGATAGGTTTAGAAATATAACTAGGGTTGGGGTTATAATTAGAGATTGATTTAGGGTTAAGGTTAGGGTTAAGATTATAATTACGATTAAGGTTAGGGTTAGGATTATGTTTTGGTTATAGTTAGAGATAAATTTATGGTTAAGGTTATTGTTAGGGTTAGGTTTTGGTTTAAGGCTAGGGTTATAGTTAGATATAGAATCAAGGTTAGGTTTAGGGTTATAATTATAGTTAGGGAAGATTAGGGTTATGGTGAGGAATAGGGTTGGGGTTATGGTTAGAGATAAAATTAGGGTTAGGGTCATGATTTTAGATAGAATTAGGGTTTGGGTTACAATTAGAGATAGAATTAGGTTTAGGGTTAGGGTTAGAGATAGAAACATGGTTAAGTTTAGGGTTAAGGTTATGGTTAGGGTAATGATTATAGTTAAGATTAGGGTTATATTTAGATATAGAATTAAGTTTATGTATATAATTAGGACTATATATAGAATTAAGGTTATGTATAGAATTAGGGTTAGATATAGAATTAAGGTTATGTGTAGGGTTATGACTATAGTTAGGATTAGGGTTAGGGGAAGGGTTAAGGTTAACTCTAATTCTAATTATAACCCTTATCTTACTTCTACCCCTAACTATAACCTTTATTGAACCCTAACCCTAACCTAAATTTAACCCTAATCATAACTAAACCCTAATCCCAACCTTAGTTGAAGCCTAACCTTAATTAAATATAAAACATAATTATAATCCTAAGTAAATCCTATATGAATCTTAACCCTAACTATAGTTTGAACCATAAGCCTAATGTTAGTTGAATTCTAACCTAACCCTAATTTTAACTCCAAACCTAACCCTAACCCTAACTTTATCCTAGAACCCCAACCATAATTGAACACCAATTGATCCCTAACCCTATCCTGATTGAATCTTAACCTTAATTTAACCCTAACCTTAACACTACTTAAGTTGAAAACCTAACCCTAACCCTAATCCTAACCTTAATCATAATTGTAGTCATAACCCTAACCCTAAGCCTTATTCTAATTTAACCCTAACCATAGTTGAACCCTAACCATAGTTGAACACTAGCCCCAACCTAAACTTAATCATAATCATAGTTGTAACCTTAACCACAAGCTTTATCCTATAATGTTAATCCTAACCTTAACTCTAACCCTAATTGAAACCTAAACCTAACCCTAGATCAAAGATTATCTTAGATCCCTAATCCTAACCTTAACCCTAGTTGAATCATAACCCTAATTGAATCCTAAATTAACCCTAATTGAACCATAATTAATCCCTAACCCTTAATGAATCCTAACCATAACCCTAATTAAAAAATAATTGTAACCCTAATTAAATCCTAATCCTGATTGAATCCTAATTTAACCCTAACCCTAATATTAACCTTAATTAAACCCTAACCTAAACAATGTATCTAACCGTAATTAAACCCTAACCTTAACCCTAATTTAAATTAAACCCTAATCACAAACTTAATTTCACCCTAACCCTAATTGAATCGTAACCATAATAGAACCCTAACCCTAACAATAACCTTAATTGAACACTATAATTAACCCTAATTAAACACTAATCCTAGCCCTAATTGAACCCGAATCAATACCCTAGATTTCATTAAATCATAATCCTAACCTTAACCCTAATTTAACCATAATAGAATTATAATCCTAATTCAATTCCCATTATATAATTTGGATAACATGAAAAATTAACTCTATTCATAACCCTACCTTTAGTCCATTTTATAAAATATAACCCTAATAAACACCTAACACCAATTGAACCTTAATTAAAATCAAACCCTACTATTAAGCGAACTCTTTCCCTAACCCTAATTGTGACAACATTACTAATTATTCTAAATTCACCATATTTACATTTGTTTAAATAAAGTCATCACTATTTTCTTCTTCAAGACCTTCAAATTATCAATAATAAATAGAAAGAATAATATTAAATAATATAGGGAAAAAATATTAAGAAATTATTGTTTGAGTTGCATGGGCATGATGATGTTTTTATGTTTGAGCATGTTTTATTGTATATTTTTAACAATCGAAAGAAGCATTACAAAGTAAGTTGCATATTTTTCATATATCAAAATTGACAATTGAATATATGCTAAATAAAGATCTTAAATTTGAAAAAAAAATTATATACAAAGTGTTTTTTGATTTAATCATTTTAATACAGAGACATTCTTTCAATTAAAAAAAGCCAAGATTTAGAAACTAATTTACATGTGTTAAAACTATTTAGCTGAATAAATTTAAAACATAAAAATTTGTATGACGTTTTTAAAATCAATATTTAGAAAATGTGATGTATGGAAATATTTAGACATTTATTTGTTTATATTTATTTGATTACAATAATAAGGAAAAATAATAAGAGATGAAGGAATTAAAGGATTTAAAAAGGGAAATGTATTTATTTGTTGTTATTATGTGTATGATAAGCTAAACAATCATTAACAAATCAAAATAATGTTGAAATTTATGCACAATGACATAATCATGTAGCTCATAAATACTTTTTTTTGAGCTTAAGATTTTTTTCATCTACATCTTTCTCCATTTCCAAATACTTGGTTGCACCTCTACACATTACCCTTAGGCCACTCTAAATGTTATCCAATTATTTGTAAAAGTACCATGAAATAGAAATAAAAATAGTGTAGACAAATAATATATAAATAAAATTTTATCCATAAAACAATGTCATTATCATTTCATCATAATGAATTCATTTTAATAGTACATGTCAAATGAGATCCTCATAAAAATAAGTTGGCAAATGAACTCTTTTGTTATGGAAAATTGAAACTCCTATGCATTGATTTAATCGACATTATTTATGAAGCCAAATGTTTTAATGCTAATGTAGAATATTCAGCAGTCACATAAAAATGTTTCTCCTGCACTACATTATTCAATAGGTTGTGCTTTTGATTTATTTTTTATTTTCAGCTGGATGACTTTTAAGTAAGTTTATCACCCAAAACCCTATATGTAGTTATGTATATGTATCCAAAGTAATTACTAATTTTCAAACTATATTTATTGAGTTAAATAACCCAGTGTGTAGACATAGGCATGCACAACCACCTGTATGGACATACATATATATGTCTTTATAATGGTAAAATAATTCTAAAATAATTTTGTGTGGCAAATGATAAAATAATTTTGTGTGGCAAATGATAAAATAATTTTGTTTAACTTTATGATCTCATTGTCTTGATGTCCTCATGCAGTGGTGTCTTGAGAGCTTGGTTTCAATCCACAAATTAAGTATTTAATGATATACATATCTAGATATATATTGTCTATGCATTCCATCTTATCAACTCTTTATGATGCAACTCAAATCAATAGAAGGTTTTAAGAATAATAATTAAAAAAAAATTGTGAGCTATAATAGTCAAATATGGGTAGTCATTTTTATAGCCTTCATTTAATGCATTGTGTCAAACTCCCTCTTTCTCACCAAAAGTAAAAGATACATTATTAGGAATAATCAGGTGAGCCATGAGTTGCATGGATTAGGATGCAAGACCATGTGAGAGGGTTATAAAATACCACATATATAAGTGCTTAACATATGTAGTTGATGATATGCTTAATGGCATTTATAATGTGATTGCAATTCTATGAAGATGTGACATGCATATTTAGAGCTAATTAAATATGGTAGCAATAGTTGAAGTACGATTCCCTACTATCATAATAATTTCTAGCCACTTTGTTAGTTGGTCCAATCCTATTATTACTAATAAACTTCATCCATATTTCCATTACTCTATTTACAACGTGTATAGTGAGTTCTTTATATTTTGTGACTAAAACGTCTAGCTACAACATAAAAATAAAGACATTTTAAGATTTGAATTCAGTTAATGTCTTTTTTGTTTTAAAATTTAGTTCTTGATACATAGATTTTGTACTCTAGGGTTTGAAACAAATTGTCTAACTTAACCTTTGATCAAACCTGCAACTCTTAAGGGCACTAACCTGCATACACAAAATTTTGAAAGTACAAAATATTAAAACAATAAAACTGAAATCAGAATTATGCAGCTACTGGAAAAATAACTTGTATCATTCTAGAAAAAAATTGAATATAAAAGTGAATACATTGACTCCACTTGAGGTTGTAAATAATCTATGAACATGATGCTCCAAAATAGAACAAAGCAACCCTAATTGAATGTTGTATTTCATCACAAATAAGCCAACTTCTAGAATATATAGATAGCTATAGGATGGCGTACACGTGCTCTAAGCTCTCTCGATCTGCTTCAATAGTACTCGATGATAGTGCACCTGAGCTTGATTAGAGTGGAAGTCAGAGTGTGTAGTTGATATGTCACTAATAATTGGCGGGGTGCTTTCAGAACCAATTCACTAGAGTGTTGGGTGCTTGTAGGTAGGCTTGTTGTCTATTACGTATAGAAGATTGCTATCTTTGATCCATCATTCATGATTCCTCAAGGTGGGGTGGCATTTTATATTTATGATCCATCGCATGCTTTGCACTGTCACATAAATAGAAGATGATATTAAGAAAAAAATAGACTAAAGCTATGATCAGAACCATCCTATCAATCCCAACCCACAATGGAATCAATGGCCTCAATAAATCCAATAAATAGATGTTACTATTAGCTTAACATTTGAATTCCTCTTGTCTCTATATTAGAGGTAAGAATGGGAAGAAAATTTCTTGGCAAGAGCTATACTGCCAAGCTTCAAATGAATCTCTATGGCAAAGTTGATTTCGTCTACTTGAGTGGTTGCTAGTTGTGATTGAAATGAAATGAAATATTTTAATAATGTCCAGGAGGCCACAAAATCCTATGGGGCCCAATAATAACACAAGACTACCAACAAAGAAAAAGATCCTAAATAGTTTGTGATCTTCGCTCAAGATCAACTCTTCGGTAGTGGATTTTGATGATGTAGTTTACCATTTTGTCCAACCCTTCCTCCTCAAACAAGGTACTTAACTTATCAACTTGTAAGGTGTCGTCATAATTGACTTGGATATCTTTATACATTGGGAACTTCATAACAAAGTGTCTTTTTATCTCCACCATTTGATGCAATGTAGGGGAGGCCTTTTTCAATCCCAACATAATTCAAGTTGATACAAACAATTTTGAATCCCACAAACTCCTCTCTAGGGTGAACTCCTTCACAACTGCACTACTAGCCTAGTAGGTGTGCAACTAGGCTTTCTTGACCAAAACTCTCCAATTACTTACCAAACCCACCAACCATTCATTTTCTCAGGCACCCAATAACCCTTTACACAACATATGTCAAAACCTTATATGGTTGTTTTGGACCAACTCCACTAAATCTGAGTTTTCACGCCGAAAAGGGATCCAATTAGCCCACTTTTACAAAGCTTCAACATCTCTCTAAAGTTTCTTCCCCACAAATATTTCCTTGGATAGTCAATAACCTACCTACACACATTCAAAATCTACCACTTTCAAATAGGGGAACACTATCCAGCAGCCCTAACCTTAAAACCCTCTTTCCAAGCCATTCCAAGGAGGGTTTATTGCTAAATTGTGTTGCATGCCTCAAATATCTTGGTAAAATCATCAAAAACTCTCCAATACACCTGCACATGCTCAAAAAATCCTAAAAAAATGTTGCCCCAACAAATTTCACACTTTTCCACTCTCAAATTCACACTTTTTCTCAACTAGGGCTTCATGCCCAAACTTGCAAACAACCTCCCCTACTCACCACAAGCCTCTAAACACCTATTCCTACACTACTAGACCCATTCCACTTAGTTACAGTAGATTATAGAAGGTGGAATGGGTTGGTCTTCATTTTAGACCTACAAACCCTTAAGACCCTGTTTTTAGCTGATTATAGAAAATTCCTTCTTACAAGCTTTAAACTCAACAACAATCCTCAAGAATAGATAAAATTTGAATCTACAACCAACCTCTACCTGATCCAATCATCTATAGAGAAAAATTTTCTTGTACGGATTCGTACAATGGCCTGAAACTATAGAATAAAAGGTAAAACTCAAAAAATTACTGAGAAAACAGTGGTTTTTGTATTCAAGATTCAAATTCTCAATGTCCAATCTCTTTTCAAATATTCACAAGACCTTTTAAATGAATTAAATACATGACCTTACAACTTCCAACTACTTTCCAATGAACTACACCCACAAGACTCTTGAACTTCCACATTTTGCCTTTTTGCAACTTTTTACATAGTACTTGACAATTTTCTTACAAAACTTGCATAAATTGGAAATATAAACTCTATAGCTCCTAAATACATATGAAATGGTCTACATTGACATTATTTGAGACAAAAATAATAAGACCTCACACCCCTAAACCTACCAAAAGACCCGATTGACCAAAAAATATTGCATTGGTACCCTTGCACCGTACACCCGGCCTGGAGAAAGATTGCAAGCCCCATTGGAATTGTATTGCTATAGATCCCTCTTCTGACCAACATCTTCTTGGCCTTCAAATTATCCTTCATCTAGGAATCCCATCCATTGAACCAAATACTTGAAACTTGCATCATGCTTTGCATTATTGATCTTGCCTTCACTTTGACACTATCTCATCTTCACAACCTGGCATGTCTCATTTCTTCTATCCTTTTCCTTATCAGGAGTTCGTCTGGAACTTGCTCATTTATCTATTATCATACCTCTTCCAATCTGAAATTGAAGTTTCTCCATCTTCACCCTTGGAACATACTCACACTCATCAACTCTTCATTTCCTTACAACTTGATATTGCTTCTTTGTTGCATACATACCTGCTACATGTTCTTCAACCATTCTCTCATCAAAACTTGATGATACACTTGTCCTTACACTTGCAAACAAACCTTGTTCAACTATTTCATAGGCTCTTTTCCTCATTATATTTGTTGCATACTTGAATCTGCCCATTGGCCTTGCCAAACACCCACTTTCACCTCATTCTTTGTCTTCACAACCACCTTTGGGTTCTCCATTCTTAGAAACCTTATGCAATTAGTTTTAATAACCTCTTTCATGGAAGAATAAGACTTCCTACCAACTTCTCTTGACATCCAAGGAAAATTCACTGCCCTTACTACAACACCATCACTCTTATCCACTTCATTTGGAGTCTTCAAAAACATTCTATATTTGGCCTTCTCTTGGCCTACCACATCCTTGGTCTCTTCCATCACTGAGACCTTCTTCAAACTCATTGTTTTACCATCTTCACCACTTGGGGTGACTGCAACTTTCATCTCAACTAAGATCTATGTGTGCTCAAATCTAGCCACACTTCCTTGTATCTTACCTTCCATCTCTTTACCTTGACTATCCACTCTTTGCATTTGATACTCTACCTCAAGGACCTTTGTCCTACCAGGTTTATGAAACTTTATGCTAACAAAATCTAACTGTCCACCATAGTCTTTGGACACCATTTTCTCAACTTGCTTCTCTTCAACCTCAATCGTTTTAAACTCTTTCACTTGCCATTTACCTTGGCTCATTGCACCTTTTACTTTCATGTCTTGTATTAGATTTCCTGCCCCTATTATCATTTTTTTTCAGACTTATAGACCTTTGTCTTGACAGTGCTTAATTGTCCATTGTCTTCTTTTTCCTTCAAAGGACACAACATTGCACCTACCATGATCTCTTCATGCTTCACAAGCCCATCTTGGCTTTCCACAGTCCATTCACTCATTTCATCTTTACCTATTATCTTTGCCATTGGATTCTCTACCTCTACTTTCACTGCTTTATTAGACTTGCTATCCACTATTTTTTACAGTATTGAACTGCCCTTTAACCTCCTTTTCAATCAATAGACTAAACTTTGTCCCTGTTATTTCTTCATCATGCTAAAGATCATCTTGAATCTTCAAGTTCAATTCATCCTTGACCTTCTCTATCTCAGTCTTCATCACCAAATCATCATCCTCTTTACTCTTCAACATTGCATCATTATTTACACTTGTTGTCTCATCATCTTCCCCTTTTGTAGTGGTTGCACCTTCTTCCTTTTTGTCTTCCTCTATCCTTATGAACTCTTTATTGCCTACCATTACTATCCTTGTCTTATCTTGTGCCTTATCATCTTCCTGCAGTGGTGTTAGTGTGAACTTGGTTCCATCTTTCTCAATTTGATAAGGATTGGCTCTCCCATCATAAATGGCATACCTCTCAAACTACCATGGCCTTCCAAGTAGCAAATGATAATAACTCATAGGGAATACATCACAAAGTACATTATCCTTATAGCCACCAATATTAAATTCAACAAAATATTGCTCATTAACCACAATTGACTGACCATCATTCAACCAAAATTCTTTATAGGACCTATTTCATGAGGAATTCTTTCTAAATTCAACTTGTCAACCATTTCACTTGAAACTATGTTATCAATAGAACCTAAATCTATTACCACTTTACCTACCTTGTTTTTTCATTTACATTTTTTCTTGAATAGTGCTCTCCTTTGAGTCATCTCCTTCAACTTAGCATACTTTTCTTTCAACTCTCTGATTTATTTTGCTCTGGTATCTTCTGGATGCATCTTGACTCTTCAAATTCCAATTGTCAAACCTCAATCTTCAACTCTTCCAATGATCTACTGCCTAAGCTCTGATACTAATTGATGCAATGTAGGGGAGGCCTTTTTCAATCCCAACACAATTCAAGTTGATACAAAAAAATTTGAATCCCACAAACCCCTCTCTAGGGTGAACTCCTTCACAACTGCACTACTAGCTTAATAGGTGTGCAACTAGGCTTTCTTGACCACAAATCTCCAATTACTTACCAAACCCACCAACCATTCATGTTTTCAAGCACCCAATAACCCTTTACACAACATATGTCAAAACCCTATATGGTTTTTTTGGACCAACTCCACTAAATTTGAGTTTTCACGTTGAAAAGGGCTCCAATTAGCCCACTTTTACAAAGGAACATCTCTCTAAAGTTGCTTCCCCACAAATATTTCCTTTGAAAGTCAATAACCTACCTACACACATTCAAAATCTACCACTTTCAGATAGGGGAACGCTCTCCAACACCCCTAACCTTAAAACCCTTTTTCCAAGCCCTTCCAAGGAGGGTTTATTGATAAACTATGTTTTAGGCCTCAAATCTCTTGGAAAACTCATCAAAAACTCTCCAATACACCTAAACATGCTCAAAAAATCCTCAAAAATTGTTTCCCCAATAGATTACACACTTTTCCACTCTCAACCTCTCAAATTCACTCAAATTTGCATTTTTTCTCAACTAGGGCTTCATACCTAAACTTGCAAATGACCTACCCTGCTCACCAAAAGCCTCTAAACACCTATTTCTACACTACTAGACTCATTCCACTTAGTTACAATATATTACAGAAGGTGGGATGGGTCGGTCTTCATTTTAGACCTACAAACCCTTAAGACCTTGCTTTTAGCCGGTTATAGAAAATTCCTCCTTACAAGCTTTAAACTCAACAACAATCTTCAAGAATAGATGAAATTTGAAGCTAGAACCAACCTCTACCTCATCCAATCATCTACAGAACAAAATTTTCTTGTACAGATTTGTACAATGGCGTGAAACTATAGAATAAAAGGAAAAACTGAGAATTTTTTTGAGAAAATAGTGGTTTTTGTATTCAAGATTCAAATTCTCAATGTCCAATCTCTTTTCAAATGTTCACAAGGAATTTTAAAGGCATTACATACATGAACTTACAAATTCCAACTACTTTCCAATGAACTACAACCACAAGACTCTTGAACTTCCACATTTTTCCTTTTTGTAACTTTTACACAACTTGGCAATTTTTTTTACAAAACTTGCATAAATTGGCTTGATATAAACTCTATAGCTCCTAAATACATACGAAATTGTCTACATTGACCTTATTTGAGACAAAAAAATAAGACCACACACCATTAAACCTACCAAAAGATTTGATTGACCAAAAAATTGCATTGGTGCCCCTGCACCACCATTCCTTTATCACAAAATCGACATATTATTTTTTCCCACTCTACTTTAGGTACCATCCATCTGCCCATTTCACATCTAAGATGATTTGAACTAATTTGTAATTGAACTATCAACATCTTTGGTTTCCATTTAATATTCGCTCCTATATAGGTTTTTTCCTCATGGTCCCTCTTGTGGCTAAATTGTTTGGTATAGTAATCCTTTTTTCGCCTTGATTGTTTTGTCTGGATATAGCATTTTTAAATTTTTCTTTCACATATTTTTTTATTTCTTGATTTGTGCTTGGAAAATCATGCATATTCATGTCCCACTTTTCATCCATTTTTTATTTTGTTTCATCCATGTATTTTTTCTTCTATCTAACTCTTCTACCACAATTAGCTTAGGCCAATGATGGTTCTCCATATTTTGGACCTTCTGTAGTTAACTTAGTAATTGAATCATTGTTGAAGCTTCCAAGGGGAAGGAACCTATCTCCACTAATAAAATATCATAAGGGATTTGTAGTTTTGATTTAAGGCTACTAACAATTAAATGCTTTTGGATTCTTTCCACTTGCCTCCATTTCTGATTTGACATGCTACTACCCCAAATTTCACACCCATAGAGAACCACTAGGGTCACAAGTAAGCCAAACAATTTTCTCTTGGTTTTCTAATCTCATAATCCAATATTTCTACATCTATTTTGTAGAGAGTATAGTGCTTTCAAACCCCCTTGAATTCTTTTTAATCTACATGTTTCCCAACTGAGTTTGTTGTAAAAGTCCAACCCAAAGTATTTGTATTCATCCACTATTTCTAGCGGTCTTCCTTCAAAGATAAAGTTAATTTGTTGCTTTTTCCTTCAAAAAGAGAAGATCATTATTTTAGTTTTGATAGTGTTCACTTGCATCCCAACTTCCTAAAAAAAACATTCAAGAGCCTTCAAGTGCATTCTTAGCTCATGGGTTGTTTTAGCAATTAGAATGAGATCATTTGCATAAAAGAGTAATTTTATTACATATCTGGTCAACTGAATACCCTCCCCACCAATTTTTTCTATCCACTCTTTCAGATTATCAATGTAAAGCCCAAATAAAGTTGGAGAAAGTGGGCAGCCTTGTTTGACACCAATATCACTTCCAAAGCACTTAGACATACCTCTGTTGGTTATGATTTTAGCTTTGACCTGCTGATATAGAGCCTATGAACAGCTACCCTAAGCACCTTTGGAACTCCTAGTTACTCCATTCTATTCCCCAAGTTTCATCGTGGTACTATGTCAAAGGATTTTTTTAAGTCAACAAAGCAGCAAAAGCCTCCTCCCCCTAAATGTTCCATATTTTTTTAATAAAAAATCAAAGATTAATACCATGATCAATAGTGGAATGCTTTAGTCTAAAACCATCCTATCCCTCCACTCTTTTTCCCTCTTTCTCAACCCAACTACTAATTCTGCATTCAATCATGCTTCCAAAAGTTTTCTAAGAAGTGGATTAATCATAATAGTGTGGTAGTTTGATCGGTTATTGGTGTCACCACTTTTGTATAAGGGAATAACAACACTAGTTGTCCAACCTTCTAGGAAGCCCTCTTGAATAACCTTGTTGAAGATGCACCTATTACAACTTGAGTAAGGACCTCAATACCCCACTTTAAGTGTTTTTCTTGTAGCCCATAAATCTCTAGTGCTTTTCCTCTAGCCAACATTTTTATGCCTTGATTGATATTTTCGGTGGTGAAAATTCTAGTAGTATCCTTGATTATTGGAGACCTCTATGTTCATCTTGATCACATTCATATAGTATATTTGTATATTCCAACCATTGAGAGCTTGTGATATTTTTTTCCATTTGTTTTCATTTTTTTGTAGCTCCTTCCAAAATTTCTTGGGGTTGTTCTTTCCAAGGACAATCAGCTTCATTCTTCTTGTGCTCACATATTTTTCTTTTTTATTTCATATCATATTTTCATATTCTTTCTTATTTTTTATGGTCCTTCCACCCTCACAAAGTTTTCTTTTTGTTATCTTGCACTCTTTGTCGAACCATGGGTTTGCTGGAAAAGTATTTGTATTTCCCCTCTTAGGCCTAGGTCTCTTACACTCACCCAAAACCCTGTGAACTAGGGGGATCAACATGTCCTTGTTTATAGGGTGATTCTCCATGTTAGCTAAATTTCTTTCATAATTACTGAAAAGTTTTTTAAGGGCAACCTTGAAGATTTTTTTATTGTCTTGGTTCATGATGATTCTACCTTGTGAAGGTAGTTTCTTTTTGTTGAGATGGGCTTGTCCCCCTTGTTGCATGTCTATGTGGATGTCAATTTTTACATATATTGGATTATGATATGATTTCAACTCTATCAGACACTTCCCAACCACCAACTCCTTTACCTTTGAATTGTAATTATGTGAGCAAATGACATAATCTACTACACTTTTCCCATTGTAGGTTTTGTAGGTGATGTTGCTCGAGTTTGGTCATGTTCTCATACCATTGCATATTCCCAAGTTGGATAAACTGCATAGCCCCAACAACTCAGCCCCTTAGTGTGTGTCATTGTGTGTACTATCTTGGGAGATCCTTTCCCAAAGTTGCTAGTCCTCTTCCTCTAACCATAGTGGATCATCTTTCTCCTTGTCTTTGCTTTTCAAGTTAAGAGATTTTATTTTTGTTGTCTTGGAATTAAAATCACCTATCAATATAACTTCTCACATGCCATTAAAAATTGAAATGTCTCTTTTTAGTGAAGCAAAAGGATCCTTATGGTCAAGGCTCCTTTTCTTATATGATTTGGAGCCTTTTGGAGTGAAATATCAAGTTTCCACCCTTATAGTAGTTTGATTTTCTATTATTTTAAACCATACATATTTTTTGTTTGGATCTTCTTTCTCCACTTGTATGTTATTGCACCATGCCCTTTGCCACTATTTTTTCTCTCGTTCTAAATGGAAGCTTTTTTATATCCTTCAAATTTAGGGATTTTACAACCATCATTCTCATGAGTCTCCATAAGGATGATAATTTCCTTTCCTTTTTCTATGGGCCCTAAACTAGGTCCTCTCCCCCGCATGTAACCTCTACAATTCTAACTTACCATTGACAATTATTCTTGGGGGGCTTCGAGTTCCTATTTTTGATGTGCAATTATGTCACTAACTTGAGCTTTTCCATTTTGTAACCAAGCCCATTTTCTTTCATTTATTGTTGCTTTTACTTTTTCCCACTCTTTATTTCTTTCTTCTTGTTCCATTGGATGTCTAATACTTGATTTTGTAGACCACAAATTATGCCAACAAAACCATAGATTGGATACTTGCTTCTATACCAAGCTGGTTATAGCATGTGCTTGCTTCTCAACTAAAATATCCTGCACAAAAAAAGGAACGATGAACTAAATTCCATGTTGTAGTTTAGATGTGAGTTGAAATACAGTTGATCAAAACCCATTTCTATTTGGATACACATGCACAGGTCAATCAATCAAATTGTTTCAATTGAAGTGTTCTAAAAAAGTCTATAAAAATAGTTGATCCATACCTAAAGGATTTTGGCATCGTTACAAAACTTGATGGAGAAGATAGCTATTTAGTGTTAGGTGTGTTATATAATTTTCTTTATGTGTACTGAGTTGACTCTGATTGCTATACATCAGTTTCAAAAACAAGATTAAAACATAACAATATGTAATGAAGTATAATCCCTGGAAAAATAGACACATTTCTTTCAAATCTTATTTCAAACAAAAAAACTTGATGTTTATTATAGATTCTACAAATTTTTAGCAGATGAAATAATCAGTATTTTTTGGAATACTAATCCCAGGGAAAAGTACCTTTGTATAGCCAATTGTTGTAGTATTTCCTCAAAATTAACCGAAAAAGCACTCTTGATCCTTCATCTAATGTTAGCTTTCCATCTACTTGAGATAAATGTCATCAGTTTGCTTCAACGACCTATCATGCAGACCTGTTTAAATTTATACTTGAAATTGATGTGGTAGCTCAGCATTACGATTTAATCTCTCTACTAATAAAATCAATCGGTTGATCTGTAATTCGAGTAGGTTTTCCCTACAAATGGTAATATGTTATGTAACATGCAACCAAAGGCAACTGTTTAATCTTCCAATGCAAACAAATAATATTCCACATTCTTGTGTTGTAACGCCATACAGTCTGAGAGACGTAAAAACAAATGTAGTTGTTTCGAATGTACACAAAATTTTGGTTGTCACTGTGAACACGTCTCCACATAATTAATCTATGTGGATGTGTTGTTCTGTTTATTATGTTAATTATTTAATGGTCGCATGTTTATAGTTTACATTGATTATTTACATTTATGTTGATAACATTACATAATTCAAATTATCTTGATTTTAATATTCATTATATTAATTTTGTTGTTATTACTTAAATAACTATTTGGAGAAAAGGGACATTACATTTGGTATTAGAGCTTAATAATCAAGCCTTCCTATCTTTGAATTTTTTTATGCTTTGAAGTTTAATATTAATTAGCCTATAATAAAATCCATACATATATCGAGCAATATGTACATTCACCATAACTTATAAAGTTTATTCATATGCAGATATTGGTTTCTATATTAACATTATTAAAAATATTAGATCATATATCTATTTACATATTCATGTTTAAGATCTTGTTCAAGGTAATATTATTTAGAAATTCATATTTACACATAGACTCAATCTAAGATATTCTAATTTATCAATAGAATTTATATATACATTCAAATGCAAATATTTTTTAATTTTATTAAATTATCAATATCTAAAATAAAAATCATTTAAACATGTGTTAATTCAAAATTTCAAGACTATCCTCCGCTCTCGTAAAAGCCCTACTCCTTTATTATGCATATTTATTTAAGACCATTCAATCCATTCACTATTCACATTTTACTATGTTGTGCACACATTTATCAATGTCATTCTTCTAGACCACTATAGACTATGAACTATCTACATTGCTTGATACCCAAAAATATGAACAAAGGTATATAGAATAGGAGACCCTTTTTTAAAGTACATTTTGCTAAAGGTTGAGACCTTTGTATGAAGAGTCATGTCTCAAAAAACATGGCATCCTATTCACACGCTATCACATGTCCTATAAAGAGGAGTGTAAGCTTCTACAATCATAACAAAATAAATAAATAAAAATAAGCATTGCCATATTCATATCTATGTTTAATTATCTTAAATGGAGTAAATTCTAAAGCATTCAAGACTATCACCATCGACAAAATCAAGGCCAAACATGTTTGCATCTTCTTTGAAGTTTCATTGCCAATTGATATCACAATTAGTTTAGCCAAAGAAGTCATTCCCTTTTAGATGGTAAGAAAAGGATTTTGGTAACGTTTATGATTGAACTAATGTTTGAGTATAATAAATAAATAAATAAATAATATATATGCTAGTAGCATTTGTAGTAGAACATTGGAGACAATTATTATTGTTAGGGTTAGGATGGGGTTAACATTAGGAATAGAGTTAGGGTTAGTTCTATTTTTAGGATTTGCATTACGGTTAGGTTCAAGGTTATGGTTGAGGGTTAGAGATTATGTTTGGGATATAAAATTGGGATAGGATTAGTGTTATTTTTAGGGTTTCTCTTGAGACAAATATCTCTCAGCATTAGTATTGGGATTAGGGTTATGCTTAGATTGTAGGGTTAGGGTTAGTATTATTTTAAGGATTTGCATTAGGGTTAGGTTCAAGGTTATGGTTGAGGGTTGGAGATTGTGTTTGGGATATAAATTTGGGATAGCGTTTGGGCCAGGGTTAGTTTTTGAGATAAATTTGGGATTATGGTTGGATTAACATTGGTAGTGAGATTTGGCTTAGGTTCTAGGGTTAGGGTTATGATTACAATTAAATTTCTCTGAAACCTAATTAAATCCTAACCCTAATTGATCCCCAATCCTAACTTGAATTTCACCCTAACCATAATTGAAACTTAACCCTAAATTTAACCCTAATTGAACCCTAATCCTAACCTTAATTGTAATTAAAACCTAACCCTAACTTTAATAGACCCATAACCATAACTATAATTGTAAGCATAACCCTAATTATAATCATAATTAGAATGTTGTAGTTAACCCTAATGCGAATGCTAATTCTATCCCAAATCATAACATTCATCAGAACTCTAACCTCAATCCTAACTATAACCCTAATTTTTTTCGTATAACCCTAACTTTTACCCTGATTGAACCCTAACCTGTCCCAACCTAATTGAACCCTAATACTAACCTTAAATATAACCCTAATAGAACTTTAATCATAACCATAACTCTAATTGAACCCTTACCTAATTAAATCTCAACCTTAATTGTACCCTAACCCTAACTTTAACCCTAATTGAACTTTGATTGAACCCTAATCATAATTTTATCATAACCATAAACTTGAACTCTAATTGAACCATACCTTTAATTAAATTCTAACCCTAACAATGACCCTTACCCTCATTGAACCCTAACCCTAACCTTAAGACTAATTGAACCTTAACTTTAATATTAACCCTAATTAAGCCCTTATTGAATCCTAAACCTAACTAAATTGTAACCCTAACCTTGAGCCTAACCCTAACCCTAAGTGAATGCTAACCCTAAATAGCACTAACTGTAATCATTCTCTATCCATAATTGAACCCTAACCCTAACCCTAACCTTAATTGAACCCTAACCCTTATTAAACCCTAACCCAAATTCAATCATAAATAAACCCCAACCATAAAACCTTAGTTATAATAAGATATTAATATATGTAACCCTAAGTGTAACCCCAAGGTTTATCCCAAAATCATAATTAAACCCTAAACCTAACTCTAATTGTAACTGTAATTGAATCATAATCCTAACCTTGATGATCACCCTATCTGAAGCCCAACCTAACCCTAACACCAAAATTTTGTTATAAAACCCTAACCATAGACCAAATTGAATGCTAATCAAACCCTAACCCTAACCTTAAGTGATTATTAACCTTAATTAAACTCTAACCCTAAAGCTAATTAAACTCTAGGAATATTTGAATCATATCCCTAACTTTGACCTTAATTTAACCTTAGTCTTAGTTAAACTCTAACAATAATTGAACCCTAATCTTAGCCCTAGTCTTAATTGAACGATAACCTAACCATTATCAAATGCTAATCTAAATTAAACTCTAATAGTATAAACTTAATTATAATATGAATGATTTTTCCTTTTTGAAATGCTATCAATTATTTAAAAAATATTAAATATTCTTTATGTTTTAAATATATTAATTTAGAATACTTTTTATAAGAACAAATAATTGTCATTCTTATATAATTTTATTTCTATTTACAATGACATCAAAAATTATTTTTCTTTTTTAAATTTTTTTTAATATATTTAAATTTTAAGTTTATTAATTTAGGAACTTTTACAATAGTAAATTGAAGAAAATTCTTTCATACTTAATTTTCTAAATTTTAGAAGGATATCTTTTTATGGTAGTAATTTAACATATTTTTTAATATCTCATCTTTATTAATAATTATTACGTTTTAAATAAATCTATATAACAACCTAAGGGATATGTTGTTTTAAAAAGATCTTGAATATTTTTAAATTTTAAGTACATTAATTTAGAAGCTTTTATATGAAATAGTAAATTTAGAATGTTTCTTTTGCACTTAATTTTCTAAAAAATTTAAACTTCTTTTTATGTTTAATAATTTAATATATATTTTTTATACTTTTGACTTAATTCTAACAATATCAATTATAATCTTAGCTTAGCTTTATTATTATTTTATATATGTTTTTTATTATTTGTTTAATTTAATTTAATTTTTTAATATTTTATTTTTTTAATTGAAAAATAATTTATAGAGTTAAATATTTATAATATTAAATATGTATATTACTAAAAATAATTCTATATTAGATAATATATAATATAATATAGTACACAGTTATATTATATTATATATTTATAATTTTTAATATATTTAAATAATATTTCTATAATATTTTTAAAAAATTAAATAGAAAATTTTAATAAGAATTGTGTATAATCTAAAATGAAATAAATTTGAAACTTACTATCTTTCTAATTAAAATGATTTTAACTTATTTTATAATTGTAAATTTACATTAATTAAAATGTTACTTTTAACTCATCTTTTCTTATAACAACATTTAAATTTAATAACAAAAGAGAAACAAATGTGTTTGCAAAACTTGAATCCTAACTGAAAATAATATTAACATGCACTATAAATAAAATTAGAAACTGCATTTCTTTTTTGATAAAGAAATAGTTGTAACATTCACCATAAATGAAATTAGAAACTGTTTTTTTATCTTATCTTTTTTCAATCCTCAATTCACGTTACACACAAAAGAAACTTTGATATATGAAAAATAATATATAAAAATATTCATTAATATATAAAAATCTGTAGTAATATATAAAAATATCCATTAATATGTATAAAAATTCTCCATTAATATATAAAAATCTGTAATAATATATATAAAAAATCTGCATTCATATATAGAAAAATCTGTATTAATATATATAAAAATAAGCATTAATATATTTATAAAATCTACATTAATATATATATATATAAAATCTGCATTAATATCATAGACTTTAATGCAAAAGGCTGAACATTTATGAGGTTTCATGCAAATGGTTGATCAGCTAGATTTTTAGAATAATGTATGCTCTGAAATTAATTAATCATTTTACGACAAACTATAACTGTGCAGCAATAAAAAAATCCCACTACTAAAAGTATCATAACCCTATAATACACATCTGAAAACAACGTAGCCTATGAAATGCATGTATTTTCAGTTCCATTAAGTTACATTAGATGCATTTCTCTAAAAACATATATTCTAATTTAAGAGTTACTTGCTTCGAAAAACCATATATTCTAATAATTTTTTAATGTCTCAAGTGTCAAATTATTTTAAAATGTAATTATGGGTATGTGTTGGAAAAAAACTTTATGTTTTGAATTTTCTTCAGCAAAAATATCAGAAGCAGAAAAACCCAAGAGGGGGAGGTGGCAAGAAGGGAGCTATGAGAACAGAATGCCCGTAACTGATGAGGGCAAAGCACTTTCACAGTGTTTGTGGTCCCTTAACAACAACAGTTAAAATAATGACTAAAACAAGCCATTCCAATATTAACTGAAACTATGACTAAAAAAGCTAATGAACTTCCAGACAGGCACAATGTAATTGCAGAGATTACATTATTGAGAGCATGGTCCAATATATTGTTCATGTAGTTACTCTGACCTACAATAATCATCTCTTTTCAATAATTATTACAATGGTAGACAAAAAGTTTTTAGTTTTAAATTTAATATTAGTTCAATACAAACAAATATCATTAGCAGCCAAATTTATATAATACAAAAAGGAAAACAATAAACTAAAATCATAGAAAACAAAAAAATACAATGACTGTAAATTAAAATTAGCTAAATTTAAATAATACAGAAAGGAAAACAATAAACTGAAACTATAGGAAACAAAAAAAAATACAATGACTGTAATTTAAAATTAAGATCCTATTCTGAAGCTTTGAAGGATAATTTGTAAATACTATGCTAAATACATGTGAAAGAGGACCAAACATCCTAAGTGCTATATATGAACAGCACATGCACACTGAAGGAGTGTTCATTCTATACAGATGTATGTGATGAAAATTCTGCCAAAGCCTAGGGTAAGCAAAATGTAATTGTAGGAAAGAGGAAAAAACATATCTCATCATCATACTTTGTGTAACAAAATATATGTTACCTGGCAAAGATAACATATATTATTTATAGGAGTAGATGGCTTTAAAAAATGGGTTTGTATTGATATCTTTTTTAAGCGTTGTATTTCTGCAGTAACGCTCTTGTTAAGAGCATTATGTATGGCAATGGCTTCCCAAACGTTTTCACACTTTACCGCAATGTTACAGAAATCTATGAGTCTCCATAGCTCCCTGTCTGATAGATCACCATGGAATGGGTTTATGGGAAACCCATTTTGTGGCTGCATTTGATACTTACGAGAAATGTCGCCAAAGAACATAGAATAGGCTTTCTATACAGATCTGCAAACAGATAAAATAAGATTCGATTATGATCAAAACCACTACATTGTAGAAACGAAACAAGGTGAATGTATAATTACATTAACAGTCATTCATCGGGACGTGAAGCACAGCAATTTGATGCTAAACGGGGAATTGAACGCCCACCTTGGGGACTTTCATTTGGCTTGTTTTATCGAGCGCAATGATACTAATCTTGCTGCGACCATACTTCGATGTATGTGAACTCTTATATTGATCCCAATTCAAACCAACAAAATGGAAGTGGAGGTTTCATCATCCACTCCGATTCCACTGCACAGTGCCATCAGTTATATTGCCACGCCTTATTATCCATTATTTCACACGCTTTATGTCGATTACTGTTTCGTCCTCCACTACCATTTCATTTTCCATGCATTGTGCCGTTACAAAGTTCAAACGCCGGCGAAGATCATGACTTTCATATATTCTACCATCAGTTAGACATCAAATTTGAGGTGAAGAGTTTTTCTTGACAAAGGTTTTTGAGCTGCTGTTGTAGAACGCCTCTCGACATAACAAAGGTTGACAATGTGTGATCACAAGTTTTACATAAGAAGAACTAATTGTTGTTTCATGAGAATGTAGTGTAAATTTTTGAGGATCAATAAGTAATCTATGTGGATTTGGATTTGAGTTATAACATTAGAAGTTCTATGAGAAATCAAGCATTACTTCTATGCAAGTGTCATTACTTTCAAGAATGTCATTTGAATTAGGGTATGTGATAGTATATGCATAAGGTAGCGACTATATTTTAGATAAATTTATTGACCAATGTGACTATAACTAGCATATATATATTATTTATTAATAATATTTATAAAACAATTCTGAGAGATATCCTTTTCGAGGTGTCTATTCTAATTTTATGTGACAAATTGTTTAAAAATAGACACCTCAAGAAGGATATCACTCGGCATTTTTATAAATATTATTAATAAATAATATATATATGCTAGTAGCATTCACATTGTGACATGGAAGACAATTATTAGGGTTAGGGTTGTAGTTAACTTTAGTACTACGGTTAGGGTTAAAGATTGGATTAGAGATAAAATTAAGATTAGAGTTGGGGTTTCTATTAAGATTAGGTTTAGGGTTAGGATTAGGTTTGGGGTTAGCATTAAAATTAGGTTTGGGGTTCGAGATAGGGTCAAGATTAGGGTTAGGACCTTAGATATATAATTGGGATTATGGTTGGAGTTTGTGTTAGGATTAGGGTTAGAGATAGGGTTAGGATTTGGATTAGAGATAGGGTGAAGATTAGTGTTAGGGTTAGGGTTAGAGATAGAATTATGATTACAGTTGGGGTTACCATTAGGATTACGGTTATGATTGGGGTTAGGCTTAAGGTTAGCAATAGAGATAGGGTTAAGATTAATATTAGGGTTAGGGTTAGAGATAGGGTCAAGATTTGGGTTAGGGTTGAGATAGAATTAGGATTATGGTTGGGGTTTATGTTAGGATTAGGGTTAGAGATAGGATCAATATTAGAGTTAGGGTTAGGGTTAGAGATACAATCAAGATTAGCGTTAGGTTTAGGGTTAGATATACAATTGGGATTAGGGTTAGGGTTAGCATTAGGATTAGGGTTAAGATTAGGGTTATGGTTAGAAATAGGGTAATGATTAGGGTGAGGATTAGGGTTAGAGATGGAATTAGGGTTAGGGTTAGAGATAGAATTGGGACTAAAGTTGTGGTTAGTGTTAGGATTAAGGTTTGGGTTAGTTTTAAAAATAGAAATAGGATTAGGCTTGGGGTTAGCTTTAGGATTTGGTTTAGGGTTAGAGATAAGGTTAGGATTAGGGTTAGAGTTAGAGATATAATTAGTATTAGGGCTAGAAGTTTTCATAATTAGGATTAGGATTAGGGTTATGATTATGGTTACGTTTAGGGTTAGGGTTACATATAGGGTTATTATTAGGGTAAGGGTTAACTTAAGAGATAGAAATAGGAATAGGGTTAGGATTAGAGTTAGAGATAGAATAAAGATTAGGTTTGGGTTTAGAGTTAGTATTCGGGTTAGGATTAGAAATATGATCAAGTTTAGGGTTAGGGTTAAACATACAATTAGGATTGTATGTAGGGGTAAGGTTAGCTATATAAATAGAATTAGGGTTGGCATTAGCATGAGATATGAGGTTAGAGTTACAATTACAGGTAGGGTTAGGATTATAGTTAGGGTTAGGGTTATTAATGTCATTATAATTAGGGTTCTCAAATAAAGTTTTGGGTTACAATTATCATTAGAGTTAGAGTTAGGATGAAGGTTACAATTTGTATTAGAATCAACATTTGTGTTAGGGTTAACTCTAAGGTTACTATTATGATTATAATTAGGGTTATATTTAATAACCATAACCCTCATTAAACCCAAAACCTAACCCCTAACATTATTCTAAAATTATAAGGCTAATTGTAAACATTAATCCTAACCCTAACCCCAATCACTAACCATAACCCTAACCTTCATTAAAGTTAACCCATAATTGAAACCTAATTAAACCCTACATTAACCCTAACCCCAACTCTTGATTAACCTAACACCAATCCTAAGTAAACCCTAACTCTAACCTTGCCTTGACATTATACCTAACCCAGATTAAACCCTAACCATAACCATAAATGAACCCCAACCCTAACTCTAACTCTAATTTGACCTTAATTATAATGTTGATTAAACCCTAATCCTACTTTAATCATAACCCTTGTTAAATTTTAACCCAAATTGAATGCTAACCCTAACCTTGAGTGAATACTAAACCTAATCAAACTTTAACGCTAACCCTAATTAAACTCTAACCCAAACTCAAAACCCTAATTGAATAATAACTCTAATTGAATTATAATCATATTTGAACCCCAAGCATGATCCTTATCCAAAGATTTATTATCGAACCCTTGCCCTAATTAAACCCTAATTGTAATCATAACCCTAATTAAATGTTAACCTTAACCTGATTGAACACTAACCCCAATCCTAAGTGAACCTTAACCAAAACCCTAACACTAAACTAATTAAAACTTAAAATGCTAACTTAACCCTAACCGTAGCATGCTAACCCAAATATTTAACTTGTAGTTCCCTAATTAAACTCTAACCTTAACCATAAATGAACCCTAGCTCTAACCCTGACCCTAATTGAACCCCAATTGAATCCTAATTAAACTCAAACTATAATCTAATTGAACCTTGATTCTAACTCTAATTATAACACTAATTGAACTCTAATCCCAATTGTACCTTTAATTGAATTGTAACCCTAATTGAATGCTTATTGAATCTTACCTTAGTTAAACCCTAACACTAATTAAACCCATACACTACCCCTAATTAAACTCTTACCTTAATCCTAATTGATCCTTAACTCTAACTCTAACCTCTAAGGTAATTGAACCTTAACCCCAATTAGTGTTAGAGTTAGCTTTAGGTTTACGATTATGGTTACATATGCTACTTAAAAGAGTTTCTTGCATTAGGTGATTTTAACAATTGTTATGTATTGCAATCTATTTGCATCAAGTTTTTTTAAAATCACGTTTGTTATTGCATCATGTCTTCCACCTTCATTAGAAATTGATGATTTAAGTCTATGGAATTATCATATGGACAAGATCATCAGTTATCAAGCTCCCAACTCTATTTAAAATTACCATCAATTATTGATTTTTATTGTTGAAAATATTAATGAATTAGAAGATGAGTATGGAAGAATAAATATCATAATTATGTGTAAGAAAATGACGTAGATCCATAAATAAGTTTAGAAGTCAAAGAGAATGTAGTTAGATTGATTAAACCATCATAAATAGAAATTTTAATTTTAATTAATAGTCATATATGTCCATTTGAATCTATCTATCCTTCAACATCTAAATATATATATTTTATTTTATTTCAACTTTTCTCTAAATACCTTTAAAATATAGGATAAATTATATTTATTACTTAATATATTTATTTACTTTAAATATTTATATAAAAATATTCCATTTCATTAAAATTATTAAAGACTTAAGTACATTTCAAAATTATATCATCACTAAACTAAATATTAATTAATCCATCATGAATATAAATAAATAAAATTATCATGGATATTTACGCCGAAGGCGTTCCCTCAATGAAGTTTGCCAAACCCATTTTGGCTATCGACGGTACAAATCGCAGGATAAGGGGTGCAACACCATAGGATACATCTTCAACGTTCATTGCTTCTTGTCGTTTCGCCTTCTGTCTTCTGCCTTCTGCCTTCTGCTCTGTTCATGCATTTACTGCGTATGTGAGTTGGTGCACCCTCGACTTTGTGATGCATTTACTCTTGTCTGCCGCCTTCTGCCTTCTTTATGCAATTTGCCTCAAACCCTGAATCGCTTTCACGCAGATACACTCTACTCTTTGTTTATTGAGAATAGATTGAAGCAGCAGCTGTAGGGACATTAATTTTTGTTTGTCTCACTTTTAAGCGATTTCTGCTTTGGTAGGGTTTCCTGCAAACTCTGCCCATTTTCTCTCTTTGGCATCGTTGGCAGCGGGACACAATTTGTGCAGAATCTTGAGGTAAATCACTTGCCAATCTATTTTCGGAGATTTTTTCTTCTGAGTCTGTACGCCGCCGGATCATTCTCTGTTGTGTTTTATTGCATTCTAAACAATTCTGTTGTTATTTATCAAAAAAACGACATCGGTTCCGTGGTTTTATCTATGGCTGTTTTCTTGTCATCAGTAACTTTTTTAGTTTAATATCTGCTGCGCCTGAGCATTCATATTACAGAAATTGTGGAAATTGTTTTCCCGTCATAATTATGCTTGAATCCGAGGAGCTCTAGATTGAGGCTCGGGGAATTCATTTAACCCAACATACTGGAAAATGAAACTATCGCTACGCTACGACAAGGAAAGTGTATTCTTCAACTTATAATGATTCTACCAGATTCCCCTGCCTATTATTGAATGGAGAGTGGCATGCTGTTGGAGAGTACCCCGATGACATGTTGGAGACTCTTAGAGTGGACTCTTGCTCCAGCAGTGACCCGCCCGCAGTCGATTAACTACACGGAAGTGAAGGAGGGGAATTGCAAAAAAAATTCAATTACTAGAATAGCAATACAGAGGAATGCTGATACAAATTCACTGACTGTAAACACACTTTTGACAATTATTTGATTTTGATATCCCGATCAATGGTAATCACCTGGAGGCGAGAACGACTTCTCTCTTGAATATTCTCCTTCAACCCCCCATCCAACTCCCCATTCGGTTTCCTAGCCCTTCCCCCACAATCCTTAGGGACTTCAAGGGATTTCCTTCTCTCCCCACTATATTATATTATATAGTTATAATTTTTAATATATTTAAATAATATTGCTATAATATTTTTTAAAAATTAAATAGAAATTTTTAATAAGAATTGTGTATAATCTAAAATGAAATAAATTTGAAACTTACTATCTTTCTAATTAAAATGATTTTAACTTATTTTGTAATTGTAAATTTACATTAATTAAAATGTTACTTTTAACTTATCTTTTCTTATAACAACATTTAAATCTAATAACAAAAGAGAAACAAATGTGTTTGCAAAACTTGAATTCTAACTGAAAATAATATTAACATGCACTATAAATAAAATTAGAAACTGCCTTTCTTTTTTGATAAAGAAATAGTTGTAACATTCACCATAAATGAAATTAGAAACTGTTTTTTTATCTTATCTTTTTTCAATCCTCAATTCACGTTACACACAAAAGAAACTTTGATATATGAAAAATAATATATAAAAATATTCATTAATATATAAAAATCTGTAGTAATATATAAAAATATCCATTAATATGTATAAAAATTCTCCATTAATATATAAAAATCTGTAATAATATATATAAAAAATCTACATTCATATATAGAAAAATCTGTATTAATATATATAAAAATATGCATTAATAGATTTATAAAATCTACATTATAATATATATATATATAAAATCTGCATTAATATCATAGACTTTAATGCAAAAGGCTGAACATTTATGAGGTTTCATGCAAATGGTTGATCAGCTAGATTTTTAGAATAATGTATGCTCTGAAATTAATTAATCATTTTACGACAAACTATAACTGTGCAGCAATAAAAAAATCCCACTACTAAAAGTATCATAACCCTATAATACACATCTGAAAACAACGTAGCCTATGAAATGCATGTATTTTCAGTTCCATTAAGTTACATTAGATGCATTTCTCTAAAAACATATATTCTAATTTAAGAGTTACTTGCTTCGAAAAAACATATATTCTAATAATTTTTTAATGTCTCAAGTGTCAAATTATTTTAAAATGTAATTATGGGTATGTGTTGGAAAAAAACTTTATGTTTTGAATTTTCTTCAGCAAAAATATCAGAAGCAGAAAAACCCAAGAGGGGGAGGTGGCAAGAAGGGAGCTATGAGAACAGAATGCCCGTAACTGATGAGGGCAAAGCACTTTCACAGTGTTTGTGGTCCCTTAACAACAACAGTTAAAATAATGACTAAAACAAGCCATTCCAATATTAACTGAAACTATGACTAAAAAAGCTAATGAACTTCCAGACAGGCACCTTGTAATTGCAGAGATTACATTATTGAGAGCATGGTCCAATATATTGTTCATGTAGTTACTCTGACCTACAATAATCATCTCTTTTCAATAATTATTACAATGGTAGACAAAAAGTTTTTAGTTTTAAATTTAATATTAGTTCAATACAAACAAATATCATTAGCAGCCAAATTTATATAATACAAAAAGGAAAACAATAAACTAAAATCATAGAAAACAAAAAAATACAATGACTGTAAATTAAAATTAGCTAAATTTAAATAATACAGAAAGGAAAACAATAAACTGAAACTATAGGAAACAAAAAAAAATACAATGACTGTAATTTAAAATTAAGATCCTATTCTGAAGCTTTGAAGGATAATTTGTAAATACTATGCTAAATACATGTGAAAGAGGACCAAACATCCTAAGTGCTATATATGAACAGCACATGCACACTGAGGGAGTGTTCATTCTATACAGATGTATGTGATGAAAATTCTGCCAAAGCCTAGGGTAAACAAAATGTCATTGTAGGAAAGAGAAAAAAACATATCTCATCATCATACTTTGTGTAACAAAATATATGTTACCTGGCAAAGATAACATATATTATTTATAGGAGTAAATGGCTTTAAAAAGTGGGTTTGTATTGATATCTTTTTTAAGCGTTGTATTTCTGCAGTAACGCTCTTGTTAAGAGCATTATGTATGGCAATGGCTTCCCAAACGTCTTCACACTTTACTGCAATGTTACAGAAATCTATGAGTCTCCATGGCTCCCTGTCTGATAGATCACCATGGAATGGGTTTATGGGAAATCCATTTTGTGGCTGCATTTGATACTTACGAGAACTGTCGTCAAAGAGCGTAGAATACGCTTGCTATACAGATCTGCAAACAGATAAAATAAGATTCGATTATGATCAAAACCACTACATTGTAGAAACGAAACAAGGTGAATGTCACTACGTTGCAGAAACGAAACAAGGTGAATGTATAATTACATTAACAGTCATTCATCGGGACGTGAAGCACAGCAATTTGATGCTAAACGGGGAATTGAACGCCCACCTTGGGGACTTTCATTTGGCTTGTTTTATCGAGCACAATGATACTAATCTTGCTGCGACCATACTTCGATGTATGTGAACTCTTATATTGATCCCAATTCAAACCAACAAAATGGAAGTGGAGGTTTCATCATCCACTCGGATTCACTGCACAGTGCCATCAGTTATATTGCCACGCCTTATTATCCATTATTTCACACGCTTTATGTCGGTTACTGTTTCGTCCTCCACTACCATTTCATTTTCCATGCATTGTGCCGTTACAAAGTTCAAACGCCGGCGAAGATCATGACTTTCATATATTCTACCTTCAGTTAGACATCAAATTTGAGGTGAAGAGTTTTTCTTGTCAAAGGTTTTTGAGCTGCTGTTGTAGAACGCCTCCCGACATAACAAAGGTTGACAACGTGTGATCACAAGTTTTACATAAGAAGAACTAATTGTTGTTTCATGAGAATGTAGTGTAAATTTTTGAGGATCAATAAGTAATCTATGTGGGTTTGGATTTTAGTTATAACATTAGAAGTTCTATGAGAAATCAAGCATTACGTCTATGCAAGTGTCATTACTTTCAAGAATGTCATTTGAATTAGGGTATGTGATAGTATATGCATAAGGTAGCGACTATATTTTAGATAATTTATTGACCAATGTGACTATAACTAGCATATATATATTATTTATTAATAATATTTATAAAAAATTCTGAGAGATATCCTTCTCAAGGCGTCTATTACAATTTTATGTGACAAATTGTTTAAAAATAGATGCATCTGAGAAGGATATCTCTTAGCATTTTTATAAATATTATTAATAAATAATATATATATATGCTAGTAGCATTCGCATTGTGACATGGAAGACAATTATTAGTGTTTGGGTTGCAGTTAACATTAGTATTACGGTTAGGGTTAAAGATTGGGTTAGAGATAAAATTAAGATTAGGGTTGGGGTTTCTATTAAGATTAGGTTTAGGGTTAGAATTAGGTTTGGGGTTAGCGTTAAAATTAGGTTTAGGGCTCGAGATAGGGTCAAGATTAGGGTTAGAACCTTAGATATATAATTGGGATTATGGTTGGAGTTTGCATTAAGATTAGGGTTAGAGATAGGGTTAGGATTAGGGTTAGGGTTAGGATTAGAGATAAGGTGAAGATTAGTGTTAGGGTTAGGGTTAGAGATAGAATTATGATTACGGTTAGGGTTACCATTAGGATTACAATTATGATTGGGGTTAGGCTTAAGGTTAGCAATAGAGATAGGGTTAAGATTAGGCTTGGGGTTAAGATTAATATTAGGGTTAGGGTTAGAGATAGGGTCAAGATTAGGGTTAGGGTTAGAGACAAAATTAGGATTATGGTTGGGGTTTCTATTAGGATTAGGGTTAGAGATAGGGTCAATATTAGAGTTAGGGTTAGGGTTAGAGATACAATCAAGATTAGTGTTAGGTTTAGGGTTAGATATACAATTGGGATTAGGGTTGGGGTTAGCATTAGGATTAGGGTTAAGATTAGGGTTCTGGTTAGAAATAGGGTAATGATTAGGGTGAGGATTAGGGTTAGAGATGGAATTAGGGTTAGGGTTAGAGATAGAATTGGGATTAAAGTTGTGGTTAGTGTTAGGATTAAGGTTTGGGTTAGTTTTAAAAATAGAAATGGGATTAGGCTTGGGGTTAGCTTTAGGATTTGGGTTAGGGTTAGAGATAAGGTTAGGATTAGGGTTAGAGTTGGAAATATAATTAGGATTAGGGTTAGCATTTTTAATAATTAGGATTAGGATTAGGGTTATGATTATGGTTACGTTTAGGGTTAGGGTTACATATAGGGTTATTATTAGGGTTGGGGTTAACTTTAGAGATAGAAATAGGAATAGGGTTAGGATTAGGGTTAGAGATAGAATAACGATTAGGGTTGGGTTTAGAGTTAGTATTAGGGTTAGGGTTAGAATAGGATTAAGTTTAGGGTTAGGGTTAAACAAATTGTAGGTAGGGGTGAGGTTAGATACATAAATAGAATTAGGGTTGGCATTAGCATGAGGTTTGAGGTTAGGGTTACAGTTATAGTTAGGGTTGGGATTATAGTTATTTTTTATAGTTAGGGTTAGGGTTATTAATGTCATTACAATTAGGGTTCTCAAATAAATTTTGGGGTTACAATTATCATTAGAGTTAGAGTTAGGATGAAGGTTACAATTTGTATTAGAATCAACATTTGTGTTAGGGTTAACTCTAAGGTTACTATTATGATTATAATCAGGGTTATATTTAATATTCATAACCCTCATTAAACCCAAAACCTAACCCCTAACATTATTCTAAAATTATAAGGCTAATTGTAAACATTAATCCTAACCCTAACCCCAATCACTAACCATAACCCTAACATTGATTAAAGTTAACCAATAATTGAAACCTAATTAAACCCTACATTAACCCTAACTGCAACTCTTGATTAACCTAACACCAATCCTAAGTAAACCCTAACTCTAACCTCGCCTTGACATTATACCTAACCTAGATTAAACCTTAACCATAACCATAAATGAACCCCAACCCTAACTCTAACTCTAATTTGACCTTAATTATAATGTTGATTAAACCCTAATCCTACTTTAATCATAACCCTTGTTAAATTTTAACCCAAATTGAATGTTAACCCTAACCTTGAGTGAATACTAAACCTAATCAAACTTTAACGCTAACCCTAATTAAACTCTAACCCAAACTCAAAACCCTAATTGAACTGTAATCCTATTTGAACCCCAAACATGATCCTTATCTGAATATTTATTATCGAACCCTTGCCCTAATTAAACCCTAATTGTAATCATAACCCTAATTAAATGTTAACCTTAACCTGATTGAACCCTAACCTTTATCCTAACCCTAACCCTAACCCCAATCCTAAGTGAACCTTAACCATAACCCTAACACTAAACTGATTAAAAATTAATGCTAACTTAACCCTAACCATAGCGTGCTAACCCGAATATTTAACTTGTAGTTCCCTAATTAAAATCTAACCTTAACCATAAATGAACCCTAGCTCTAACCCTAACCCTAATTGAACCCCAATTGAATCCTAATTAAACTCAAACTATAATCTAATTGAACCCTGATTCTAACTCTAATTAACCATAACCCTAACACTATTTAACCATAAATGAACCATAAATTCTAACCCTAATTCTAACTCTATTTAACCATAACCCTAACACTAAACTAATTAAAACTTAATGCTAACTTAACCCTAACCATAGCGTGCTAACCCAAATATTTAACTTGTAGTTCCCTAATTAAACTCTAACCTTAACCATAAATGAACCCTAGCTCTAACCCTAACCCTAATTGAACCCCAATTGAATCCTAATTAAACTCAAACTATAATCTAATTGAACCCTGATTCTAACTCTAATTATAACACTGATTGAACTCTAATCCCAATTGTACCTCTAATTGAATTGTAACCCTAATTGAATGCTTATTGAATCTTACCTTAGTTAAACCCTAACACTAATTAAACCCATACACTACCCCTAATTAAACTCTTACCTTAATCCTAATTGATCATTAATTCTAACTCTAACCCTAATTGAACCTTAACCCCAATTAGTGTTAGAGTTAGCTTTAGGTTTACGATTATGGTTACATATGCTACTTAAAAGAGTTTCTTGCATTAGGTGATTTTAACAATTGTTATGTATTGCAATCTATTTGCATCAAGGTTTTTTAAAATCACGTTTGTGATTGCATCATGTCTTCCACCTTCATTAGAAATTGAGATTTAAGTCTATGGAATTATCATATGGACAAGATCATCAGTTATCAAGCTCCCAAATCTATTTAAAATTACTATCAATTATTGATTTTTATTGTCAAAAATATTAATGAATTAGAAGATGAGTATGGAAGAATAAATATCATAATTATGTGTAAGAAAATTATGTAGATCCATAAATAATTTTAGAAGTTAAAGAGCATGTAGTTAGATTGGTTAAACCATCATAAATATAAATTTTAATTTTAATTAATAGTCATATATGCCCATTTGAATCTATCTATCCTTCAACATCTAAATATATATTTTTTATTTTTATTTCAACATTTCTCTAAATACCTTCAAAATATAGGATAAATTATATTTATCACTTAATATATTTATTTACTTTAAATATTTATATAAAAATATTCCATTTCATTAAAATTATTAAAGACTTAAGTGTATTTCAAAGTTATATCATCACTAAACTAAATATTAATTAATCCATCATGAATATAATTTATAAATAAAATTAGCATGGATATTTTAAATTCAAAGAGATAATCTAAAACCCCTCAATAATTTATATCATGAATTAAACATTTAAATTAATATTTTTTATCATTTAAATAAATATACTTAAACTATCTAAACCAATAGAAACATGTATAAAATTGACTATAAATTTCAACTGTTGTGATGGTTGCAACTAGGGTTCCTTTCAGAGGTGATGGTAATGCTTTCGGCGGTGCTGGTCTTGTCGGCGCTGGGGGTCATCCATATGCGGCAGTTGTGTAGAATGGTAGGTTGTCCTCGCATTTGGATGGAAGTTTATCCACTTCGGTTCGCATAGGGAGGAATAGTGGAAAGTTGACCGCGGATGGGGGTTTCGATGCCCGGGCATGTTCGCTGAGGAGGGTCAATATGCATGGCATTGGGAAGAGCTTGACAATGGGAATCAGATTCGAGGGCAAGGCTTTGCCACTTTGTCTACACCTTCGGCATTGGAACTTATGTCGTTACCCTATGCAGACAACATCCCAATGGTTTCCCTTGATGGGGATTTAGGGATTGAAGTTGTAGACATTGAGAAATATTTTGCAAAGCTAGGGCTTATTGGCCGATTCAGAGAGTTTTGGCCGGGTCTTGCAGAGCTTAATAAGTGGATTTCAAAGCATTGGAGCCCAATATTGGAGGGTGGTGTCTAGATTTACCTTAATGCAAAGGGTTTCTTTGTGGTTGTGTTTGACAATGAAAAGGACAAGAGTATTGTGCTTTGTGATTATCAATCGAGCTGGGCAGATAAGCATCTATTACTAGTGGCACCCAACTTTTAACCCCAATACAGAAAAATTTGGGATGGTTCCTATTTGGGTAAGATTACCTTATTTCCCTCTTCATTTTTGGTTAGATCCTTGTTTTGAAGCTTTAGGCAACGCATTGGGGAAATTTTTGGATGTTGATGAAGATACTACCAATTTTCTGCACACAACATATGTTCGTATTCTGGTAGAAATGGATATCACAACTTGGCTTTGCCTGTGGTTGTTTCTTTGAAATATTATGGTGGGGTGTGGGAACAACAGTTGAATTATGAAGGTTTACCATTTAGGTATAGATGTTTTAAAACTGGGCATATTGTTGAGCACTGTTTCAAATGCAAAAGGGATAATCAGGCATCATGGTGGAAAGAAGTTTCTCCCTATCATTATTCGATGGAAAAGGATGGTGTGGATAGGAATGAATTGATGAAGACAACTAATTGCTCAAATTCAAATGTAACCCACCAGAAGGACATTGAGACTGATGTAGTACTCGCTTCCAGGGTGGTGCAGGGCAATGTCCCTAATGTTGAGGGGGGGATCAATCAAATGGGTTGTGATCAACCTTTTCTAAAGGGAGTAGCATCCCTGATGAAGGTATTGGAGAGCTATCTTGGTCAGATGATTAGGAGGAGAAATGGAAAATGGTCCAACGAAAGAAAAAGAAGAAGAGGGATGTTGTTTTTAGTATGTCACTTTGATCGCACGATAAAAGGAAGAGTAGGAAATTTAGACGCTGTTAGGAAGCTTTTGTTGTTGTGTTATTGTTCTCTTTAGTGCAATTTATCTGTTGTTATAATTGGCATTGCTGAAGTAGTTTGGAGCTGTGGGTTTGTCTGGATTTGAGGATTTTTAGTTGTTATCTTACTTTGTTGTAACTGTTGGTCATTTCTGATGAAAAAAAAATCTTGCAGGGCTTACTCGCCTGATCAAAAAAAAAATAGAAACATGTATAATTTTAATTAATTAAATATATCTTTTCAACAATTCACATGATGATTTCAAAATTAGGAAGCAATCTTAAGAAGTTTCAAGATTTAATTGTATGGAATGGGAGGTCTCATAAATTTAAAGAAAAAAAAATTATTTAAGAAAGTGAAATCTTATCCTAAAAAAGAGGAGCTCTTTTTAAGTTCTATTTTCAATAGATTGAGCTAAAATAAATTGAAATCTTATACTTGAAAGTAATTGCTCTTGTTTATTAGTTATATTTTCAATACATTTGAGATGGTAAATTTTTTTATAGCACCTTTATAAAATTTTAATCTTAAATTTGAGTCTTACATATAAATATAAAATCTATAAAACCACTTAATTATAATACAATTCTAAAAAAATTACACTTCCTATTAAAATTTAAATAATTCCTTTATAACTTTACTTTTTTATTTACTTATTTTTTAATTTTTCTATTAAAAATCTTCAAAATAATATTGAAATCCACATATATTGTTTATCAAATTTCTATTTTTAATTCCTTGCAATATAAAGTAAAATAAAGTGAAGTCCTCTAACACGAATTTAATCAGACACATACTAGTACTTATACAGAAGCGTAAAATTTGGAGTGAGAAGAGAAAACTTGGATTCTCTTTTAAGTGTGTGTCTTGCTCAAACTCAAGTTGTAACTACTTTTCTAGTAAAAGATGTCTAAAATTTGGAGTGAGAAGAGAAAACTTGGATTATCTTTTAAGTGTGTGTCTTGCTCAAACTCAAGTTGTATCTACTTTTCTAGTAAAAGATGTCTTTGTGCAAACTGTCAACAGGAGGAAGCGTTTGTCAGCAAGTCACCGACGGAAAATCAACAATTCACCGTGGGAAAATTCACCGTCACCGGCAATTCACCGCCACCGAAAATTAATCGCAAAAAATTCATGCAATTAATTTTTACTACGGTGAATTTTCATGACGTGAATTTTCCCATAGAATTCATCAAATATAGCCTTAACATCAAATATAGCCTTAACAGTTTGCCTAATTTTGTCAGGTCTTGGTCTGGCTTCTATGGATGAGATTTCAATGCTGAAGCTAAGACTAGTAAATACTTGTAATGAATCTGCAAATCAATTTTCAGCAATACCCATGAATAGCTAAGTTCAGGCCTCTGAAAGCACTTATTTGGGTTTGTAGACCAACTAATCAACAAATGCCACCTACAATGTATCAACTCTTTGTCGAAAAAGAGAAATGTTCAAGACTAAAATAGAATGTAGATGGCACGAAACTTACAACAACAGCTCTATAAGCTCCACATTTGTCTTCTACAGAAAGACTAGGGTGCAGGAAACAAAGAATCACAATTATCGTCTATAAGATCGATCTTTCCATTGCTTTGAATTTTGGCAGAATCGTCTAATGCCCTTGTCAAATTTTGCACACGCTCCAACCCTCAGTTGGCACACATTCAAACATATATAGGCATTTTTGGCTGCAAACAGCAGAACAACGGACCCCGGCGCGAACTTCCTAATTTTAGTTTGAAAACTTTTATCATTTAAGTAAAAATGGTCTATTCGACGGATACACCATTATATGAAAAGCTTTTACACAAGTTGACGATGCTTCTACACTTGTTGCAGTGAAAAATGCTCCGCTTAACATGAGATCACCTCCTGATCTCCAATTACAATGCTGCCATTCACTCTGAGCCACCGTTTTTGCATTTGTCGTTCCCGTTACCATTCTTGTTTCCACCGTTTGGAAGGAATGCAGAGTTGTGAGAAGAGGGGCGAGATGGATCCCCTATTAAGCACTGTTTGATCAGCTTCTAGGCATCCCCGACAAAATGGAGAAGCTCCTCGATAACCCCACGCAGTCATGTTCTGGACACCAAGTATAAAACAATGAGATGGATCCCCCGTTCAGCGGTTGATGTGTGTTTGCGAACAAGAATAGACGAGGAAAATGAACTGACAATGCCTAAAAGAAATATGTTCACATGGAATGCCCAGATTGCAGCATACGCACAAAGTGGATTTATTGAAAAGGCTTTAGAAACTTTCAAGCAAATGCAATTGGCCGGTGTAAAACCAAATTCACAACGTTTGCCAGCATCCTCCCTACCTGTGCCAAAATGGTAGCTCTAGAAAAGTGAATGAACATCCATCAAAGAATAAAGGATAAAGAAAATTTATTAGATGTTGTAGTTACAACTGCCCTGGAAGACATGTATGCAAAATGTGGTAGAACAAACAACGCACTTGAACTCTTTGACAGCATGCCTCTCAGAAATGTGGTCACATGGGCTGCAATGATTGCAGGATATGCACAAAATGATTTGCTGAAAAAGATTTAGAAACTTTCAATCAAATGCACAAAATGATTTGCTGAAAAAGATTTAGAAACTTTCAATCAAATGCATTTGCAGATGTAAAGCCAAATTCCACCACCTTTGCCAACATCCTCCCTATCTGTGCCAAATTGGGAGCTTTGGAACAGGGCATGAACATCCATCAAAGCATAATGGAAAGAGTATTTTTGTATGGAAAGAGTATTTTTGTTAGATATTATAGTTTGAAATGCTCTAATAGACATGTATCTACAATGTGGAAGAATAGACAATACACGTGAATTGTTTTGACAAAATACCTCAAAAGGAAATCATCTTATAGAACTCCATGATTGTAGGATATGCACAAAATGGATTTATTAAAGGCTATTGAAACATTCAAGAAAATGCAATTTGTAGGTCTAAAGCCACATTTCACAGTCTTTGCTAGTATCCTCCCTACTTGTGCCAAAATGGGAGCTTTAGGAACATGGTATGGATATCCATCAAAGCATAGTGGAAGGAGGATTTTGTCATATATTATAGATAAAAGATAGAAGAATCTTTCAAATGTTGTGGTTGTAACTTCTCAAGTAAACATGTATGCAAAATGTGGAAGCATAGACAAGGCATGTGTAACTACCCATGCAAGCAAAATGTGAAAGCATAGACAAGGCAAGTGTAACTACCTAGATAGACATGGAAGCATAGACAAGGCACATGAACTATTTGAGAGAATGCCTCAAAGATGTCATTTCATGGAATACCATTATATGACAAATGTAATTGGCAAGTGTAAAGCCAAATTCCATGACCTTTTCCAGCATCCTCCCTACCTATGCCAAAATGTGAATTTTAGAACAAATCATGAACATCCATCTAAGCATTATAAACATCCATCTAAGCATAATAGAAAGAGAATTTTTGTCAGATATTATAGTTGGAAATGCTCTAGTAGAAAAAAATGCAAAATATGGAAGAATAGAGAAGGCACGTGAACCATTTGACAGAATACCTCAAAGAGATGTCATCTCATGGAATTCCATGATTGCAGGTGTAAGAGAGGGGGACCAACCACGTTCAAGGCCCTAGGTCACAGAGAGCCAAGAGTGGAAGGTTGTGTTGATGTGTTTTTCGTGACCGCACCAACATAGAATAAAGTTGCCAATGGCTACCCTATTCTCTCTTGATCAAAGTATCCAACACACTAATATTGAGAGAGAGTTTGTGCATTCAACTCCAAGGTTCCTTCTAGGCAGTGGATAGAATCAGTTGGATCGATGTGATTTGTTGGTATTTCAAGGGGACTTATGCAATTGTTTAGCAGCAGACAACAAACAACAGAATAAAGGGTTTCACGTGGTTCAAATGGTTTGGTAGGTAAGTGCAAGTTTCCTAACACTAACCAGAAATGAACTAAATTTAAATAAGTGCAAGGATAAGAGATGCTATAATTCTACTCTAAGGTGTGGGACATGGCGATCAATTCTCACAGTTTAATCGAGCTTTTCTTTGCCTCGCTTCGGACAACTTCCACAAAATCGGTGCAATCTTCAAGGGGGTAGCAACGAGTGTTCAAATCACAATTCAGCATGAAGACACCATCACAATGACGCATGCCAACACATAAACCATAATTGAAGTTAAGTTCACAATGTTCTAGTTGACCACGCAAGGCGAACCCACCATCAGCGAGCCCGTTAGTGGTATGGATAAGCAAATTTTTGTTCAAATTAAGCACCACATTCCACAATTACTAAGTACTTGCATGAAATGAAATCTACTTTACTTTAAGCTACTTCAAGATTCTAAGTGAATTGGAAGGACAAAGAAGCCTTGCTAGCTACTCACAACAAAAGAAGAGATCACCATCAATGAAAACTCTTTTATTATGAAAGTGTTCACAACAACTTCTTACAAAGTATTCAAATGGAAGACTTTCCTTCCTTTTCAATCTAAGCTAAACTATCAAACTATGCTACCTTTTATTCTATCAATCTCTCTATTCCTTCTTTGCTATTCTAATGAGGTACAAATGAGGGGGGATGCCCCTTTTATAGTTGGCCAAATCCAATGGACGGCTTAGATTCAATTACAACGAAGGGCTCAGATCAAGCCACATAAACCCTAACCCTAAAAACTGCCACCAAGAGGAGTGGGGTAATAAATGAGCAATTAATGTCCACCACCCTTTTAGAAGATTCTTGTCCATAGACATGTTCGCATTGTTCTTGTTCCTCTTCTTGACTACAAATTGATCATCATGGCTTATGTTTCTTCAACTGATATGGTAGGTACATTCAGTTGTTTGACGATGATCTTCCTCCTTGTTGTCATGGTACCTTTGGTTATGTGGAGTATGCTGGAGAACATCTTCTGGGACATTGTTGAAGGACTTTAGACTTAAGAAGAATTCCTTTATTTTGTCCTTCAATGATGTCAGTCTCCAACGCCTGGGCCTTTATCTTTTCCTTCATTCTCAACTTGAAATATTTTCTTGTCTTGGATTCAATCATTCTCGCTTGCCACTCACTTGACTACATTGGGTGCATATTGGGTCTTTTGAGGAGAAATTCCAACACTTAGCCATTTCTAATAACATCTCCCTTCATGGTTTGGACGCAAGTGAGATCTCGTGGAGGAGCTCGAAACACATAACTTTATCTCCTTTCAAGGTTGTAATATCATCTTGGATTACTTGCTTCATTGCTTCAAGTCATCGTGCTCTGGCCCCGACGTTCATCCTACAAAACAAACAAAAGGTAGAGCATCAAAACACTTTATAATATAAATCCACCTTACTCACCTAATATCCATGTTTTGATCTCCAATGTTTGATTAATCTTTGGATCTGATAGATTTCTACACTTTTCTCTAGCAAACTTTGCTTTCTTCATACTCTTTTATCATAGGCGTACTTTGACCATGTATCCTCTTCGATGCTCATTTTTGATGCCCCAGAAACTTTCATCCATCTTGACGGTGTGTTTAGAGGGTGTTGTTTGATTTCACTCTGCCTTAGAAAATTTTCCAACCAACATGATATCCCCTTTTTCCTTAGCCAAATTTCCAACCCATATGCCTTAGAAATAATTTATTTCCTCTAGAAAATTTCATCAACCGGGTGCCCGAGTAAAATCTCCATCTTAAAGTCTCAGGCAAGGCATCGAAAGTTTCAAAATCATCTCCTTGTCGAAGATATCTAGTACCCAAAAGAAAATTCCCCTCAGAAAATGCCAAATTCATGTGTATCACTATGAAGGGGTACAATTAATTTTTGAATTTTATACCTTTGAAAAATATTTCCTTCCTAAGTTTTATTCACCTCTCTTCTCCTAGGGTGTACTCCTTTTTGATACTTAGGAAGTTTTCAAATTCATCCTCCTCAGGCTAGGCGCATTTCATATGTCTACTACTAGTTTATCCATGCCTTAGACAAATTTCATGTCTCCATTCCTAGATGGGCGCATATGGGGGGGTCAAGGAGGAATTTCTTAGACTTAGAAAGTTTTTCAAACATCCTCCAAAATGGGCACATTTAGCTAGTGGTGAAGGAATTAAATTTTTTTTGTCTTCCTTCCTGCTTGTTTGGGCGCATTTCATGTGTTGAGGAAGAATTTTCAACATTTTTGTCCCTTTTTCTAGTCATTTTGGGCACATTTTCATGGGTCAACAAGAATTTTCAACACTTAGAATATTTTTCCTTAGCCTCCCTTCAGACTAGGCGCATATAGCTAGGTGAGGTGGAATTTTCCCATACTTGTTTTTCTCACCACTTCCTTGATGAGGGCACATTTGGGGGGGTATGCAGGAATTTTGAAAGCTTAAAAACCTTTTCTCATGCCTCACTTCATCTTGGGCGCATTTAGAGAGCTGAGGGGGAATTTCTCATGCCTTGATAAATTTTTCCATGCCAGCCTCGTCTTGGAACTAGGGCGCATTTAGAGGGTGGTACATGAATTTTTTTGGACTTAGAAACTTTTCCATCCTTCTCTAAGCTCTGGGCACATTTCACTGGGTGAGGAAGAATTCTTCATGACTTAGCCATTTTTTTAGCTCGCTTCACTTGGTTTGCTATATTTAGTAAGTTTTTGGTTTTCACTCTTCTGAAGGTTGGATTGATCTAGAATTTTAACCACAGGATCCTCATGACCTAGTTAATTTGTTCACATTGCCATCTCGTGTTGACTTCCTATTTATAGCATGTTTTTGAAGGTGATTTACTATTTATAGTAACTGCTTGTTTTCAGGACTTCTGCAACTCCATTTAACTTGAAATTTGACTGACGTGATCCTCATGGGTTGACTAGCCTATTCACATTGGTGTCTCGCGTTGACCTGCTATTTATAGCCTGTTTCAGAAGTGACTTACTATAAATAGTAAATGCTCAGATTGCCTTCAAATTTTACCAGTGGATAGCTTGAAAGATATTGATTGCAATGGGATACTTCAATTTTTGGAGATTCTGGCGTTTGACCCCTCATTTTAGGCCTCGAAGCTAGAAACCCTAATTTGACTTGCATGTTGCTCAAACGATCTCCATTTGACCTTGTTTATGTTGCGTGTCACCCTGTTCGTGATAATGAAGTGTTGGGCAGTTGTCGGAGTGATCCTGCTAAAAATAGTAAGTCCCTGAAAAAGTGATCATCCTGCCTTGCATGTTACCCCATTGCATAGCTCTTGAAAAACCCATAAAGAATAACATGACATGCGCTGAAAATTCCTGCATGCAAACCCTAAAAATAGCCTCTAAAGATAGCTCTTGAAAAAGGTCTTGATCCTAGTTTGCATGTTACATCACTGCGAAGCTTTCGAAAAACCCACAAAGAATATCCATACATGTGTTGAAAATTCCAACATGCAAACCTTAAAAATAGCCTCTGAAGTGAAGACTGTTGAAATTTATCATCTCATCTTGCATGTTATACCATCGCGTAGGTCTCAGAAAACCCAAAAATATTTTCTAGACATGCATTGAAAAACTTCACATACAAACCCTAAAATTTGCTTCGAAAGGTGATACTTCCCAAAAATAGAAAGTTGTCAGATCTGGCTCAAATTTTATAGAAAAGAAGTATGACGTGTCATGGATACAGTGTGACGGAACACCTTCAAAAGTGTTGAGAAAATGTCCCAAATTGGGCACTTACTAAAAATAGTAAGTTGTCAGAATTCAATGAAATTTTGTTGCCCAGGACCCTACTAGAAGCTTACTGACTATAGCGTCAAGCTCATATTTCAATTTATTCACTCCATTTGACTTCAAACTGGTCAGAAGATTCAAAACCCTAATTCTCAGACTTAGCCAAAATCTCAAGTTTAAGTTCAAAGATGGGCACATCCCTGGAAAGACAAACAGCAAAGAGAGAGACAGCAGGAAAAGCCGAAGCCAAAAGACAAGAACAAAGCAAAAATTAGGGGGTCCCCATTTTGAATGGGGTGATGTGTGAAAAGGTCACAACAGGTTGCCCTAACTTACCTCAACTTAAAGGGGTGTTTAGACATGAAGGATGAGAATGATGAGGACTATGAGGTCCTTCAACCACTCTATAGACACGAGATTCGAGATGGGGCTAGGTGAGCCAATTTTTTTAGGTCCCAAATTGTACCTTAGGAAGTTGTCTACTTGAGGAAAAAAGCGTGGTTCTGAGACGATAGCGTAGCATGCTAGTGTCTCTCAGGTGTGCTGGTATTCGTACGACCAAAGGACCAAAAGTATAATGAGAACTTCTAGAAATCAAGCTAACAACCTAGTTAATCACTTCCAAAGGGCCAAAACAAAGCTATGAAGTAGGAAAGATATGAACGAATATGATAAAGTAAATATACAAGAGTTAGGGTGGCAAGAATGATCCCACAAAGGTACTCGTTTGCCAGTTAGCTCCAAATGCACGTCCACCTGTACATACAAGAAAGAGGGAAATTTGTTGGAGCTGTATAGGGGCCTTCCGTAGTCAAACCCCTGTTTTGGTGTTTCAACCTCCATGGATAGCCAAGTTTGCAACAATGGAGAAATATATGATAAAGAATGAAATGAAGTAAAGAACACAAAAACACTACAAAGCAGTAAGGTGCTACCCACCAAATCATAGAGGAGAGGAGTAAAAATTCTTACCACCTCCTCCAAGAGCTAATTAGCTAGAGGAGAAAATGAGAGGACTCAAGCCCCTACTGCAATGATGTTGTTCCACACTTGCTCTACGAAGTTGACAGAGTGTTGTTGTTGTTTCTATGGAGTGCCAAAGTGTTGCTAAAAGTGCTTGAGCATGCAAGAGGATGCTAGAGTTTGTGAAGAATATGGATTGAATGCTTAGAGGATGAAATGAAGGAATGAAGAGTGAATTTGAAGGAGAGAATAAGGAAAACGGCCATATTTGGGTTGGTTGGTCAAAGAGGGGCATTACAAATCAACCCCAATGGAATTATAACGCCTCTGCAGGTTTTAGACGTAGGAATCCATTAGGGACATAAGCGCATCACGCGAACGTCTGCATGTCGTGTGGGTGTCCCCGACAGAAATTCTTCTGTCGACACACAAAACAAAATCCAAGTGGAATGAAGGCAGTGGATTGATGTGGATTTTTTCCCTCAAATTTGGTTTTCTAAGGTGATGAAGTGCAAAAAGGGAATTTGTGCAAGGGGTGCAAATTCACTCCTATACATTTTTCCCCCACTTTAGCGAGCACGAATACTAATGAGTGCTTTGATAAAGTAGATCGGAGAAGTAGTAGAGTTAGAAATGTATACCTAAACCATCGAGGAAGCAGACCATGATTTGGTGAACTCGAGAGCACATGACAAGTAAAGGGATTCATAGCCCCACAAAACTATTAAGATGAAGAAAGAAAGTGTCTTACAGGCCCGCAAACCTGCAAGGAGGCAACCCCCAAGATCTTTCGCATGAAGGAATACACGAGAGGAAAGAGCCTCACAAGCCTGCAGACCTGTAAGGAAGGTGTCCCCCAAGATCCCTCACATGGAGGATACCTAGAAAAGTGACTTACAGACCCACAGACCTGCAAGGAGGCATCCCCCAAGATCTCTCACATGGAAGAAGCTAATAAAGTGCCTTACAAACTTGTAAACTTACAAGGAAGGTGTCCTCCAATATCTCTCACATGAAGGAAACACAAAGAAAAGTGCCCTACAAACCTGCAAACCTGAAGGGGAGAGACCCCCAAGATCTCTCACATGGAGGAAGCTCAAAGGAAGTTCCCTTTAGGCCTATAGACCTACAAGGAGGTATTCCCCAAGATCTCTCACATGGAGGAAACCAAAGGAAGGGGACTCTGCAGAGTCAGAAATCGGCTTTACAAGTGCACCTGCAAAGCGACATGTTTACCCGCAGATAGAACATGTCAAAAAGTGGTCATGTAGGAAAGTAAGCATATAGTCTCGTAGACCATCAACAAGTTGGAAAACTTTCAAAGGGGTCCATTGGGAACCCTAGCATGAAAAGGGGGTCAACTCAAGGGATGCACTGTTCAAAATTACAAAAGAGATGTTTCTTTCTCAAATCAATTCGTCATCAAGGAATCCTTTTGAAAGATGTTCACTTCATCAAGGAATTTGAAACGAAGAAGATGCCCCCACACGAGGGGAAGATCAAAGTTGTTCCCACTTCAGAGGAAGGTTATCAAGTTCTTTCTTTACGAACCCATGATGAAGGAAACACATTCCATTAGGGTTTCAAGTCAAGCATGTGATTCTTGAAAAGAAGTTTGTGGAGATTCTTGAGAAAAGATTCATTGGAAATGAATGCATTTTTTGAGAATCGAAATGTTGAAGAAGTGGCATTATCACACATGAGAGGGACAACTCAAGAAAGGAAGAGAGAAAAATAAGAAAAGAGAAAAAGGGAGATAAACACAAAGGATACAGGGGTAGCCTAATATTTTGGGGTCAAAACTGCTCATAAATATATATATATAGGTATAGTAATAGTATATAAAATGAACTATCATCAACCCCCTACTATATCAGACCATGTGAAGAATGCACGAGAAGACAAAGTAAAAATATAAAATAAAAAATTGGGTCAACATTGAAGGGAAGCCTAAATTCCCCCAATGCTTTGCATTGTTCCCAATTTATCGAAAATCAGGTCACAAACATGGAAGAATGATGATACAAATAGAAGGTTTACGACACAAAAACCATGCCTGTATCCAAGCACCAACAAGGGTGACAAGGGTCATCCAGGCACACATAGCACGATCACGGGGGAACACATCCCAGCACACATGTACACACATGTCTAATCTAAAGATAAAGAAGGGGCCTCCCCCTAACACTAATCGACCAAGAGGTCATCTACTTCCCACTCTAGATCATCATAGGGGGAAGGCGAACGAACCTGCAATGGTGGAATTTTAAGAGGAGGAGCATCTGACCCTCTAGCAACAAGGGCTAAGAGGGCCCTGCAAGGTCCTCTCCACCAAGCTCTTGTGGAGCTAAGGTCAGCGATTTCGCGAAGATCGCAAACAAGGCCAAAACCTCATCCAGAGAGTTAAGCATGCACTTCACAGGAGTTTCATATCGTACCTCAATGGACGGAGAAGGTTGTGCGCAAGATTCACCGCTAGGCTCACCAAGTGATTCAAGAGCGGTGACGAACTCAGGAGAAGTCGGGACTAGTTATGTCACTAGAACAAAACAGGTCAGTGTGAGACCACCTTCCCAGGAAGGCGGGCTCCTCTTACATCCTCCGTTGCTAGAAGGAGACTTTCCACCTTCTACTCTGTCATGGGATGTGAACTCCCCACAGACGAGGCAAGAGGTGTAGAGGAAGAGGAGGCAAAGAAAACTGTAGGACGCCACAAAATTTCATCATATCTATGAGTTTTGGGAAAGGCGGGACATCTAGGAGGGACATCAAGAGAGGCGGCTCCACAAAAGGAGCAATGAACACCTGTCCTTTTTTGGGGTCAGGCGTGTTCATACTCATAGCGAAAGCTAGAAGCGATACAAAGTTGGTTTGAATGGAAGTATAGTGGGAGGCCCTGATACAGGGGCGGTATCTCCTCTTCCTTCATCTATAAGGCGACTTGCTCACCCATGAGATCCTTTCACTGACGCTTACGCTTGTGTGCAAGGTGGTTTTTGTGACTCTTTGAACTAGAGGTCAAAGGCTACAAAGGAACATAAGGCTCCTGCTTAGCCATGGGAGTGTCCACTACAGCCATTTCCATCAGAGGAAGAGACTCTTGAATGGGAGCAGGAGGAGCAGGTTGAGAAGCAGCAAGGGGATTCGACTAAGTGCCTCGCAGCAGGCCTCTTCCCATTCACTACTTTGGAAGCAAGAGTGGTAGGAGGCTGCGGAGGTCGAGACAAAGAAGAATCTCCATGGGGACCTTTCTTCCTATTATACCGAATGAGCCTAGGCTCCATGGGAAAAACAGGAAGCTCAAATGCAGGACACTTGGATTTTCACCAAGCGGGCACCATAGGATTCTCTCGCAAATGTGGAATAGAATCTGATGGCACCTTAGCAGGGCGAGAGGAAGTGCTATCAAGTTGAAAATTGGAAGAGAAAGAAAGAGGATCTCAATACCACTTCTCTTCTTCCCTCTTATGTGCCTTGGCGGCATCACTGTCAGCTTTAAGGCAAGTCCTATGTGAAATAGCATAAGGTGACGAAGGGTATCTCACTTTCAGCCTTAGGTGCCCTTTCTTATAATTCTGATATGTTCGGTGCAGGAGGTCTGTCCTAAGTAGGAGAGGACCAATGGGCGCAAGCCAAGAGTAATCCAAGGAGTAGCTACCACAAGCAACCGGTGTTTTATAAATAGCGTCATGAATCACATGCACGAAACCCCCGTGGATAAGTTTTAAACACTTATGCATGACTGAGGGTACAACATTCATAGCTACTAACCAAGGGATACCCAACTTCACTCTAAAGATTTCAAACCCAAGGATTATGTTGAATAGAAGCTTCATGGATTTAGGTCCAACCAAAACTGACAGGACAATACTACCCAAAAGGGGCACGGAAAGTCCATCATGCATGCAGATGGTGCTCACAGGTGCATTGTACCCATCTTTATGCAAAAATTTGATTATCATGATCTCCTTAGTTATAATGTTTACTTGAGACGTCAGATCAACAAGGACACCTGCTACAATGTTTCCATTGATTTGTGTAGGGATGTAGAGAGGAGATGGTTCCCTATTAAAACCCATCGGCAAGTCCTGTGAAGTGAAGGTTATACCATTATCACTGCTCACAAGCTATGCAGAGGGGATAGGTTGATGCAGGAAAGAGGCCATTATGCACACCAGACGATACTTTCACAAAGTCCCTAAAGGTTAAAGAATAAGATGGTGACCCAATTAAGGTTTTTTTATGCAACACCTTCGGAACCTTCCAACTATGCCTACTAGGGGTCGCAGGTTGGATTGTGAGGTGAAAGCCTCACAACACTCACACCTACAACACTCCTAGAATACGAGGAAAGGAACTTTCAATACACAAACGAAACCAAAATGGTTCACATCGGGTTCACCAAAAATGTAAGAGAGGGGGACCAACCACATTCAAGGCCCCAGGTCATGGAGAGCCAAGAGTGAAAGGTTGCCCTAACCTACCTTAGATTAAAGAGGTGTTTAGAGATGAAGGACGAGAATGATGAGGACTATGAATTCCTTCAACCACTCTATAGACCCAAGATTTGAGATGGGGTTAGGCGAGCCAGTTTTGGGGTCCCACATTGTACCTTAGGGCATTACAAATTGACCCCAATGGGAAGTGTAATGCATCTGCAAGCTTCAAATGCAAGAATCCATCTGGGATGTAAGCACATCGCGTAGACGTTTGTGCATCGCGCGGGCATCCCCAATAGAAATTCTTCTGTTGAAGCAAAAAATGAAAGCCAAGTGGAACGAAGGCAATGGGCTGATGTGGATTTTCGCCCTTGAATTTGGTTTTCTAAGGTGAGGAAGTGCAAAAGGGGAATTTGTGCAAGGGGTGCAAGTTCGCTCCTATTCAACAGGATAAGCAAAAAATGGATTTATTAATTTAAGTCTATTGAAACCTTCAAGCAAATGCAATTGGAAAGGGTAAAGCCACATTTCAAAGCCTTAGCCAATATCCTCCCTACCTATGCCTAAATGGGAGCTTTGGAATAGGGCTTTGATATCCATCAAAGCATAGTGGAAGGGGGATTTTGTCATAGAATATAGATAAAGGATAGAAGAATTTATCAAATATTGTGGTTGTAACTACCTAGGTAAACATGTATGTAAAATGTAGAAGCATAGACAAGGCATGTGTAACTGTTCATGCATGCAAAATGTGAAATCATAGACAAGGCATGTGCAACTACCCAGGTAGACATGGAAGCATAGAACAAGGCAAAAAAATTCCTCATAGATGTCTTCTCATGGAATGTTATTTTGAAAAAATTAATTGGTAGGTGTAAAGCCAAATTCCATAACCTTTGCCAGCATTCTCCTTGTCTATGCCAAAATGGGTGTTTTGGAACAGATCATAGACATCCATCTAAGCATAATGGAAAGAGGATTTTTTTTAGATATTATAGTTGGAAATGCTTTGGGAGACATGTATGTAAATTGTGGAATAATAGATAAGGTTTGTGAACTATTTGATTGAATGTCTCAAAGAGATGTCATCTCATGAAATTTCATGATTGTAGGAAATGCACAAAATAGATTTATTAAAAGGGCTATTGAAACCTTCAAGCAAATGCAATTGGAATTTGTAAAGTCACATTTAGGGCTATTGAAACCTTCAAGAAAATGCAATTGGTAGTTGTAAAGTTGCATTTCATAGCCTTTTCTAATATCCTCCCTACCTGTGACAAAATGGGAGCTTTGAAACAGGATATGGATATCCATCAAAGCATAGTAGAAGGGGGATTTTGTCATATATTATACATAAAAAAATATAAAAATATATCAAATATTGTGGCTATAACTATCGAGGTAAACATGTATGCAAAATGTTGAAGCATAGACAAGGCATTTGTAACTATCCATGCATGTAAAATGTGAAAGGATAGACAAGGCATATGTAACTTTCTAGGTAGACTTAGATGCATAGACAAGGAACATGAACTATTTGATAGAATGTCTCAGATATGTCATCTTATAGAATGGGCCATTTTGACAAATATAATTGACAAGTGTAAAGCTAAATTCCATAACTTTTGCTAGCATTCTTTCTACCTTTATTATAATGGGAGCTTTGGAATAGAAAATGAACATCCATCTAAGTATAATGGAAATAGGCTTTTTGTCAGATATTTTATTTGGAAATTCTCTAGTAGACATGTATGCAAAATGTGAAAGAATAGACAAGGTATGTGAAATACTAGACAAAATTCCTCAAAGAGATGTCACCTAATGGATTTCCTTTATTGCAGGTTTTGCACAAAATGGATTTATTAAAAAAACTATTCAAAATGTCAAGCAAATGTAATTGGTAGCTATAAAGCCATATTTCACAAACTTTGCAAGTATTTTTCCTTCCTGTGCCACAATGGGAGCTTTGGAACAAGCTATGGAGATCCATTAAAGCATAGTGGAAGAGGGAATTTTATTGTATATTATAGATAAATATAGAATAATTTTATTAATCGTTGTGGTTGTAACTATTTAGATAAACATTCTCCTTTCGTGTGACAAAATGAAAGGTTTAAAATGGGTATGGACATCCATCAGAGGATGAAGGATAAAAAACTTTGTTAGATCTATAATAATAGGTAAAATATACATACATTTTTTTAACCTAGTACTTTATTCATTATGAAACATAGAGAAATGCTATTAAAATAAAATTTCACAAAGAAATTGAAATCTAAATTTTAATCATCATTTTTTATTCTTCACATTAAATATTCAAATATCATAATTAGAGTTTCACATATATTTTCAAAACATGTATGTACACATACAACCAACTTTACATTCAACACTCTTATTTTTGAAATCATATGTGCTCCCGCATACATAACAAGGGGTTTCACATAGTGAACCATGTATCATGTAAGCTTAAACATATATGTTTAACATTGGTTAATAACACATGAATGTGCAAACATTTCAATTTAGATAAACAAGTACAAAGATTATATGTGTCTAAGGTTGAAGCGTTTTTCATACAAAATTAGAAAACACTACCATACACATCAACACTATTACAACAACATTTGCAAATCCTTTCAAAATAAAATTTAGTCATAGATACAATGTGTAAATAGTTTATAAATTTGCAACAACAAAAAAAACATTTCATAAACATTTGTTGTCATAACTAAATAGTTTCTAAACACTTTCATGCAAGACTTCCCCTCCCATCACCACTCATTCTCCTCTTCAACACTATCATAGTCTTGATCATTATTATGTGACAATGATGTTGGTAACAACTCTCCATTATCACTATCGTAAAGAATAGTACTCATTTGGATTGTCACATTAGTCTTCATAGCGTACCTACATCAAAATAATTATTAGCTTTCACATTTTTACTATACCAAAAGATATATTGTCACACATTTAAGAAAATTGCATATATTCTACCAAACATTATATGTACACAATTTAGCAACAAAAAGGGAAATACATCCTTTTATAAACTCCCATATATTAATAATGGAATGTCATACATAAGAAAAAAATATATAAAAAAAATTATAGAAATCAAAATGAGAGAATTACAATTGAATATCAAAAAAGGTCAATGAAACTATGACTTAGATATAGTTTTCTTTAGTTGGCTAGCAAAAATAAATTGTAAAAAAATCCAAGAAATTTTTACATGAGCTTCATCTAAAGATGGAAAACAAAAGAATTCTCAATAAATCCAAAATCATCAAATATATGGACATGTGGTTGGTCATAAGACCACTAACTTTTGTGCGTCGGCCATATGGAACATTTTATAATTAACTCAATAGCTACTACCTAGATTAAAAAAATGGATAGGAAGGAAAATTTAAGAATTTGCATTATTGAGAACACAATATGGTAGCTTTTTGGAAATAATGAAAGGATGTTAGACATAAAGAAGAAGAACTAAAAAATTAGAGGTAAAGATCCCAAGCATATCAAATGTCAATGTGGGAAATGATTGTAAACATGAAATCAACAATGAATATTGAATTTCAATGTGACAAGGCTAAGAAAGAAGAAAGATGTGTCCCAAAACTACATGGAATAGTCAACACAATTTGAGAACAACCACGATGTCAACAATAAATGACATCCTAAGACTATTATAAAACAATAATATAGTATTAACCTAAGAAATAATGCAACACAATAGAGGTTAGTTACTTAGCCCATAAAGTTACAATCCAAAATAATTCTTCACCTGCAATAACACTATCAAACATAGGCACACGATGTTACATAATGAACTATAATCTTTCATAGGCTATCCTAATACCATAATTGGGGATATCACACCTTTAGAATATTTTTATGGTATACATAGAGCCATTATTAACACCATGAGTTTTCAAGAGTGAGTTAAGACACCAACAAAGACTACAATTAAGTGGAGCTCATCATGGATAGACATAAAATAGTTTTATGTATAAATTGATACACATTAAAATATTTCATAAATTGATACATAGTTTCTTATTTTATGCATTTGATATAATTTATCTCTAATACACCAAAAAGAAAACAATTTAATACATAGATCTTGATTCACCATAATAGATTTTCATATCCTCCAAATCAACTAATTGGATATTAACCAACATTCCAATTATATTTGTAACATTCAAAATAATAGTATAGTATTCCAAAGTATTAAAAATACTTATAATGTATTGATAAACAAGTGCGACGACACTATATTGTGTGTTTTCAATAAAACCATGTGTGCTTGCAATAGTATCTTGCATGCTTTCAAGCCTTATGTTAGCAACCATGTCAAAATTATGCTCATTATACTGAGTATGATCCTCGTCTAATTCATTTTCTCTATTGGGATCATCAAATTTTGATGCTTAAGATTTCATGGCATTTGTGAAAATGTAAGTGTTTTATTAGAGATACTTGACCTTCTCCTCACATTCATGCACTCAATCAAGTCTCTTTGTTAACGAATAGTGTGACCAAATCCATCTTGTATAAGGAAAAATGGATTCACACTAAGGTGGTCTAATCTAAGCTGGGATGAGACATGTCTACCTTTTATCTTGTTTGACAAATCCTCTAAAATCTTATCAATAAAAGTAGGTGTCATCAAATTAGGATGTGTGTCAAAATTCCTTGAAACTTGTTTGTTAATTACAAATTCATTTATATTGCTACATGTACATCTATGTTGTTAATGGTCTACAAACAAAAATAGACATATATCATAAATTACAAATCAAACTAACAAAAAATGAAATGAGAAAAATATGGTTATAACGCCACCTACATATGCACAGAATAATCCTCCAAGAGTTGGAAACTTTCATTAACTGTAATCTCATCAAATTCATTAATTACCTAGATTAACATTGCAACACATTTAAAACACACATTTTGCAAAGAATGATAACCAATTGTAGATTACAAATTCATTTTTTTCAACTACCAAATCATTAGAAACGCTAGTGGCGGATCCTTCTTCTATAGAGTCAATTGTACTAGCAAGATTATCAAGGTCTACATGCAAGTTAGATAGATGTCTCTCCCTCATCAAGTTCACCTTGACCATATGCTTGCACATGTATCCTTGTATTGAAAATTTTCAAGAGCACATACTTAGATTAGGTGAGGAGCTATACACCTCATATCGAAAACAGGGATTGTTTCACTTGTCACCATGATAGGCGGTCATCGATGTCACTAAATGTAACATGGTCATCTGGAATTTGTAAGGCTCGAACCCAAAATGTGTTTTCAATCTTCTCAATGATTAAGTTCATATAGAAACCATGTTTCTTACTAACTTCACCCATCAATAATAGACACAAACATGTGTTGTCAGTTGGTGTACCAACCAATCAACATGATGATTTGTAGCACATTCAACTATTTTCAAGGATCATCTCTTTAGGTGTGAGTGGTAGGACTCTACTGCACCATTTGTCTCTTAACCAATGAATATTTAGGCACTCTTGCACTTCACAATTTTCAGGATGAACATATGTAGTTAACATATTATTCTTACATGTATTCCAAAAATCTATTAATCCTTTTTTTTTTATTAGAATGAGGAGAGGGTTTCTTTATATAGCTCTTGTTGAAGAAGGTTGGGTAAGAGTCCCTTGAACTTTCTCCCTCTCGATAAAGTCATTCAATCTATTAATTTCAATCCAAGCTAAAAATAACTATGATCCTTTAAGAACATACGTCTCCCATGAAAGGTCTTTGTAGGAAAAATTTCCACTAGGAGGGTGTTGAACGACCTCATCCATGATGCGAGACCAATTGACATCCATCTAAAATATAAAAAAATGATAGAATTTGATTAGAAAGTCTCCACACGTGATATAACACATTTGGTAGTCTAAATTATAGACATGTTTGATAACCATTCAAAACATGCTACATTTAATTATTGCAATTATACCCATCATCAAAATTAGAGGTAAAGATCCCAAGGATATTGAATGTCAATGTGGAAATGATTATAAAAATGAAATCAACAATGAATATTAAATTCTAATGTGATAAGAATAAATGGTTAATTTTGGTTTAAGAAATGCACAATAAGATTTGTCTGAATATTTAAATAGCATAATATCATAAAACTAGTTTTCCTCCATTTAAATAGAAATTTTGACTTATCGATAATAGTACATATGTTCAAAATAATCTAAAGGCTTCTAGAAAGCCCTAGTTGGTCATTCATATTAGATATTTTCATGTATTTGTTAAAGGTGTATTTATGATTTTAGAAGGTCTTTGAAGACCATGTGCTCTTCACATGCACATGTATAGATTTTGTAAGAGCCTTCAATGTGTTGTCAAAGTTTACCTCCACTGCTTGAATTTGCATTTCATTGTTGTGGGTTAGAGATATGAAATGATTCTTTCCATGAATTTGTTCATGAGTGTGTTAAAAAAATCTTAAATAGTTTTCTTTATTTATGCTTGGAAATAAAGCTTTAGAATGTATCAATGGTTTTGAACTTTTCAAGGAAAGTTCCCATGAATGGGTTTGAATTTCTTCATATTTAGTTGTGTGCAATTGTATGTTTAATCTGAAAATCTCAAGTTGAATTGGTCTCCAATTCTTTAAATTTTAAGTAACTTGTATGACACTATCAATCTCTTTAATAGTTTTAAAAAATATATTTATAGTGTGTACTCTTCATCCACAATTTGAGGATGCTTCTAAAATTAGTCAAGTTAAGCTTTTATGATCTATAACAAATTGAATGAATATAAATGAGTAAATTTCCATAGAAAATGTAATATGCTACTTGATTTAACAAATTATGGCAATGATTATTGAAATTAGAGAATTTGAGTGTCGAGAATGTATTCATGACACTTTTATGCTATAATGCTAGTTTTCATGCATTAGAAAGTCTCTAAGTGTTCATCATGAGATTAACCCCTTAAAACTCTCATAAAAACATTAAATAGTCTTGGAAATAGCTTGGAAGCTATTTTGGAGTATCTACAACCTTACAAACCCTCCTTGAAGTAGTGCAACCCTTTATTATATTTCAAAATAGAATTTAGTTTCAAGAATTTAAATTTAAATGATGGCAAGAAGGTAGTTTAGAATGAAGGTTTGAACAAGCATCATTGGATATATGGTGTACCTTGAATGCATCATTAAATTTCCTTTATTAGGTCATTAATTACCTTATATTTTCTCAACACTTTTGGGGCTAAAATTGATAGTTTGGTATGTGCTAAAAACCTTCACCTAGCTATCATGATAGAGCTATAGTTGTCAAGTAGGAGCCATAACCCTTATTAAAGCTATATGAGGAAATTTTTTTGTGCCTAACACCTATTACAAGGTTCAACACATGTCATGTACGATATCAAAGTCCACCTATAATTTGAAAAGAGAAAACTAGATTTTTACTATGTTATTAGTGTTGGAACATGGAAATATTTTTGGAGCATCTTCTTTTGTTGGATTTCAACCTTAGGGTTAACTAATTGTAGTGATTTACAACCTCATTTTGAATTTCAATGCTAAGGAAGCATCATACTTGTGAAAACCCTTTATTTCTACATGGAAATCTTGGTAAATGTGCCCTAACATTTTAGGAAATTAAGATAAAATAGGTTGTAGATGCATATCTCTTCAACCATGGATAGAGATAGATTTACAAGGGTTTAGTTTCTATGATTCTTTAAAAAAACATTTATTTTAATATGGTGATTTATTTTTTGACATGCATGCAAGTATTTGTAGGATCTAATAAATTGGTTTTCTTTGTGTAGTTGAAATGCCTATTTAAAGGTCAACATCATTGCTTAAATATAAGAAAGTAATTCAAGCCATAAAGAAGCTTATTTCATCTTAGTCGACATTTCACCATTAGGGTGTAAGTATGGTTGTAGAGAAATAAAAAAAATTATCATCCTACATGAGTGTCCTACATAGTAAAGATGGTTGTTTTCTTTGGATGGTCAACATTCAACACTCATAGCAATTGAAAATAACCTTGACAAACACTTTCATCAAACCCTAGATACTGAGTTAAATCTCTTCCTTATTAATTCTATAATTATAAAGGAAGTTTAAAATAACATTCCTTGCAAGGATAATAGTCTACTAAGAAGAGAGATATGGCACAAAATTGCATTGAATAGTCAATACCATTCGAGAACAACCATGATGTCAAGAATAAATGACATCCTAAGACTATTATAACAACAATACTTGATAGTATTAGCCTAAGAATTAATGCAACACAATAGGGGTTAGTCACATAGCCCATAAAGTTACCATCCAAAATAATTCTTCACCCGCAATAACACTATTAAACATATGCACAAGATGTTACATAATGATTAATGAACTATAAGCTTGATTAGGCTATCCTAATAGCATCATGAGGGATATCACACCTTTAGAATATGCTTGTGGTATCCATAGAGCCATTATTGACACTAGGAATTGTTAAGAATGAATTAGAGACACCAACAAAGACTATAATCTTGGAAAAAATTTACATTATTTTACAAGATAGAGTCCTCTATATTGTAAACTTGTTTTATTGGTGTGTCATAACATATATCAACTCCTCTCAAAAATATTGTAAAAACTTATTCAAAATAAAACTATATGATATGCGACCAACAAGTTAACCAACATAAATGAATCATTCAAAGCCAAACATATGTTTTGTCATACATAAACAAAAATAAATTGATATTAGGAACATTTCATAATGTAGACATATCTCATAGAATACACCTTAAGAATAAATTTTGTCAATTACAATGCCTACAGTGTCAATTGCATGCAACAAAAGGAAAGATTTTGGAGCAATAGCCTTTGCATGAGATCCCACTCTAAAATGAGCAACGCATTCAAGTATTAATAAGCAATCAATTGTATATAGAAGTGCATACATTTTGGCATAGGGAAGAGCTTATCTTTTATGGAAATGTAGTGTTTGATAAAAAGGAAGGAAAAACTTTACACATCTCTTTTGAATCCTTGGGTTGTCCTCGACCAAATGACCAACAATCATCCTTAATCATAAATGTAATCTTAAAATAATTTATTAAACAAAGATTAGCCTCATGAAATCATCCTTAATCATAAATCTAATCCATCTAAGAAATTTGTCTTGAGTTGAAAACCATAAAATGCAGCCAAGTTTAATTGAATCATCATAACATAGTATTTTACAGTCGATAAAGAAAACATTTATAACTTTTAAATTCATGGGGGCTGTGGGGGGCGGGTTTAAGAGGATTAAAAATTCTGTTAATTTCTTAAAGTATTAAATCTACAACATGGCTAATTACTATGAAAAGTTTGATTGAAGTTAATCTTGCCTTCAAACAATTACTTGTGCGATTTTATTCAGCTTAGATGACTCCTTCTCCTCTCCTCTCCTCTCCTGTCGGCCCTCAATTCACAGCGGACAACTCAATATTGCGCGGGATTAAAAAACTTCAAATGTGCATTGGGTGCGTGGTATTTTGACACAAGAAACGGAGTAACAGGAAAGGTTACAGGAGCAGCAACAGAAACAAACAATGGAAACAACAAAAGGCGAAAACGGAAGAACGGAAAACCAAACGTGGAAAGGACAGAGAAAGGAAAAGATGAAATTAAGTGGGTCTCGCTAGACCAGCCAACTAAGCAGTCAGCACTTAGAGTGTGTCGGTTAAGCCAACCCTACCCATCGCTTTCATAAAATTATAATACCTTCATATTCAAAGACCAACAAATGAATGTCAATTTAAATACAGTTCTTTTGAAAGTACACAGTCTCTTGGCTGTGGTTGTAGAACGCCTCTCAGCATAAATAAAGAATACACTTATAATTGTACAAAAAGCAGATATAGATCTAAATAGGAGGTATTTTTCCACAGTGTGTCAAATTGTGATATTGCTATCAAGATTCAACCGTGTAGTTTTATGAGTCAAACTCATTGACCCATGTTTCATGAGTAGTGGTTCACAAGAACCCACCTCTCATGATAATGAATGGTCCACTTAGTACTCATTGCAAAATGGGGTTGCAAGCTAAGTGGGCTTAACCTTGGGGAAAAACTTTGTGGTTAAGCACGCTTGAGCTAGAGTGGTACTGGGATGGGTGACCTCCCGGGAAGTCCTAGTGCTCTACCTCTGTGAGTATCACCTAGATGCAATGAGTGTTAAGTGGACCATTCATTATTATGAGAGATAGGTTCTTGTGAACCACTACTCATGAAACATGGATCAATGAGTTTGACTTGTAGAACTACATAGTTGAATCCTAATAGCAATATCACAAATATAGAAAATCCAAATAACAAAAGATATGATGAGTATCCCCTTTATTACTACAATCCTTTCACTAGGACATCTAACAAGTTGTGTTGAAATTGTAACAACATTCCATTCTATCATTGTGTAAATCAGATTAAAACATGATATAGACAACATTCATTTCCATTATTCCTACTAGAGGGAAAAGATTAAATGTGAGGCATGTACACTAGGTGAAGGGAGTAATCCTGCCACATCATTAAAGAAGCATGGCATCCATTTGTATGGAAGTAGCCCAGCCTTGAATAATTAAGTAGATTGACACTGTTTTAATGGGGGTAGGCACCAATATGGAAATTCATCAAACATAAAGGATAAAGGAATTGACATGATCATAGCAAAAAGAAAACACAGTTTAGGTCTCAACATAAAGTGAGCAAGTTGTAAAATATAGTGTTTACGACCATGTCGACCATTTCAAGGGTGGTAGGTCAAGAGCTCAAACAAACAACTTTTGGCATGAATAGCTTGTTGTGATTTCTCTTCACCCTTGCTCTCGATTCAAAGTTAGAAGCCAGTGTGAACATGCATGATACTACAATGGTCACACATTCACCACTAGAAGGAAACATGTTGTTCATTGATGGGATGACCTGGTTCATTGCCTTGCCATGAGCCAATCAATAGGACTTGTAGGATGCTCTAAAAGAAACATAAGTAGAGAGTGAATGTTCCATATAATTGAAGTTTTGCACCAATTATTAAGTTATTTGTTTTTTCTTGCTTAGTTGTGACTTAGGTTCCTAAAACTATGTTATTAGTCTTTTAAACTATTCTAAGGAGGGGATATTTTAATAAAGAATATATGAGCATTTTATCAAAGGGAGATTTGTGTCTTATTCTATCGAGTGATAATGTCAATATTTTGAGGTCAGGTGAATTCAAATAATGTAAATGCAACATTGACTCAGTGTACCCAGTTTCCAAGTGCATCTGATGGAGAGAGAAGGCTATTTGAAAGAGGCTTGTAGCTGATAGAGGGTCTCAAAATGCAAGATGAAAACTCAGTTCTTGGTGGAGATTCAATGAAACAATAGCCCAGTAGTATGGGATTTTCAGTAGTTTATGGGTTGTTTTGGTCTAAAATATAGGGTATCTGTTTTTTATAAGGGATTATTCAAGATAATTTTGAGGTAGAAAAATGGTGATGTCTACAGTCATAGAAGTAATTACATGAAGGTTGGTTAATTTAATTGTACTAGAAACAATATGCTGAATTTTGGATTATCAACATGCTTAGCAATATTTTAGAATATGAATTCTGCAAATATGTAAGCTTTCTATTTTATATAATATATAAATATACAGGCTCCTAGCCTTTTGCCTAAAAAAAAAAGATAATGTCAATATTTCAAAAAAAAATGTACAAATATTTTTGTAAATCTAAAATAGAGGACTAACATTATATTTATAGGTAAAATCCTATTAGTTTAGTTATTATTTCATTTAGAGTCAATCCAAAGAAATCAAGAAGGTTAACATAACCACATATTATTTCACTATCTATAACTAATCAAATCATACCCTCTCTTGAGAGTAAGTTTTAATTATATGTTGTTAATAGCATAAATAATTTTAACCATAATATTTAATTGTTAATTATCTAGTTGGCATCACATAATATAAATAGTATTTATAAATTAGAGGTTGGAGCTAACCATTCTTGCCTATAAATCATAATTGTACAACTCAAGTTGGAACTAATTAGTTTATCCTTGGAATATGGGAGAAGTAAACTTTGTAAGAGTAAGCCTTTATCTTTGTTTAAACAATGCATGTATAGCATTTGCTGGGATTTAATCTCTAGTTGTTCACTAGTCGTTGAAACATCCTATCTAGTAGTTCATTATGATACAAGAATTGTTAGAAAGTTCTTCAAAGGTTTTATTCCATATTTCTAGTTTAATTATTATAGATTTTTTTATATCATAGAAAGCTTAATTTTGAATTATAGAACCTTATAAAATATCATTTGAATATAGTTTTGGATGATTCACGAAGCTCTTGGAATATTGATTTGTCTATCACAAGAGTCCAAATAAGAGATTATCACTTTAGTGGTATTAAGTTCGTCTTTCTACTAGGGTAGCACCCTCTTATTTTAAGTTGTCTTTGAAATAAGAGTTAGTGTATTAGTATTTTTTAGGGTGAAAATTGTATATTCATACTAATTTTCAATTATCTTTCTATTTATTTTGAGTGATTTTACTATGCAAGTATCATGTTTGTGAAAAATCAACATCTATATCTGTTTAATGTAAGTTACATTGTGGGCCCATAACCCACAAGTCCTTGGATTCACATTTTAAATTTAGGGAAATGACAATATGTTTGGAATGAATTGTTGAGAATAACATATTATAGGATATAAACCCATAGGGGCATGTTATTTCTACATCTTAAACCTTGAAAATATTATATTTTTAAATTCATTGGTTGGAAAGAAATATTTCTTCTTAGGATGAGATATGGCGACATGTTGAATATTAGAGGGGGAGAGACAACCTCTAAGAAAATTAAAATTATAAATTTATACTAATAATTTTGTCATACACGATCTAATAATATCATATATCAATAGGTGTGCCCTAAGCCTAGGGATGTATTTATGGAAAAATATAATATTTCCTCTCCTTATGTACCCTTACTTAAATTCTATGATGAGATCCCCAATAAAATGTTGTGTTCCACATTACTATTAGGTTTACAACATGGTTGTCAATGTGAGGTATCCTCATTTTTATAAGTCAAAACATCATATAAAAACATAATTGAACAAATCTTCATCTTAAAAGTAAATTCAAATATAATTAACTGAGTTTCTTAAAGGAAGATTAAAATTAGTATTTATTTATGAAGTACTCTCTGGGTGGCAATAATTTACTATTAATCTATTGCTATTTAAGATGCATTGTGAGATTATTTGTATCATCTTTTGTTTTAATTTGTATATTGTTATTGGACTTGATCAACCCAATAACATTGTACATTTGCCTTATTATATAGGACTAAGATTCTATTTGAAAAAAGGATATTCATGTAGTCTAGAATGCATGAATATCATCTTGAAATGTATGTTGAAGTTATAGATTATACTTTTATAAGTTTATGAGTGGCCACATAGTATTGGATATGCATAGTAATTATTGTGTGATCATATTGTAATACTTTGAAAGAGTTACATGAGTGGGTAAAATGGTAAAGTTGATATATATTTTTATATAGACTAGCACTTGCACCCTAATGAGGTGCAATGGTTACGCCGATAGGATGATACACTTTGGTATTATTTTATGAACATGTAGGAGCGATGCAATTTTTTTTGGGGATGAGCTTATGTGGTCTATGCAATTTGTCTTGAAGACCTGTACAACAAAAGGAACGGGGTGGCTAGGTGAGTAGAATAGGCGTTGATGAAGTCAAGTTGTAGAAGCAATTTTAAGGACCATGGGAATTGGGGAGAGATATCAAATGGATAGGAAGGAGAGTTGCATACCTTGTTTTAGGAGAGACATAGTTGTTGTAAGCATGCCTCCTCTCACTTCCTTATGATTGCAAATGGATTGGTTTGCATTTTGGAATATCTTTCAAAAGAGAAGGGTGGTTGAATGCGAAGATCATTTAATGATTTAACTCTAGATATGGCTGTAAATGTTAGTCCCTGCCTATCTATTTTACCAATATCAATTGTTTCCTTTTGCAATGTTAGTCCTTGAGCTTTGTGTATGGTAATAGCCCACGCCATCGTAAGCGGTATCTGCCTTCTATTTCCCAAGGAAACAAGTATGATCGGTATGCTCTTAGGGTCATGGTCATTCCATGGGGGTCCATTGTAGCTATTGAACCTTGTAACAACATACATGGGAACATCTGGCGGTTTGGAACCAAGGCTGTAAATGATTTCAACAACTTCGCCAAGAGCTCCATTCACCAGGCCTGCTTGTGTCCATATGTTGGATGTGAGCATGATGCGTTACCCTTTACAAAGCAATACTTCTTTTTCAAGCTGTTCATCATCAGTTGCACTATCTATTCCATGCCTGGTACTTGTCGCAGCACTGATTGCAATTGGACGGTTCAATGATTTTAACATTCTTCTGTTGTGTAGTCTAACTAAATCATTGGTATCAAACAAGTGCATTGAGCTATCAAACTCTTCTTTTTCTCTTGATGTGAGTTTCTTGTCTGTGCGCGTCATTAAGAGTTGCCAATCTACTTCTGTTGCTTCTGCATTATGTATGTTTTGCAATACTTGACAAAAATTTTGTTGTGATGGAGTCTCACCTTGATGACGAAAGACTATTTGTAAGGTGACAATAGTTGTAAATTGGTTCCGCAATGTTTTTGCAGTTGAGTGTGTTGTGTACATAGGTTTGTCCATCACAGGTGGAAGTTGGGCAAGGTCACCAATCAATATTATAGACACTCCACCAAAGTGTAGATGTTGTCGGTGTGGGAAAGCCTCACGTAGCCTTGTGTCTATTTTTAGTAGCAAATTTGGACCTATGAAGCTCATCTCATCAATCAAAATATATCTTATATATTTCATATCTTCTTGAAATGTTGTTAATGCCTGTCCTTGTAGTGGGTGCATGTCTTTAATAGGGATCTGGAGCATTGAATGTATAGTTGATGCATGAATATTAAATACAGCCACCCCTGTAGGAGCTAATGTGAGTAGTTCACTTTTTTGTTGTGGGCTCTTACTTGTGAACGCTTTTCTTATGCAAGCAATTAGGTACGATTTTCCTGTACCTGTTGTTCCTTGAACAATCATGTGTAATGGTTTTTCTGAGGAGCATTTACTATGGTCAATGATAATTGTGAGTGCTAGTTTTTGTTGCGATGATAGTGTATAGTCTGGCACATCCAAGTTGCTTACCATAGTGTCTTCTTGGCTACATGCCTTTTTCATTGGGATGAAGTGGATGGCAATTTCATGAAGATCTTGGGGTACTGGTAGTTGATCCCAGCTATTGTTGTTGTCAAACTCACACCTACCAAGCATCTCAAGTTCATTCAGGCCGACATTGTTTGAGGGTCCCATTTGTGAAAAAAATTCCCATTCGTTAAGTTTTGTTGTGTCCCTTGTGGCAATCTCTATATCGCTCTCATCTTCTTCTTCGGTGGTTGCTTCTATTTCAATTGTGTGATTAACATGCCATACATCATATTTGGTTGCATACATTTTCTTCCAATTTGCAATTATTATATCCTTAGCAAGTCCTACCTCGCCTTCTATGCTTCGAAAATGTTTGTATAATAGTAGCTCGCTCCAGCAAAAAGTTTCGAAGTTGTCTGAGTCCTCATTTGGGATGGTATAGAACTTTGGGAAAACATTAACTATCGCTTTTACCTCTCTCTCTTTCCATTTGCATCCTTTGCACCTTGCAGAATAGGAGAAAGATCTTGCAGATTCGAGTAGCGTTATTGTTTCCATTTCCTGAGGCCGATTAATGTAGGAATGCAGGTAGCTCGTATGGAGGTGTATTTCATCTGGTTGTCTTGTTATTCGTTGGAACACTTTTTGGCCAACATTCAAAGATGTGAATGGTCGATTACAAACAACAAGTGGCAATTTTTGAAGCATATGACATGTTTCTTGTGCTCCTATATCACGCTCTGCAACAAGCTCTCTCATAAATTTTTGAAATGTTGTGATAGCTAGGTCATTTGTTCTCTGGCATGCAGATATTCTTGATAACATATCAATACAAGACTTAGATGTTCTCTCTGCTTTTGACGCATACTTTGCAATGTATTTTAGTACAAGTGCTCGTGAGATAACTAGTTGGCAATCTATGTTGGCTCTCCATATCAAAAGCATTTCTGGATTGTGTATGTTTAGCCTATCATCATTCCTTGCAGGTCCATATTCTTTTTTGCCATTATCGTCACATGACAAGGTAGATACAGTTTGTTCTTTCCATGGAGCTTTGTATCGACACTGTAGTTGTTTCCCCTTTTTGCGTAAGCATGTCCCCTCTCTGCATTTTGTGTGCCTCTGTACACAGTTGATTATCTCCTCATAGTCATGAGAGGGATCTATAGCTAATATCTGAGCTGTGTTTAGCAAGCATGGGTCATCGTGTTGGGGACAATAGACCAGGTTGTTTCTATGTAAAGCAGGACGAGGGTTCCAAGCACTTACATACTTGTCAAAGAATTTCCTTGCCTGTTCAACTTCTGTGTTGTCCTCCCAATCAAGTTTATCCATGTCTGGTGCATTTTCAAGCCAAAGGAATCCATGCACATGTGCAGTTCCTCGATGTTGCCATTCATATCTATACCAATAATATTTTACACCAAAAATCTTTTGGATGACCTCTTCACGGAAGATTGTAAATCGTTGGTGGAGATATAATGATGTGGTGTGGGGGTTATTGATTACATTGTCCAAACATTGTTTATTTTTTTGCATTTCCACTACTGTGTCATTTGAAATCAATCGTTGTAGGTCCAGCCACTTTGTGTCTGCTGCACTCAATGTGAAAAATAAGTGGGAGACCCTATTTGGTTAATCATATCTGTTAGCTCATAACGACACTTGTTCTAATATGGTCTTGTGTCTCGCATTGAAGAGCCAAAGTGCATGAGTTCTTCAGCTAATTGTGTGTCAGGGAGGCCTTTCAAGTGTGCACAAAGGCTTTCAATAGTTGTTGGGATGTTTTCTTCTGCATTTTTTTTAATGAAAATTGCTGCAAGCCCTTGGCTACGATGTCGCAACATAAGATTGAACATAAAATATCGAAACCTTGGATGCCTTCCAAACCTCTAGTCATGGAACCTTATCAAGTGTAGTGCATACTCGTGCATTCGGACTTCCCTAATCCGCGGTTGCATTTGTAGTGCAACCCCATTGGGGAAGAGGGTTGGAAATGCCATATCAAGCAAGCCTTCAGTATTGTATTCATTTATTGGTGATGAGTTCATTTCAGGCCAATCTATAGTGCTATTTGTGTTGTCCTGAAGGTCTAGCGCTTGCTTAATAATTTCTAGTTCACGACGTCTATTTGGAAACTTAGCCATGAATGATGATGTGTGTACTATGCTATCCTCAATTTCATTTTCATCAATGGTGTTCCAATTATTTGGCACCCCTGCACATTCGTTAGTTTCAATGGTGTGCAACATGCTTGAAATATCCGTGCTAACTTCAAGAATTTGAGCCAAACCATCAACACTTATGGAAACATCATTATAGTATGGGTCATATTTCACTTTGTATTGTAATGCATCTTTGATGTGAAGTCTACTTACATAACAATCATAGAAATGGCCTTCTATATGCAGTCTTCGAACTATGAGCACATCCAAGTCTTCTATCCTTCGAGGGAGAACTTTTGCAATGTTTTTGATATCTTGTGGGAAGCTAATTGTGTGACCGCTATATTTATATTGCCCTCCAGGTGCATGGGCTACTTGTAGTACTGGGTTAACTCTAGCAATGAGCATTTCCTCCACTTGGGTCAGTCTTCTCAGCACATCAAGTTGTTCTCCTGGGTCCATGTTGTTGAGTGAGGAGAATCGATGTATACCTCTCTCATTGAAACATCTTTTGCAAGTAGCATGAGGGTTGGATGAATGAAGAAGCATCTCTGGGTAGTTTTCCTTGCATATAATGCATGTTTTCCTATTGGAAAGCACATCTATCTTTTGTTGAAATCCTTTCATTATTTTTATGAAGCTAGTAGTTGTGTTGAATGATGTTCGATCTTCTAGGTCTTGTTCTATTTGCATATGTTGAGCTTTCCATGCTTGTTTCTCCAAAAATTTAATGTGTTTCTTTGTAGTTATTTCCTCTCTATGATGAGCATAGTAATCACGGTTTCTCTCACGATCTCGTAGTCTCTGTGCTTCTGTTTGGTGGGGGTCAATATGGATGGGGTGCAACTTTTTTATCTGTCTTCGGGTGGCAATTGCTTCTTTATGCCTAGCATAGTAATCTTGATTTCTTTTTCAGGTCTGTTGTTTTTCTAATCTCTACTTGTTTCAAGCTAGCTTGACTTGTTTCGGGGGAGGGGTCCTCCATCTGTACAGTGGGAATGCAAGGCTGAATTAGTAATAAGAGAAGCATAAACATACTCAAACAACTATACGTGGGATGAACACAACATATCTAAAGCTTACAATGCTGAAGGAAGAATGCTTAAAATTCATGTATGTACATATGTTAAAAGAAAAATAAAAAATAAAAAAATGACATATTCAAGTCATAATTTTTAGAACTAATATCTATTAAAGTGTAGTTTTAAGATAGTTGTAGATTCCACATATATATAGACATAAGCAAATAGATATAAGCAAATAGATTCATGAGTGCTGCAATGCTAGAAGTACACTCCACATATATATAGACATAAGCAAATAGATACACATTGTTACATTTGTTTTACTGAGATATTATTGTTACAGTTATAATTGAAACACATAATATTGAAGCCTGGAGTAGAAATATAATTTTATAAGAGTCATATACATGACATGGGTTGGGAAATGTAAACTTAGCAACTTATATATTTCTATTTGTAGGTAGACGTGACACATGTGGTTCGATATTTGAATACATTCTTTTGCTCGAACAAAACTATCAACTATAATTTTATAAGAGTCATATACAAGACATGTGTTGGAAAATGTAAACTTAGCAGCTTAGATCAACTATAATTTTATAAGAGTCACTACACATTTCTTTGATCTTGGAAAGTAAGATGTTGCTCTCTGCAGTGAAGTCAACTTGCTCAACCTTTGTGATAGTTGCCTTCAAGCGTTCTTCATTATTGTATGTTTCATTTCTACATGTCAAAGTGAACAAGTATTTTTTGTTCAACGCGTCTCTAATTACCTGTTGAGTATTCCTTTCTATGTCATCCTCAAACTGTAGAGAGTATAGCTTTTCCGCTGGCATTCCCATGAGTTTTGTTGCTACTTCGTCGAATGCAACTGCCCATAGCATATCTATGTGGTCTTGTAACCTTATTTGTAGTATGTACCTATAATTACAAGAGGTACATTGCTACATGACACTTTGAGCAAAACCACTTTTCATCTTCAGTCTGCACCAATCTTTTCTTGCACTATTTTCCTGATAATTCATTAGCACACGCCGGATAGCAAAATGATTCAGATTTGATGAACAACAATGTTGCATTTATTGTACATTGGAGATGGTGCACTTTATGAGGAATTTGTTCTCCAACGTCCCTGATTGTTATTGTAGTGTCAGGCATAGATGGGCCGCTAAACTTTGTTGAAGGTGATAGAATATTAGCCCCACTTTGTTTGAACCAAGTTTGTAGTTGTTGTGTCTCTTGTATGTCAAGGTCTATAAATAAATTTGTATTGCTTGATGTACTCAACACCTTTCCATTGTACTCGCAAACTCGTCCATTTTTAATAGAGAGAACAATTGTTTCTTGTAGGTGATACTTGTCTTGAAGATGACCACCTTCCTTCTTTGCTATCGTGCCCCATAGAGTGATATCTATAGTTGCCCCAGTCATGTCCAACAAGGATATTGTGCGCCTTAGGACCTCTGTCCCATCTCTTCTCCTAACTGTGGAGCTTGGGCTAACACAAGTGACAACTCCAATAACATCAGTAGTTGAGTTGCTACTCTTCTTTGCAAGTTCACTGATAGGTGTAAATGAGAATACGTGTTTTGGAATAGAATTGTCATCTTCACAAAGAGTGACCTTTGACTCTACCGACAAGGAAATTTCTAGCCCACTATTTAACCTATTGTAAAGCTTATTAGCAACCTTTACTGCACCACCAGAAAATGTATAGGTTTTTCCAATATTAATATTTTGATAATGAAGATCAACAACTTCATTGAAACAAGTCACACGTGTTTCAGTCCCTTCTCTGTCAATGATGTCAAAGGTAAAAACTTGACCAGTACCTTTTTGGGTATTGTACTTGCAGATATCCTTTTTGGCAGTCACGCGACCTTTAACAGTCCATCTTGGTTGGAAAGGATTCAAACTTTTAATAGGCATAATTGTGACCAGTGCTTCCATTCTACTCCTAGAAGAATTTACACCAAATAATCTTCTCACATGAGTTGATACTCTAGCAGCGCAAATTGTCTCAGGCTCTGCATGTGGATCTAAAGATTTTTCCATTTCCTATTCTATATGGTGCTCTGGTTCCATATAAAGTGAAGTAGGATGACTGATTATTACCTGGTTTGTAGAAACAATCTCAAGGTTCACAATGACAATCCACCTATACATTTGGAACACAAGCATAAGAATTACTAATACAAGGAAGAAGCTAAAAAGTTAATAATCATTTTGTTATGGGAAATTTTGGATTCCTTTACTCACCGAGACCCACTTGATCTGGGGCAATTATATTTTGTCATTCGTATTATGGATCCAACTGTAATTTCACCAGATTCTATGTAATGATTGTACTTTTGAGGTAAAGATGCTTTTTGTTTGTAGGCCCCATCAGATATTTCTACCTTGTAGCGGTTGTTACATTCATGGCCATGGCCGAAGTTTGAAATAGACAAAATTTGCACATTAGGTTTGAACCCTTCATTCCCATCATGGATAAGTTTAATTGCATCTGTGGTTAATATTGTAGCCATGGTCTATGGAAGTTGACTAACCCTGCAAAATTATATTACGTGTAAGATAGTGTTTGCATACAATTGGCGGATGTTTTTGTTTTAGAAAACATAGACCTCAACATAATGTTGAGCATAAGAATACACAAGTGGAGTACATCATTTTAAAAAAATAAATAAATGTGAGGAGCAATATTTTTCCTCAATATGTACTATAAGATCTATTCAATAAAATTAGTGCTATGAAGATCAATATGCACAATGGTGCTACAATGTAAACATAATATATAACTATATTCAACATTGAATATATCAAAGGGTTTGAAAGAAGCATACATATGACTATGATACTTCACATCTAGCTAAGTGTTGCAAGAGTGAATATTTACAATGATGATCAAATATATCATCATTTTGAGTAGCATTAATATGTATCATACTAGATCAATATGTACAATGACATTACAATGTAAACATAATATATAACAACTAACGGTTCAAATATAAGGTCGACCACTAAATCCATTTCGCTCCACATATAGCTATTTTGACATCTTCATTTAGTTTCACAAAAAACATCTAATTTGTATCATACTAGTAATCTTGATCAACATATTGAAAAAGTAACTAACTTCCAAGAAGTTAGTTGAACTTCTTAGACCATATATCACTCAATAAATCTTGGAATTCACGCTTTAGTTCAAATGCATTTGCCACTCCATAATATTGACAATACTTCAATTCACGCAGGAAACCATAAAATAGCTCAAGAGCTTCATAGGTCGCATGAAATTTTTGGACAACTTCTTGCACCAATTCAACTTCATGATCCTCCACATCGCTTAAATCTTGGCTTGTTTGCATAGCTTCTTCAAAAATTTCACAACAACTTGTCAAGACATTGTTTGAAAAAGCATCAACATTGTGATGAGGGAAACCCAACCAATCCACAGATGTTGAGTCAGTTGCTGATAGAGGTAACTCATGGGTTTGTGGTGAGGGTGTATTGGAAGTAGAACCACTGCTTGAAATAGTAATAACATCTTCAAGTGCTCGTGCATTAGCCATATCCTGAAACTATAATTCAAAATAGCGATACTAATATTAAAAACAATTGTCATTAACAAGGGCATAGGTATTGACTAAGACCCAAACTACAAGCATAAATAAGTCTAAAATGTTCTATGAATTTTATTTTTTGATGGACTATTTTTAAATGAATAAAAACTTTAACGTATTCATACAAATGGAGAGTGAAAGTGTAATTTTCTTTAATATTATATAATAAATTAATATAATATTATTTTGTAATTATAATAAATTATTATGAATAGCGATACTAATATTAAAAAACAATTGTCATTAACAAGGGCATAGGTATTGACTAAGACCCAAACTACAAGCATAAATAAGTCTAAAATGTTCTATGATTTCTTTTTTTGATGGACTATTTTTAAATGAATAAAAACTTTAACATATTCATACAACTGGAGAGCGAAAGTGTAATTTTCTTTAATATTATATAATTAATTAATATAATATTATTTTGTAATCATAATAAAGTATTATGAATAGTATTTTGTAATTACAATATTATATAATAAATTAAAATTATATTATTTTGTAATTATCATAAAGAAGCCTATTGACTAAATATATTGATTGATTTGACAATTTGAAATAAACAAAATAGTTATATTTACAAAATGATTAAGGATTTTAAATGAAGTGGAAAATATTATCATACAATTCATATATATATTTCAAAATATATAAAATTATAAATTAACTTTTTTAAATAAATGAAATAAAATAATTTTAATCATGTAAAAATTAAATAAACTTTATATAGATTAATTAGATAATAAATTAATATAATATTAGTTTGTAATTATAATAAATTATTATGAAATATGTAAAAACTAAAATTTCTTTGACGGTTCTTGGTTTTTAGTTTTTACGAATTGTAAAAATTTACTATTAACCTTTTAAATAAGTCTAAGAGGTTCTATGATTTTTTGTTTTGGTGGACTATTTTTAAATGAAATAAAACTTTAACAGTATTCATACAACTATAGAGTAAAAGTGTAAGACTTTTAAATTATTAAATAATATAGGAAATTATTTAAATTTTATTAATTATAACACAGCAAATTAATTTAATATTTTGTTATTATTTTAAAAATATAAATTTTAGTTAATAAATATAATTAATTTTTTTAATAATGTATAGATGCAATAAACAAATTTAGATTGAATTAAACTTCACATGGTTGTTTAATAGAAATTTAAATCTATGTATAATTCACTTTAGAATGTGACTATTCAATAGAAGACTATGAGGTTATATGAGCCTTACAAGGACTTGACCTCATAATATATCAATATTTAGGAATAAATAATCAAAGTAGTATCTTCATAGTCATAAGATTTAGTATGAAATTTGTTAAAAAATAACTTTATACAACTATAGAATTAAAATGTTCATTAACAAAATGAAATAATGATAAAGATGCAGCATGTTTCTTAAGCATGATATAAATTTCCACTATTATTCAATTTTTAAAAAATACTAAAAATCAATTAATAATAAATATATGTATTTTTTTCTAGATATATGTTGAAAAAAACATTTAAAAACCAAAAAAAAGGAAAACCTAAAACTATTAATTAAACAGTGAAACAGCATTCTAATCCAAATTTTTTAACTCTTATAATGTACTATATTAAATTTCTAAGAACAACTATTCTTCTAAAAATATAAGCAGGCCTTGCAGTAGCAATTGGGATTTGAGCTTTATCTGTGTAATATATGTTATACTTATCATAATTAATGTTTAGTTTCGCTAATTTTTTTATGTAAACAGTTAACAAATTAAAGATTCAAGATCTATAACTGTTTTAAGGAAATATAACAGCTCCTTTGATGATGATGTTGAACCCGTTCGCACATTAAAAAAGATTAAAGAAGGGCTTCATTAATCCTTCTAAATATAGGTGGAAGGGGAAAAATCGGCTAAAATAACAAGAATAATTCAGAGCATCTATTTAGTGAAAAAGTAGAGCAAATCTTTTTAATCCTTTGTACTCTCTAGTCAGCGAAAAAGTAGGGTAAATTTGTTATAAGCAATACTTCTTGTGATATGTTAAATTAAAACAATTTGTGAAACTCTTATATTAAAATATGTCACTTTTATATTAAACATCTCATTAAGAATAATCATATCAAAATAAACTAAAAGAATAAATAAAATACTGTGATTAATTATTCAGAACATTTCTACCCAGCAAATCACCTTATTCACAGCGTCCGATTATTTGGCCCAAATTCGGTGTTCTTGCTTAGATTTCTTAGGAGTGGAGGCATTTTTTTACAGGGCGAATTACACAGTCCAACCTTATGATGTGGGTTTAATGAAAAGAGAGATTTTTGACAAGTATTTCAGCCATACTGCATTGACAGAGGTAAATCCACTTGCCACATACAAAACAGGGGACAACGTAGAAAATGGCGGAGGAGGGAAGGGAGTAGAAAATGGTGGAGGAGCTGCATAATGAAGTTACATTCGAACATGATGAAAAAAAACATACACAAATCCATCCTTTCACACTACACCTTTACACATACACACATAGACTTCGTTTTACCCGCTGAATATAATATCATCTTGAAACTTATAAGAAACAATCACAATTCATTCAATACATTGTATTGATGAAAAAGAAACCTCACTATAACAAGTGATCTACGTAGACTCTGGCTAATCCTAGCGTACACAACAAGGCAACGATGAGCAGATTATAGGGATACACAGATAAGAGCATTGATATAGTATTATCGAATCTAGTACTTTTGCAGACACACAAGAGGCAACATGACCACCTACTTTAGACTAATTGGGTAACTTCGCTATTCACGGATCGACCTTTGACATTTTGCATTCGCCGGTTGAAAACTTACCTAATCAAACTAGCGTACAATGAAATGAAGAATGAGTTTTTCGTAGTTCGAGTTGAGAGCGATGGCATAGATGGATGGCACATAAAATGGATTCGTTGAAAAGGCTTTAGAAACTTTCAAGCAAATGCAATTAGTAGGTGTAAATGGGATGCCACAATTTCAGCAAGATATAAACAAAATATTTTACAAAGAAGCTGTCAAAATCTTTGAAATAATGACACACTCTGAAAGACGTCCTAACAATGTAAGCTTTGCTTATTTTTTAGGCATGTGGGTTTAGCAGATGGAGCTGCTCACAACTCACACATTAGTAACTCTTATTGCATTACATATAAAGTTGGTTGTTAGGAGTGCGTGGTTGACCTACCTACTCGTGTTGGCTGACTTAGGGACACCCTAAACCTTAATACTCCATGCCACTTGTACCAGTGGTGTCTATGGATCAGACAAGAAAATAGGCCAAGTATTTTCCATTTTTAAGGCACACAAGGAATGCATGGCCATTTGGGTAGTGCCGACTTGGATGATGAAGGCCGAGATCAATGGAAATCTTAAGTTAAACTTCTAGCAAATCTATTTTCTAGTAAACATGATTTGCTCAAATAGATCACTATCTCCAAAACATGAAGGATAGACATTTGATTGTCGATTATTATGGTGACATGCATGATACAACCGTCGCTTGCAATAGTAAACCTATTAGAGGGACACAAATAAAATGAATCACCACTCTTTTGAATGATATAACTCAATCTATACATCAACGTCCTAAAGCCGATTGGTAAGCTTTATTCAAAATCCAATAACTGCATGAATCAAAAGACTAGGAACATCCAAATGGTATCCAAGGAAATAGTGATGTGGCTTTCCATTCACATTACAGCAACTTACGTGCAACAAATTTACTGAAACTGTAGCAAGTGAATCACCTCAATTTTCTTTCTTCACCAATGCTCTGGTTCTGCCCATTTCTTCGCTACAGAGACTGCTAAAACACAGCTAAATCTCGTCCCCCTGAGAGCCATTTAACATTTCTCAAGGTTGGTTCACATTTATTGCATGGAGCGAGCTTTGGTGGCCTATTAAATGGCAAGGCAAGCACGAAAACAACAAGAGATGTTGTGAAACGGCACAGCTGCACTGGGAGCCATACCTGATGGAGACAGGGATGAGGACGCAATATTTAATGCTGGTATTTCATTGTGTATTGGGGACAAAAACCTGTACATGAACAATACCACATTCTTTCGCTGGCGGGGTTCCTCCTTCCAACTGCATTTTCGTCGACGGCGTCACCACCAAACAGGTTGTTGTGGACAAAGAAACTGGACTTTCGATCCACATTTATTTGCCTCGCACGGCCCTAGATTGGGGAGCCCATAAATTCGGCATGGCGATCCATTTTCACGATGGAGGTTTCTTCCTGAGCCGCGCGGTCTACTCGCCCCTCGTGATGGCTTCCAACACACAGGCTTCAAAGATTAAGACATTAAATTCGTCGACATTCGTGGGGTTCCCGCCGGTGTCAGACTGGGGGAAATGTCGGTGGGGTTCCCCCACATAAAAAAGCCTATCAGCTAATTATATACATAGTTCAACGATGAGTAACTACATAGCATGGGTTATGCATGTCATTCATTAGGTAAATATATGCAACACATGATAATAATTTTGTAAATTTATTGTTGAAGTTACATGTAAGGAAAACATCTACATTAAAGAAAATGGGTTACATGAGAGAAATTTGATAAAATTGAAATATATGTGATTAACATATAGAATAGCCTTAGTTTCTTCAATTGTAAATTTCTTATATGTATAATTCTTTTCATAATTTTGATTGATAAAAATAATTCTCTTGAAATAATTTAAAAGAGAGAGATCTATGATTGAAAGAAAGAAATGAATGTAGATGAAAATATATATGAAGAATAAATGTATTCAATATCAATTTCATCAATTATTGATCATATGCTTCCTTGAGTTGTGATGCAGATACATTTTATGTTATGCTACTAAGGATAGTAGTTAATTTATAGGGGAGAAATGTTATGTGACTTTTTCCCCAAAGAGAAAGTTATGAAATAACCCTTTAGAATTAAAAGGGAGATAGAAAAATAAAGGATAATATGATCTTTTGGTTAAGAGATATATTAATAAAGAATATGTATACAAACTCTCTTAAAAAGGTGGAAGAATAATTAGTTATTTAACTAATTATTAAATTCAACCTTTGTGAAAGGGTGTGATGGTTTGGAAATCACTCCTTAAAAGGATATATAAATCATTCATGTGAGACATGGAACAAACATTCAAGGAGAGAAGAGAAAAGAAAAGAGGAAATAAAAGGGCACAAAGGAGTGAAGGTTAGGGTCATGGGTGGGCATTGAAACATTTGGAGAAGGGGCATGCAGTGTGTGTCCAACTCGGGATACATCGTACACCCAGGAGTGTCCTGGCTAGGGTTGTGCTTATGCCATGAAGACAGGTTGGGCTCTATGTAAGAATTGGTTTCCTTCGATAGTGTTTATGCCAAGAAAATCCTAGACCTGTAACCATTCCTCTGAGTGCCAAATAGCAACCTTTTTGTGACTTTCAGATAAGTATTGAGAACCATTGATTTGACAATATTGGGAATATTGTCTATATGATTTTGGTGTTAATATGATTAATCTATGTGGAGGTGTCATTCCATCTATTATGTTAATCATTTAATTGTCAGATATTTATAGTTTACATTGATTATTCACATTTATGTTGATAACATTACATAACTCAAATTATCTTGATTCTAATATTCATTATATTAAATCCACTGCTATTACTTTGTATTTGTGGGTATAGAGGCATACATTGCACTAGAGGTCTTGTGGGAGAAATTCCACTCCTATGCAATACAAAACTTCATCCTCATTTCAAATATGAAGGATAGATATTTAGAACTAATGTGGCATGACTTAGGCCATGAATGTATTTAGAAATAAACATTTTTTTCTTTGCTGTTTGTTTTTAATTATATCATTTGGGTGACGTTTTTAGTTGAATTCTACGAGTTTTGTTAATAGACTTTGCAGAAATCATGATTGGAATAAAATAATTGCATGGTAATTTTGTGTAACAAACATTAAGCCAGGGACTTTTAATGAAGCATACGTTTTTAGAAATTTAGAAATCCTAGATTTTCCATTTTGAAAGTTGGATCATAATTAATGTAATGGTATGCTGCTCTAAATTTGAAATTTGAAAGGTGGTTGTTGAATGTATTTCTATTTAATTCTATCAAATTAATCTTTGATCTATGTTTAATCTTTAAATGTTCATCAATCTTTAGCATTTACGATCAAAGTAATTCTAGATTCAAATACTTGAATAAGTTTAGTCTAATAACAAATAGCAATCATCTACTTGACTTCCATTAAGGTGATTGAGGTGGCTCAGTAAAAATTTTGGATACAAGCTGACATATAAAAAATCATTCCTAATGAGTGATATGATAAAATGATGAGAGTAAAGAAGAATAGTATTGTGTAGTATATTGTGATTGCAAGTATATGTAAAAAAAATAGATAGTTCAATATATTATTTTTTATTTAAAAGTTTGTGAAGTTTATTTAATGGAGAATATATATTTCAATTTATTAGTTTTTTAAGTTCATTTAGTGTGATTAAGTTTTATTCATAGAGTACGAAGCTTATGATACATACACGGTAAGATCATAATTTTGAAGATTAAATCTATAGTTTTTAAAGTTCAAATTATAGTTACTACATCAATAGAATCAATGTTTGAAATTTTATGCTCTTAATATGAATAAGATGAAAGCCATATACATGTAAATCTTCAATAAGTGCATTCTAAGAATTTAAAAGATTAAATATAAAAGAAATATTCTAAATTTACTATTGCATATAAAAGTAGGTTTCTTAACTATAGTTTCTAAAATTTAAAAAATTAAATATGCAAGAAATATTCTAAATTTACTATTTAATATAAAAGTAAGTTTCTAAATTAGTATAAGTTACCTGTTTCTAAAATTTTAAAAAATAAGTATAAAAGAAATATTCTAAATTTATTAGTAATAATTAAAAATGTATTCTCTAATATTTGCAAACATAATTTACAATCATTTTAATTATAGTTCATAAATCTAATCAAAGAATAGAATATTATTATAATGTTATAAAAATCAATATCATAGTTGATATAAAAAAAATTATAATAAGTGAAATAGGTAAAGTTTCTAAAATTATAAAAAGTGAAACAGTTAGAGTTTCAAATATTATAAAAATCAAAGAAAAATTATAATAAGTGAAATGCCTAAAATTTCTAAAATTTAAAAAATCAAGTATAAAATAATATTTTATTATAAAAAATTTATAATAAGTGAAATAGGTAAAGTTTCTAAAATTATAAAAAGTGAAATAGTTAGAGTTTTTAATATTATAAAAATCAAAACAAAATTATAATAAGTAAAATGGCTAAAGTTTCTAAAATTTAAAAAATTCAAGTATAAAATAATATTTTATTATAAAAATCAACATCATAGTTGGTATAAAAAAATTTATAAATAGTGCAATAGGTAAAATTAGAGTTTCTAATATTATAAAAATCAAAGCAAGTGAAATGGCTAGAGTTTCTAAAATTTAAAAAATTAAGTATAAAAGAATATTCTAAATTTACTATTTCATATAAAAGTAAGCTTCTATTTTTAAAACAAAATATAGTTGATGATTTTGTATAGATTCATTTAAGTAATCTTTTTCAATAAAAATTATTATTATTTATAAAGATAATTAATTAAAAAAAATGTTAAATCACTACACATAAAAAAAAAAGTTTCTAGAATTTAGAAAGTTAAGTATGAAAGAGCTTTATTAAATTTAATATTGCATATAAAAGTAAGTTTCTAAATTAAAATATCATAAATTTATTATTACACATAAAAATATTAGGTTCAAGTAGGGTTAAGTTTAATATTAGGTTAGGGTAAAGTTTCAACTAGATTTACTCTTGGATTTCTATTAGGTTTAGAGTTAGGGCTAGGGTTTGCATTCAATTGGTGTTAGAGTTAGATTTAGATTTCTATTAGGGTTAGGTTTACAAGTTAAGATTAGGATTTTGGATGGATTTAGGGTTAGGTTTAGGGTTGTGGATTAATTAGTGTTAGGTTTTATCGTTACAATAAGAGTTGACATTCAATTAAGATCTAATTAAGGTTACATTTAGGGTTTATATTCAATTAGGATTATGGTTCAACAAGGTTAGGATTAGAATTTAATTATAGTTAGGGTTAAAGTTAGATTAGGGTTAGGGTTCAATTATGGTCAGGGTTAAAGTGTTTTACAATCATTTCTATGTATGCCATGGATGGTGAAAAATAAAAACAAAACAAAAGGGGTAAATTAGAACTAGATATAATTAGGATTGGATTTGAGGTTTTTGTTAGGATTAGGGTTATGCTTGGGGTTAGGTTAAGTGATAGGGTTAGGATTAGGATTAGGATTAGGGTTAGGGTTAGCATTAGGGTTAGGGTTAGGGTTAGGGTTAGGGTTAGGATTTGGGTTGGGGTTTATGTTAGGATATCTCAAGGTTATGGTAAGAGTTATTGATTGGGGTTAGGGTTACGATTAATATTTAGGGTTAGCCTTCTAATTTTAAAATAATGCTTTGGCTTAGGTTTTAGGGTTCAAATAAGGTTAGATTTAGGGTTAGGTTTATGGTTTAGGGTTTAGGGTTAGGTTAAGGTATAAGGGTTCAAATAGGGTTAGATTTTAATTAGGGTTAGGGTAAGTTTCAATTGGTAATATAGCTAGAATTACAGTTCCCCACTAGAATTAGGGTTAGTGTTAGATTTAGAATTATGAGTAAATTTAGAATTATGGTTAGGATTATAACTATAATTAGGGTTAGGATTAGGGTTAGGGTTAGGGTTATGGTTAGGGTTAGGGTTATCATCACGAATATGTTTATCATCATGAATAGGGATTACAGTTATAGTTAGGGTTAGGGTTAGGGTTATGGTTATGGTTATGGTTAGGATTAGGGTTATCATCACGAATAGGATTATCATCACGAATAGGATTAGTGTTAGGGTTAGGATTAGGGTTAGGTTTAGGTTAGGGTTAGGGTTAGGGTTAGGGTTATCATCACTAATAGGTTTATCATCACGAATAGGGATTACGATTAGGTTTAGGGTTATGGTTATGGTTATGGTTATCATCACTAATATCCAATATGTTTATCATCACGAATAGGGATCACTATTCTAATCATAACCCTAACTTAATTAAACCCTAATCCCTAATCCTAACCTAATTAAATCCTAATCCTTATGGTTATCCTAATCCTACTTCTAACCCTAACCCTAACACTAACCTAATTAAACCCTAACCCTAACCCCAACCCTAAACCTAATCCTAATCCTAACCTAATTTAACCCTAACCCTAACCCTAATCCTAACCCTAATCCTAACACTAACCCTAACCCTAATCCTAACCCTAACCCTAACCCTAATCCTAACCTAATTAAACCCTAACCCTAACCCTAACCCTAACCCTATTCCTAACCCTAACCCTAATCCTACGCTAACCCTTATCCTAATCCTAACCCTAACCCTAACCCTCATCCTAACCATAACCCTAACCTAATTAAACCCTAACCCTAATCCTAACCCTAACTCTAAACCTAATCCCAATCCTAACCTAATTAAACCCTAACCCTAATCCTAACCCTAACCCCATTCCTAATCCTAACAATAACCCTAAACCTAATCTTAATCCTAACCTAATTAAACCCTAACCCTAATCTTAACACTAATCCTAAAACTAACTCTAACCCTAACCTAATTAAACCCTAACCCTAACCCTAATCCTCACCCTATTCCTAACCCTAATCCTAATCCTAACCCTAACCCTAATCCTTACCCTAACCCTAACCCTAACCCTAACCTAATTAAACCCTAACCTTAATCCTTACCCTAACCCTAACCCTAAACCTAAACCTATTCCTAATCCTAACCTAATTAAACTCTAACCCTAACCCTAACCCTAACCCTAACCCTAATCCTAACCCTAACCTTAACCTTAAACCTAATCCTAATCCTTACCTAATTAAACTCTAACCCTAACCCTAACCCTAATCCTAACCCTAACCCTAATCTTAAAATAAACCCTAACCCCCTAATCCTAATCTAACTAATCTAACTAACCCTAACCCCCTAACCCTAATCCTAACCCTAACCCTAATCCTAACTAATCCTAACCCTAACCCTAATCCTAACCCTATCCCTAGACCTAATCCTAATCCTAACCTAATTAAACCCTAACCATAATCCTAATTGTAATCCTAACCTAACCCTAACCCTAAACGAAATTAAGAAACCTAACCCTAACCCTAACCCTAATCCTAAACCTAAACAAAATTAATAAACCTAACCCTAACCATACCCATAACCCTGTCGTTAGTTCCCTAATTCAATCTCTAATCCTAACCCTAACCCTAATCCTAACCCTAACCCTAACCCTAACCCTAACCCTAACTCTAATCCTAACCGTAATCCTAACCCTAAACCTAATCCTAATCCTAACCCTAAACCTAACCCTAACCCTAATTGTAATCCTAACCCTAACCCTAACCCTAATCCTAACCCTAACCATAACCATGATCCTAATTCTATCCTAATTAAACCCTAACCCTAACCCTAATCCTAACCCTAAACCTAACCCTAAACCCAATCCTAAACCTAACCCTAACCCTAACCCTAATTAAACCCTAACCCTAACCCTAACCCTAATCCTAATCTTATTCTAGTTAAACCCTAACCCTAATCCTAGCCCTAACCCTAACCCTAATCCTAACCCTAACCCTAAACAAAAATAATAAACCTAACCCTAATCCTAATTCTAACCCTAACCCTAACCCTAACCCTAACCCTAACCTAACCCTAATCCTACTGTAACCCTAATCCTAACCCTAATCCTAATCCTAACCCTAACCCTAACCCTAACCTAATTAAACCCTAACCCTAATCCTAACCCTAACCCTAAATATAAATATAAAAAATAATTTATTTAAGATATTACATGTTGCACCGCGATTGCTACTAGCATATATATATTATTTTTATATATAAAATACGCCAAGAGATATCCTTCTCGAGGCGCCTATTCAATTTTTATAATAAAATTTAGATTAAAAAATAGGCGTCTTGAGAAGGATATCTCTTGGCGTATTTTATATATATTATTAAAATAATATATATATGCTAGTTATATAAATTCAATATATTAGGATGGTAGTAGTATATTATTTAAAAGTAGAAAACAAAATATTTATAATAACCGAAGTTTTTCACTCCATAGAACACCTCTTGACTAATTTCACAATTAGAATATTATATATAAAAATAATATTGTATATTATTTTTTTGATTCGCAAGTCAAGATTTCGTATTGATATTCAAAGAAAGTTACAACAAAAAGCTGTGAGGACCTAGCAGCCATAGCCATATGTGATACATTGCAGTGTCATTCTCAATCTTCTAAACCATTGTTATGCCCAAAGCTAAAGCCAACAATCCATTTACATTACAGTGCTCAGCCCGACAGACAAAAAGTGCACACTCTATGATAGCAATAGATACACACACTACAACTCAACTAAGGGAGACCGACCTTTGTTGTTGTAGAAATTTCCAATGGCCGTCGAAGACTCCTAACCGTACAAAATTTGGCGCCGCTCACTCCAAGGGACTCACCCTTCTGTAATGTTCAGTAAATACATCACAAATGCTTCCATATAGCCCCAACCCTGGAAGGGCTCCATGTACAGGTACCGCTTTAGAAAGTTCACTCCTTCCTCCGCCTTGGCCCTGTGACATGCAAGTGCTCCATTTTTTATGTCGAGAATGAATGGATGCCTCCTTACCCACGCACCAGGAACCATCAGCAGGTGGACATCCCGCGGCCACGAGCTCCCTTCTCCCAGCCTGGCTTGCACCAGCACATCAACCAAACTGACAAGGAACTTCCGGTTTGATTAACATCCTTGACTTCGCTAGTATCACGCCTTTGGGGACTTGTAAATCTAGCAAAGATGTAATGAATCAAGATGCAATGCCAAAATTTACCTTGAAGCGCTCACTTGACATCATGTAATCTTGACCTAAAATCAACTTAATGGCGTCAATTTCTAGACATCTATCAAGAAGACCAAGTGTAACCTTTTATCTGAGATTTACCCCATGAAAGCAATTTGCTGCTTTGAGCATGGGAGAACGATTGGGGTCTCCATGAGAGCTCTGAGAATCCTACAAAAACTAAGATTATGGCAAATGCCAACTCAACCAGACCATTTGTAGAGGCTTTGCATGCATTATATTTATGCTCATAAATTTTTTCCTAGTGATTTAATGTGCCTCCCTTGCTTGATTGAGCTCATGATGACGTGCCAACCAGTTCCTTTTGCAAGAACACAAATTTTGTTGCAGCCTTGGCATACTACAGATCGCCCCTTGGAGGATTAATTTACAATGAAGGAGGATAGATATTGAACTCAAATGTTACCAACATTTATTGCTTTACAAACCCTGCGTAGCAAAATGACATGAGTATTAGGAGCTCTATTTCAGCATATTACTGGGCTTTCGTTATGTGTTTCATTTGCTTGTGTTGCTTACCATTCATGCCTCAATTACCCAGTTTATCAGCCACTACGTTGGCCTCACAAAAGACATGTTGCATTCTAAAGTTGCTAAAACATTTTAAGATCTCCCCTGCCTTCCCCAACATGTTTATCTTCTAGTGTGAAAATTTCCCAATCCTCAAAGAGTTTATAATCAAAGATGAGTCACCTTCAATTACTAAATGCTTAACATTCAATTCTTTGCACAGTTGTAGTTCCAAAACCAAGGTTTGGAATTCTGCAAGATTATTTGTTCCTTCGAGCAGTGGTTTTACCAGCTCCCCAACTACTTGGCTTTCCCAATTCCTTACTACACATCTTACATTGGACGAACCAGGATTCCTTCTTGAAGCCTTGTCGAAGTTCAACTTGTACTTGTTCTATTGAGGGGGAGTCCATACAGCCCTTGCTCTTTCATTTTTTGTGTTCCACAATACAAGACTCCCAAAGGCTAGAATGTGAAGACCATGTCAAGTCTGCCTCATCTTTGAGTCCCACTTTGTGAAGGAAATCTTCTAAGGATTCAAATTTTCCACCTTGTTTTTGGCAATCTCCACAATTGTAGCCTCCACTTTGCAGATAAATTCTAACTAATTTATTTTTGCCTCATGGAAGAGCCTTCTATTACGTTCCTTCCAAATTTCCCATATCAACAAAGAGGGGGTAATCAACCAAAGGCATGAGAACGTAGAGCTTTTCATTAGCAATGACCAAGATTTGAAATGCATAAGAATATCATTGGGGAGTACACTCTGCCTTCCAAGCTTGCACACATTCACTTCCAACACGCTTGGGAGAAGGGGCACTCTATTAAAAGATGTTTTGTGCTTTCCTCCTTGCCTTTGCATAGTACACACCTTGAAGGGCCATGGAACCCCATTTTTTTAAACTTGTCTGCAGTTAGAATTATGCTTTGAAGAGCTACCCAGGTGAAGGTCCCTGCCTTTGGGAGACACTTGTTCCAACAAAGGCTCCAAGGTACAGTGTTTTTTTCATCCTGCCTTCCTAGAATTTTGAAGCCCTCCTATGCATTATATTGACTTGTGTTGGAGCCCAACCAGATTATGCTATCCTCACTATAGCAAAACAAGAAAATAGTGCTTAAAATAGCGTTGGATTTCAGTGTATTTCAGTTCATGAATCGGGTGACTTGGTTGGCACTAAACTCGGTGCAAATAGGCATGACCATCTCAGCGCCGACGTTTGCGCTGAATTTTGTGCCAGACTTTACGCTGGAGTCAGCGCCATAGTTAGCGTAACTGGCAAATCACAGCCTCTATTAGCTCCTAAAATAGCGTCAAAAATAGAACCCCTATTAGTGCATAAAATAGCGTTGGGAAATAGCATCGAAAATAGTGCCTAATTTGGCTTCCAATTTTGCTTCTATGTCTACTCCCATTTTTGCTTCTAATTTTGCTTCCAATTTTGCTTCTAATTTTGCTTTCATTTTTGCCTCCAGGTTTTCTTTCAGTTTTGCCTCCAATTTTGCTTCCAAGTTTGCTTCCAGGTTTGCTTCCACTTTTGCTTCCGGTTTCGCTTCCAGTTTTGCTTTCGGTTTTACTTCCAGTTTTGCTTCTGGTTTTGCTTCCATCTTTGCTTCCGGTTTTGCTTCCAAATTTGCTTCCAGGTTTGTTTCACGTTTTGCTTCCGATTTTGCTTCCAGTTTTGCTTCCAAATTTGCTTCCAAGTTTGTTTCTAGTTTTTCTTCCAAAATTGCTTCTAGTTTGCTTCTAGTTTGGCTTCCATTGTTGCTTCATTTTTTGCTTCTAAAAATGCTTCTTGTTTTGCTTCCATTTATTGATTTAATATGTTTTATTTCAATTTAATTAATTAAATATATCGTGCCTCTTAAATAATTCACGATTATAGACTAAGTAATTTAATTATTTAACTCATATGATTAAATAACAAGATAATTATCTTTTTTGGATTGGTAACACAAAAAAATTGTATTGCTTGTAAAGATAAAAAAATAAGTACATCTATTGTTTGATGTCATTACCCACCAAAATTCTACAGCAAACGACAAAAACCAGAGGCACCTTAACGTGCAGAGTAAAACATTAAATAAACTCAGTAACCCCTGTAACTGTTTACTAGTAAAATCCTTACAAAAAATAACCACCATTAACAGTGTTCAGAGTTACACGCTTTAATACAACAAAAGCAGAGGGAGAATTCAAAATCAAACACAAACACAACCAGTCTTAACAAGCTCCACCCGGACCCAACGGATGCTTGGCTATCTCCTTCAAAGGCTTCTTCTTCCATCGCTTCCTTGACTTCTTCTTTTGGTGCTTCCTTTTCGCTTCCAATCCCTGCATCTTGCCTTTGCTTGTGCTAGAACTTCATCAACCTCCATGAGTTCAATGAAGAGTTTGAGTGCTTTCCATCCCAAATGTGCTTCCTCATGGCAACGAGCTTTGTATTTTCCTTCAGGCCAACGAATAAAGGGTTTGAGCCCCGGTCTCCCATAGAGCTCCTCAATTTCATCATCTACCAGTCCTTCAGAATAATCTAAACATATACCCAGAACTGCCCATTAAAGAATGGACTCCATGCCTACCAGAAAATCTTCATGCATAATTTTTTGCATCACCATCCTCACCATTTGAACCATTGGTTCACCTAAATCCAAGCCCCACACCACAGTTAAGGAGTAAATGTCCATGTTGGTTTGGTATCTATGTTTTAGAGAGCCGAAATCCCAACCACAAATCATTTTTGCACACTGCACTAGCCGCTCGTCGTCAACAAGGAAAAGGCCCTCCATTCATTTTCTGGACGCCTCTCCATAAAATAGGCCCAAAAATCTTCATGACTGAAAGGTGAAATTGGCTTCCATTTCTCCTGACAACCAGTGCCGCCACCACCAAAGTTTGTTGCAAAGTTTTTCTCGACCCTTTCCAAATGCAATTAACACATCTTAATCAAGGGCTTTCATTTAACACAATCTTGGATTGCCCACACTTTCTATTAATGAAGTACTACTTCACCATCGCCTGCCACCCATGCCTTTGCTTGTCATGTCAAACCTACTCCACTCACTTTGCCACCTTGTTCATTTAAGGCGTTGTCCTCTCCTGTGTTTTCACCTAAGTCTACTAACTTAACACCTCTAAAATCATGTTGTGTAATTTTTGCACACACGCCTCGCCGAAAGCAGGGTCCCTCTTTTGCTTTCACTTTTGGTTTTTGGCCCTTGTTATTTTGAGGTTTTGTTACCTTTGCATGTGCTTGAATATTTATCTTATTCATGCAAATTCCCCCCTTCTAGGAAGCATTTTGAGGATCTAGTGTTTTGAACAATTTTTGGGTTTTTGGCTGCTTTCGAGAAAATTCGCTCCTAGCAGAATTCCCCGAATCCTCTCTAGGTCTGATTTTGTTTGCCTTGCACGGTAGTTCAGAATTTTTGGGTCTTCACGGAAATCTATGGTGGCCAGACTTTTTTGAATGTCTGCTGTCTTGTTGGGTTCCTAGATTTTGGTTCTAAGTTGTCTTGTCGATTGCATTTATGATCGCTTGTATGACTTCTGAGTGAGGTATTTAATCAATTTTAGCAAATTTTGGGCTATTATGTTTTATCATTTTCTCTCTAATTGACCCGTAGTGCGTGATCTTGAGTGCTTGGCTGGATTTGGCGTGTTCAACCTGCAAAATGTGGGATTTGGTAGTTGTTTTTTGGGCATTATAGTTGTTGCAGCTTGCTCAAGCGTTTGGGATTGTTGTTTGTCATTGCTATAATCGACTTGCATTTTATCAATGGTATGTACCTATTCCCTTGCTTTTGATTGATAAAATGTGAGTGATTCTTTTCGTCCTAGGCATGCTTGGGGTTTGAATTTCTGTGTGTTTGAACGTCTAGGGATAGGGTTGCTTGATATTGTTTGATTGGTGATTCCCTGATAGGGAGGCTGGAGGAATCAATCACTGATTCCTGCTCTAGGCCTTGCTTGTAAGACCTCCTAGGTGTCTTGCTGCTCCACCTTGACCTATAGGAACTTGTTCTTGTCTCAGTCCCCCTAGTACTCCTGGCCAACCTCACTATCTTGACAAATTTCCAACTACCAAGCCAACCTTGGTGAAATGCAGTGCTTCAATTCTTCCCTAGCCCTTAATCTACCCTAAAAGGCTAAACCTCCAAAAATTTAAACACAACTTTGCAGGGGTGTGGGGGTGATACAAAGGCTTCAAAACATCTCATCTTTTGTTCTTGAAGACCCTCCTAACTCCACTTAACCATCGCTTCCACCAAACCCTACTTTTGGGCTACTAGCCTATGAGCCCCAATTAGGCCTCCAACTTAACAAAACTGGTTATTGCACTTGATAGATCCCAAAAAAAACCCTAATATTTTCTTTAGATTCTTATTCCCTAAGGCTACCCCTCAAGGATTTTTGGGGTCTTGAGGCTCAGTTGGCCGTACAAATGCTCAGACTTGAAAATGGCAATAACTAGGGTTTTAAGCCACTTTCTAGCTGTCTCCAATCTGGTTAACCTTTCACCCATCAAATTCATTGGTGGGACCTCCTCCTAGCTATCAAACCTTGGTAATACCATCCTCTACCACCTCCAAAAGGAATTTCTTCAAAAACTTAGCTCCCTTGCAAGATATACATGTTGTTATGTATCCTTTCCTAGCCGAACTCTTCATTGGCTCGCCTAGGGCAAGGCTTTTCTCCCAGCTCTTGCAACCAAACAAAACCTAAAACCTACACTATGTATAGGCATGGAGTCTAGGCACATTTCCCAAAAGGCTATACAATTTGTACGGTGGGAAAGTGGTCTAGACTTCCATTTTCTCCAGGCTGCCTGGTTCAGACTAGCAACAGGCTGAGTTTAAACTATTTACAAATAACAAAGAAAAATGAATAGACAAAACTACCAAATGATGCACAAAGCTTGTACACAACATATACTACATCCTGCAACAAGAATAGTAGCATATCTAATCCATTTAAGCACTATTAATGAACAAAAACTAGAAAAATAATGGCAAAAATGCTATATTTTTTTCAACTTCCAAGAACATAGTTCGTACAATGAACTTCCAACCTTCCAAAAAGTTGAGGCAACCTTTAAGTATGCTTCTCAAATAGTTGAGCTTCTTGGGTCGAGCCTTTAGATGACCTAAAGATGCAAATTATAAAACCCACTGTGTTTTCTAAACTTTAGCAATTTTTACAACTTAGCCAAAATGAAGATCTAAAACTACTTAACTCTTGTCCACCCTTTTCCAACAAGTCAAAAAAATCCCTACGATCACCACTAAATGGTCTACATGACCTTATGAAAAGAAAAATCAAAACTAACCCTCTAGGTTTCTTCTTTACCTAGGAAACTGCCAGTTGCTCCTTAGGTGCTCCTGCACCATTCTCCCCCTCTCAGCCCAAACACTAAGGATTAGAAGGAGAGATCAGAGACACATCAATTCCTTGCTTCTTAAATTCTGCTTCTTCTACCCAGGTAGCTTCAGATTCATGCCTATTCTTCCATTTTACAAGATGCTCCATGTACATCTTGTGCCTTGTAGCTTTCTTCACTCTTGACTCCAAGATCTTCTCTACCTGAGGCTTGTCTTGAGTAGGTAAGGTCATGTTGTTGATGTCCTTAAATATTTCCTTACTGTCCTGATCCAAATTCTTGACTGTCCCCTTATACTTGATCAAATCAGCAACATTAAACATTGGTGAGATTCCTAGATCGGTAGGTAACTCCACCTTGTATGCATTCTGCCCATACTTGGCCAATATTTTGTAGGGACCTACTCTCTTCATCTGCAACTTGGTTGGCATTCCCTTCTGCAACCTTGATTTGTTAAGGTGGACCATAACATAGTCCCCTACTTGAAACTGCACTTCTTTCCTTGACATATCTACCTTCTCTTTCAGTTTTTGGGTAGCCTCTGTGACTGTCTTCTTGACCTGCTCCTGAATCTCCTTCATGGTCTGACTGAAGCCTTCTGCATGTCCACTCCTATTCTCCATATATCCAAGGTCTCTGAGCTCACAAATGCCTCTTCGATGCATCCCATACACAACCTCAAATGGACTCTTCCCTGTGGTTTTGTTTACACTGTCATTATAGGCATATTCAGCTTGGGAAATAACCATATCCCATGTCTATCCATATTCTTTAGTTAAGCACCTTAAAATATTTCCCAACACTTTTTTAACCACCTCGGTTTGACCATCAGTCTGAGGATGGTAAGCTGATCCAAAAGACATGTTTGTACCCAATCTGCTCCATAGAGTCTTCCAAAAATGACTCATGAACTTCACATGTCTGTCAGAAACAATGCTTAGAGGCAAGCCATGGATCCTTACAACCTCCTTGAAGAAAAGGTGAGCTATGTAACTAGCATCATGAGTAGTTTTGTAGGGAATAAAATGACTCATCTTGCTAAATCTATCTACCACAACATAAACACTGTCAAGACCAATCTTGGTCTTAGGAAGGCCAACCACAAAATCCATGCTCACACACTCCCATGGTCTGTTAGGAATGGGCAGGGGTTGATATAGACCAGCATTGCTAGCTCCTCCCTTAGCTTTCATGCACACAACACACTGTTCCACATATCTTCTAACATCTCTTGCCAACTTAGGCCAATAATAGAACCTTTGTACTAGCTCTAAGGTCTTATTGATGCCAAAATGCCCACTAAGACTGCCATTATGCTTTTCTTGAATCAGATTTTCCCTCATTGATCCTCTTGGAACACATAACTGATTGCCCTTAAACAACAATCCATTTTGCAAGGTATACTTAGAATATTGGCTATGGAAATGATTCTCAAAATTAGAACATACCTTGTAAGCTTCTGAGAAGTCTTCATCTTCACCATAGAGGTCTTTAAAACTCTCTATGCCAATGCTCTTGAGTTGTATCTCCTGCACTATCAACAACCTTCTGCTTAATGCATCTACCACCTTGTTCATTTGTCCCTTCTTGTGCTTGATAGTGAAAGTGAAGGCTTGGATGTATTCCATCCATTTCAAATGCCTATTACTTAACTTTTCTTGGGTGTTGATATAACTAAGTGCTTGGGTATCAGTAAATACCACAAACTCTTTGGGTAACAAATAATGCCTCCACTTCCTAAGGGACTGCACTAAAGCATATAACTCTAGATCATAGGTAGAGTAATTTTGCTTGGCTTCATTGAGCTTTTCACTAAAGAAGGCCACAAGCCTACCTTCTTGACTAAGTACTCCTACTGCTACTCCACTTGCATCACACTCAACAATGAACAACTTGTCAAAACTAGGCAATAATAGAATAGGTTCAGTTGCCACTTCTTGTTTCAGTTTCTCAAACCCTTTATCAGCCTCTTGAGTCCACTTAAACTTTGTTGTCAGACAACCTTTGATAGTATCTAGGACTGGTGCACATATACCACTAAAATTCCTTATGAATTTTCTATAAAATTGGGCTAATCCATGAAAACTCCTTACCTCTATTGTTGTGGTTGGTGTAGGCCAGTTTAGGATGGCTTCCACCTTGCTTGGATCCATCTTTAATGAGACTTTGGATACTACAAAACCCAGGTAGAAAAGCTCTTTCTTGAAGAACTCACATTTCTCAAGATTGATTGCTAACTTCTCTTCTTGTAACCTTCTAAGAACCATCTCCACATGCTTGAAGTGTTCTTTTGTTGTCTTACTAAAAATCAGTATGTCATCAAGATATACTACCACAAAGATCCTTGTGAAATCCTTAAGCACTTCATTCATGAGTCTCATGAATGTGCTAGGGGCATTTGAGAGGCCAAATGGCATCACTTTCCACTCATATAACCCATCATTTGTCTTAAAAGTTGTCTTCCACTCATCACCATCCTTAATTCTGATCTGATGGTACCCACTCTTGAGATCCAACTTTGTGAAGAACTTAGCATCTCCAAGACAATCCATCAGGTTTTCAATTCTAGGAATAGGAAACCTATACCTAATGGTGATCCTATTTATTGCCCTAGAATCAGTACAAAGTCTCCACTTACCTCCTTTCTTGGTTGCTAAAACCACTGGCACTGCACATGGGCTGATGCTCTTTTGAATCAAGCCTTGATCCAATAATTCTTGCACTTGCCTAGCTACCTCTAGGTTCTACTCTGGTGTAAGTTTGTATGCTGCTTTGTTAGGCAATGAAGCTCCAGGTATGAAGTCAATTTGATGACTTATGGCTCTCCTTGGTGGTAGAGTTGCGGGTGTACCATCACTGACTATACTCTTGTACCTATCAAGCAACTTTTGGACTACTTCCCGTAGGACTGTCTTTTCAGCCTTATATTCCTCTTTTGGTTGCAACACAACCACATATCCTTCATTCCCTTGGTGTAGGTCCTTAAGGAACTCCTTACCACTACTCAACATGATGTTAGGTGTCTTGGACTGTCCTGCATCTTCTTCTGACAGTGACTGCAGCTTAAAGGTTCTTCCATCCTTTTTGAATGAAATAGTATTCTCCTTCCCATCATACATAACGCTTCTATCATACTGCCATGGTCTACCCAGTAGTAGATGAAATGCATCCATGGGTAATACATCACAAACTAACTTGTCTTTATAACCTCCAATGGAGAATTCCACTGTTACTTGCTCATTCACCAAAACACTTTGCCCTTTGTTCAACCATGTGACCTTGTAGGGGTTATTGTGAGGTACTTTCTCCAATTTTAGTTTCATTACTGCCTCCTCTGAGATTATGTTATCTGTTGAACCTGAGTCTACTATAACCTTGCATACTTTACCAAGTATCTTGCACCTTACCCTAAAAAGAGCTCTTCTCTATTTTGGTTCCTCCTTGACTGGTTGTTTGATCAGAACTTTGTTAAACATCAGATTCTCTTCTACCTCAGATTCTAAATGACTAATCTCATATGCTTTAGGACTCATGGTGTCCTCTTGTGCATAGGCCACTCTCTTTTCATTGTTTGATGAAGATGCTTTCTCCGGGCACCTATAAGCAGGGTGACCTATTTGATTGCAATGGTAACACTTCATATTTGCAAAATAAGAGTTGCCCATGCCTGCTCCTCTTCCTCTATTTGAACCTCCTTGAGGTCCTCTTCCTCTGTTATATCCTCCTCTTGAAGATGTTTCACCTCCATGCTCAGTGAGCTTTGCTTCTCCTTTATTTCTTTGGTCACTGCCTCTTCCTTGGTAGCCACCACGCTGTCCTCTTTGATCTCTTTGATCTCTGCCTTTGCCTCTACCTTTGGAAGTCTGATCTTGCTTCCTCTTGTTCCTTTCCTCAATCTTGATAGCCAACTGATAACATTGATGTACTGTTTTAGGACTCAAAAGAGCCATCTCTTCTTGGATGTTCCATTTCAATCCATTAAGATACCTAGCCACTTTGAGACTCTCATCCTCTATCACATTAGACCTCATACAAAGTTTTTGAAACTCTTCAGTATAAGTGTTTACATCTTGCTCTTTCTGCCTTAGACTTTGCCTCTTCTTGTGCAATTGAATCTCATAGTCATCAGGCATGTAGGCTTCCTTCACCTTAGCAACCATTCCTTTCCAAGTTGATATGGGTTATTTGCCTTATTTTTCCCTCTCTGTCTGAATGAACTTCCACCATGTCAAGGCTGATCCTCTCAATCTTGACTTAGCAACCTTCACCTTCTGTGCTTCAGTGACTCCATCACACTCAAAATGATTCTCCATGCCTTCTATCCAGTCCATGACTAAATCAGGTTCCATTTCTCCACTAAACAGTGGTATTCCTTCAATTGCTTTCCCACTCAAAGCTTTCAATGCCTTCAAGAAAGGCTCCTCCTTCAAAATAGGGTCAGGTTTAGGGGTCTTATCTTCCTTTGCAACCTCTTCTTCTTTTCGTATTCTTCCCTCAAACTGTGCACTCCTCACTGCTGCCTCAAGTTGAGCTATTCTTTCCCTCAATAGCCTATTGTCTTCTTCTTGTCCTTCAACCATCTTAGCCAGTTTTGCATTGGTCACCATGGTGAAAGAATCACTGGACTCAACTTATGACATATAAGATGCTTCCCAAATCTTTAACTCGCTCTGATACCAATCTGATAGGGAGGCTGGAGGAATCAATCATTGATTCCTGCTCTAGGCCTTGCTTGTAAGACCTCCTAGGTGTCTTGCTGCTCCACCTTGACCTATATGAACTTGTTCTTGTCTCAGTCCCCCTGGTACTCTTGGCCAACCTCACTATCTTGACAAATTTCCAACTACCAAGCTAACCTTGGTGAAATGCAGTGCTTCAACTCTTCCCTAGCCCTTAATCTACCCTAAAAGGATAAACCTCCAAAAATTTAAACACAACTTTGCAGGGGTTTGGGGGTGATACAAAGGCTTCAAAACATCTCATCTTTTGTTCTTGAAGACCCTCCTAACTCCACTTAGCCATCGCTTCCACCAAACCCTACTTTTGGGCTACTAGCCTATGAGCCCCAATTAGGCCTCCAACTTAACAAAACAGGTTATTGCACTTGATCTCCTAGAAAAAAACCCCAATCTTTTCTTTAGATTCTTATTCCCTAAGGCTACCCCTCAAGTATTTTTGGGGTCTTGAGGCTCAGCTGGCCGTACAAATGCTTAGACTTGAAAATGGCAATAACTAGGGTTTTAAGCCACTTTCTGGCTATCTCCAATCTGGTTAACCTTTCAACCATCAAATTCACTGGTGGGACATCCTCCTGGATATCAAACCTTGGTAAGACCATCCTCTACCACCTCCAAAAGGAATTTCTTCAAAAACTCAGCTCCCCTACAAGATATCCATGTTGTTTTGTAGCCTTTCCTAGTCGGACTCTTCACTGGCTCGCCTAGGGCAAGGCTTTTCTCCCAGCTCTTGCAACCAAACAAAACCTAAAACCTACACTATGTATAGGCATGGAGTCTAGGCACATTTCCCAAAAGGCCGTACAATTTGTACGGTGGGAAAGTGGTCTAGACTTCCATTTTCTCTAGGCTGCCTGGTTCAGACCAGCAACAAGCTGAGTTTAAACTATTTACAAATAACAAAGAAAAATGAATATAAAAAACTACCAAATGATGCACAAAGCTTGTACACAACCTATACTACATCCTGCAACAAGAACAGTAGCATATCTAATCCATTTAAGCACTGTTAATGAACAAAAACCAAAAAAATAATGGCAAAAACGCTATTTTTTTTCAACTTCCAAAAACGCAGTCCGTACAATGAACTTCCAACCTTCCAAAAAGTTGAGGCAACATTTAAATATGCTTCTCAAATAGTTGAGCTTCTTGGGTCGAGCCTTTAGATGACCTAAAGATGCAAATTATAAAACCCACTGTGTTTTCTAAACTTTAGCAATTTTTACAACTTAGCCAAAATGAAGATCTAAAACTACTTAACTCTTGTCCACCCTTTTCCAACAAGTCAAAAAAATCCCTACGATCACCACTAAATGGTCTACATGACCTTATGAAAAGAAAAATCAAAACTAACCCTCTAGGTTTCTTCTTTACCTAGGAAACTGCCAGTTGCTCCTTAGGTGCTCCTGCACCATTCCCTCAAGTGAGTTTCGAGCTTTCTTTTTCATTTGCATCATGAGGTAGCTTGCTTGCGGACCATAACGAACCTTTTTTAGAACCTAGCAGTCGATTAACCTAAATCCCAAGCGTTCCCTGTGCATCAATGGTAGAATTCTAGGGTTTTGTGCTTAGGGCATCACCAATTCCTTTCGATTTCCTTCAAGGTGAGCTTAGAATTTAAAGATGATCTGTAGGAGATCTAAATTGAGTCAGTTGTAGGCCCAAGTTCCTCAAATTTGTGATCATTTGATCAATTTGAGTGAGATAGTGAAGGAACGTCGACATTCGGGTTTTCCTTCAATTTCAGGATTTTCCTTCGCTGGCAGAAATCCGTCTTGGGCGGATTTTTTCCAAAACTTTGTTGAAAATGATGAACTGAGGGATAGCATGGTTTATTAGTTGATGATTATGCATTGTATGATCAGCTTGAGTTGTTTAAGGATGTATCATGTTGTTCCTTAGTTAATGATGGTCAATTGCATGATTATTTGATACTTTTATGCTTATTTCGCTAGAATCCACCTGGCTAGGAATTTTCCAAAATTCCTCTCTGGCCTAGATTCCATGGGATGGCTGAAAACCCAAACTTTGAGATGATTAATTTTTATGAGGTTTTAGAGCATTTGGCTTATCATTGGACTTGTATTTTGGTTGAATGTGCTATTTGTGAATGGTTAACTTGGATTTTATGTGATCTTTACTATGGTTTCTTTGTTGGATGCAGGCTGAGTCAAGCAAGGCAGTGACAAGTGGGACCAAAGGTAGAGTGGTGGATCCAAGTGCAGAGGGGTCTTCCATTTCGGAAGCAGAAAGAATCAAGATGGACATCAAGAGCAGAATTTCAAAGAGCAAGCTTACTTCTGTTTGGTTGGAGGTAACTGATACTAATGTTGGACTATGGGATTATGAAGAGTTCAAGATAAGAATGGCCACATAGAACCTTTGTTTGTTGGCTAAAAGGACTTTAGAATTAGGATTGGCACATGTAGTTGGGTTTCCTTCTACAGTGCAATGTTATGAGTTAGTGCTCGAATGCGCTAGGCACTATGATAGAGGAACACAGAGGATAGTTTGTCCCCAAGGGAGAATTGTGGCAAATTTAAATTTTATGTCTATAGCCCATACCTTTGACATGCCTAAAAGGTCTCATGTAGTGGCTTTTGATATGGATATGGCAAGGAAGTTCTATGAGGAGGATACCATCAAAGCCCAACAAGTTATCAATTCCTGGTTGGAAAAGCCCAAGTCTCACTATTCCAAGCTACCCAAGTAGCTATTCAGAGCTAAGTTCAAGAAGGAGTACTATGATGCTATCATCCTTCTCAGTAGAGTGGTAGGGTTGAAGAGTGTCGGTGTGTTTGAGAGCTAGATGTGCCATGTCATTGTGAGGATGGAGCATAATATTAATTATCCTTGGGCAGGTGTTATAAGTGCTATGATTAATGAACAAATGTGTAATGTCCTACAAACAAAGACCTTCATAATGACTTCTTACTTAGTCTATGCGCTTGCAAGATTCCATCCATATAAGGGGCTAAGTACAAGGGGCGTGTTTGGGTAGGATGTGATCTATGAGGTTTATCCACAGCTACATTTGGGTAACTCGAGCTACAGGAGGGTGAATGATGCATTTACCATGTACATCACTAGATTATTTCAAAGTGTAGAGCATGTGAAGATATCTGACAATGCCAAGGAGCTTATCAAAAGGTATAGGGCTTGGTTCATATAGTTTCCAACCTTCTCATACATAAGGATAGATGGTTGTCAGAGGGCTCCATATCGAGTTCCAAGTTACCCAACAGACCATATCATACGCTTGGAAGTCACAAGGAAAATTTGTGACTTTGATGCCATTGTGAAGAAAGATAAACATAAGACTAGATTTGATGGTGACTTCCCTTCGAGGATAGGAACTAGTGAGGCATGTCCTATTAATTCGGCTAGTGCTTCTAAGGAAGAAATGAGCACTCTTGGGTTATCCTTCCATTCCAATAGATCAAGTTTTGATAGGACTGGCGAAGCACAAAAGAAAGCTAGTAGAGGATATAGCCACAAGGATGATATGGAAGACTATTGGGCCAATTACAGTGATGAATTTGAGATTAGAAAGAAGAAGTTTTCTAGGTTGCTTGTTAACTTGGTCCGACTATATAATGTGAAGGCTATTCCAAATCAAGTTGAAGATGATGGAGATTTGATTCAGGGCCATGCTTATGAGGTAGTGAAGGACAAACCAGTTAGAGAAGTGGACTGGTTGGAAGAGGAGAAAATAGAACTAGAACAGCTTATGACTCTATTAATTAAGTATACAAAGTTGTGGCTCAAGCATAAGATGTGGGAACTAGAAAGTGAAGGTGTGCAATGCACCTATGATCTAATGGGAGACTTGGAGTCTCATTCTACTTCTGAGGAGTCAATTGAATAGGATCCTAAGGGTAAGGGCAAGGTGAGCTCTCCTTTCAAAATCAAGATTAAGGATGTTCAAGCAAAGGAAGTACAGGAGGCAGAAAAACAAAGAAGGCCTATTGCCAAGAAAAGGAGGCATGCTTCAAAGACTAAGAAGCTAGCAAAATATGAAGTTGAAAAGGAAGATAAAGAGGTTAGTGATTTTGTGCCCAAGAGAAGGATAGTAAGAATGTCATAGAAGGAAAAGGAAAGCTCCAAGGCAAGAGAGGAAGTTGGCCCACCTATGATAAATGTGGAGAGCTCAGGAGAAAGGACACAAGTATATACAAGGAAATCAAGAACTCCTTCTCCTAAGGACAGTGTGCCAAGAAAGGATCCCCCTCCAGTCACTCCTGATGCAGAGAAAAATGATGATATCCCTCCTTCCCATGAAGCTCATGATGAACCAGGTGAATCCAAGGAAGAAGAAGGTCACCAAGATACAGAAGGAGAAGAATTTCAAGAGGGTGAGCTCTTTAGTGTTGAGGCAGAAATAGAGAAGGTGTTGCAGTCTCCCCTGGATACATATGATGATTCACCTACTAGAAGTGAAGAAGATAGACCTCCTTAGAGAGAGGAAATGCCAGTTAAGACTCCATCATCAGTGCATGAAGAAGAAGAGCATAATAAAGAAAAGGAGGATAAAGCTGAGGAGATTCCTGAGAAGCAGGATTTGAACGAAGATGCGCCCAAAGATCAACAAGATGAAGTATGGAAGAGTAAAATATAGTCATAATCCACTATCCCAGGCTGGTTAGATAAGGAGTTAAAGAGCAAATAGATTGTTGCGGATGACACCCCTCCCAATTGGGATGAGTTATTGGAAAACATAGGAAAGGAAAAAGGAAAGAAGAAAGCCAAATTTATTTCCAGGATTGAAAGAGATGAGGCCAACAATAGGGTAGTCCACATTGCTACTCCTGCCCTTGATAAAAATAGGGATGATGTGACTGGAAATGATTACAATGCGTAGACCATCAACCTTGGGCCTACTTCTATGGAGTAGGATATTGAAGATTATGAAGGCTCTAGTGCAGTGATCTTGGGTAGGTCGAGGAAAGAAGTGTAGACTAAGCAAGAACTGAAGAAGGAGAATGAGAAATTAAAGAAGTACTTGCAAGACTTGATTAAGGCCTTGCAATCTATTAGCTCCTCATCTTCTATTGCGAGTTTCCTGCCACAAGAGACCATAACAAAGCTGGAGAGGATGAAGACCACTACTCTTGCCACAGTGAACTGGTTATAGAGGTTGAAAATTAAGGGGGATAATGCTATCAAAGACATCCTTTCAACTGGAGGAGATGCAATGAGGTCGATAAATTGGTTGAAATATGTATTGGCTCAAGATAAGGAAGATGTAGATCTCCTGCTGCAAAAGACCAAGACCATCATGGAGTATACTGAAGATAAGTTGGTGAGTGATGGAATTCTTCCTTCCTCCAGAGTTGTAGAACCTTGGGAATGGTTTGAAGCTTTGCAAATAAGGCAAAAGGTTTTGAAGAAGGTACATAAGCAGAGGAGGCAGATTGAAGACACCCTGACCGATATCTATAATAAATACATTTCCTTTTTTGAAGTGATGACAGGGAGAAAGAAGTTTGCACCGAAGCATTTGAGCTCAGAGTAGTTGAGAAAATGGTGACGAGATGTATATTCTCCAATCAGTGAAGATCCAGTTACTGAACATCAATTGGATGGTGTGGCCACCTATATTGCGGTTATTGATAAATATCAAACCAATAAGGTCGAGTGGGATAATTCGGTAGAATAGTTAAGAGAAAACATTAAATCTATTGAGAAGAGACTTAAGGTTTTACCTCTACCACCTATAGCCGACTTGGACAGGGTACTTTTGATGGTGCATGATAGGGTGGAGTGAAATAAAGATAAAGGGGGAAGCAATTAATGCAAGGCCACATCAAAATTTGTGCTTCCCATTATTTCTCCTCTTCCTTCACATGCATTGGACCTAGTTTTGTTGGAGACCCCAGGCCAACCTAGATGGAGTGCTTGCATTTAATGCCCACTTTGTTTATTTTGAATTCTCCTTGGGCCAACTTGTTTGTGGCCGTTTTATCGTAAACCCTTACTAGGCCGACATATCTTGGGGGTTTCTATTAATATGGCATTCTACCTCATTTGTAAGGGCTGGATAGTTTTTCTTTGGAGTGAATTAATCAGTATAGCAAGAGCTAGAGTTAGGAGTTAGTTTTGTTTTCAAGCAAGCAAGTGTTGTAACATAATACTGGGATTGTTGCTACTTTGGGTAATTTAATGCAAGTGAAGACATTGTGATTTGGTTCCTTTCTTGTGTTGAATTTTATCTAGCATGGTTCTTGTGATTCTATCTTTGGAATTGCTTAAGTTATTTGGTAGGTGTGTTAGGTTTAATGTTAGATAAATTTATAGTGTTTATGATTTGGTACTTGAAGTGTTGCATCAATCTCTGGTCCATACTTTTTGCAACCAACTGATTGTTAGTTGCTTTGCAAAGTTAGCCTCAACTTTTATATTCATTAAGCTTAGTTCAATTGTGAAGGTTTATTCATTTCAATTGCAATAGGGTTGTTTTGAATGAATATTCATGATCTGAAAATCTTTAATGCCTTAGAAGATTGCACTATTTCTGTAAGATTGCAGATTCATTTAGGTTAAGTAGAAATCATTTTCTGAGGGATTGGTCCATTTCAAGTGTTTTGTCATTTGCATTGTTAATCTTAGGAGTAGTTTTCAAATTTAGGAATCTCTCTGAAACCTTATATCTTTTACTATTTCTTTTATCATTTGGGTTAAATCTAGGATTGAAAATATCATCATATTGCTAGATCTGATAAATTTAAAGATTCAATATTTGCTTGTAGTAAGGTCCCTTTGTGATTACCAACATTTTCACATTTACCACTGAGTTGTTTATGCATTGTCAAGACCTGGCATTAGAGACCTTGGGGTTATCTCTTGAGGCTTGTTGATAGAGATTTACCTTTCAAGAGAGATAGAATATCACATTCTGTCTGAGTTGTTGTTGTGCAGAAAACACCATCAACAAATCCTCCAACCTAAATTCCCCTGTTTCACCAAAATTTAAAGCCCATTTAGATAAGACATTTGCTTCCACATCACCACCTCTTTTAATGTGGCTCACCGCAAAACTTTCAATTACATTTTGGAGGTTCCAAGCATTAATTTTACCTTTCATCACCTCCTGAACTATTATTGTAACATGATCTCATCATCTATAATTAAAACAAGTGAGTCAAATATCTATAATTTAATTGAATTTGACAACATCCATCCTGAGCAGTAAATTAAAATCATCATATGTAATAAATATCCATCCAAAAATTATCGACCACTTTTAATATATATAAATTAACAAGTCAATACTGATAAGATCATCATCATATATAACGAAAACAAGTGAAAGTCAAATATGTCAGTACATCAAAAACATGTCAAAATGATACATGTCCAACAGTTGACATAAGTGAAAATGATACATGTACAAATGATATAAATAAAATTGATAAATTATGTAACTCAAACTGATACAAGTCAATATGATACATGTCCAAATGATATAGTGAAAATGATACATGTCAATATGATACAAATCAATAATATAGTACTGTAGGTCGTGAAAATGATACATATGATAGTAACCATGAAAAGAGTCATCATAACGATATCTCAGGAATGATCCATGATGTAGTCTATATGATCTTGAATGTCACTAGTTACTACCATCAACTATATCATCATCATCACCATCATGATCGTCGTCGTTGTCATTGTCATCATCATTGTCATCAACCTCAGTGTCTTCCATAGCTGTGTCATCATCATCCTCTACCATGTGATCTATACTGGCAAAACCAATATTTTGTGGATCTATATCATGTTGAGGATTGTCTTGATCTTCTGGAAGACCTATGTTCTACAGATAAAAAAAACATTTAGAATGAAAAGTTATTATTTATTTCATGCAATAATTTATTTTTTTGTTATATATCTAATATTACAACATATGAGACGAAACCATAATCATATTACATCATATCAAAATGCAAATACCGTAATAAAATTTCAAAAAAAATATAGCTAATGTTGGTGACTCAGGAGAAACTTTAGCTTTCAAAAACAAAGCCAATTAGGCTGGCAGACTTGTGGATCAGGCCAACATTTGGTGGAAGAGGAAGAAAGATCACTGGAAATCTAGAGGCCCACCATAATGGATTTCAGTATTTAACCATGAGAGTAGAAGAGAGAGTTGATATCATGTATCAAAACATTAAGCATGCATTCCTCTAGCCAACGAAGAAGGAGATGATTACTTTTCTTCATTTTCATTTGCATAACCATATCACGATGTGGGAACCAAGAAGACCAAGGATGTCTAGTTTTATGTGGAGGTAATGGATGTGGTCAAAACTTTAGGAGGGGAAAGAAGGTCAATGTATGATCCTGATGAAATTGAGGAAGAACAGCAAGAGAGGGACAAGAAAAATAAAATCAATACAGAGTTTCAAGGATTTGTCAAGCGAGTAAGAGAGCTATGGGAGCAACCTCATCTAAAATATTTTGAACTAGAGTTTGATATACCATTTAGAGAGCTTGGTTTTCATGGAGTTCCTTTCAAATCCTTTGCTTTTATTGTTCCTACGTAAACTGTTTGGTAGAGTTGGTGGAATTACCTTTCTTCTACTAATTTCACTATTAGTGAGATTAGATTTTAACCTTGAGAGAGTATGACTTGGGAAAAAGGCATATGATATGGCTATTATTTTCAAAGACTTCAAGTGGGATGTACTTTGCATTAACGCATTCCTCAATCTTCACTTGATGGCATCAAGGAATGGTTGAACTCCATGGATATAAAGTATTATGAAAGTAGAATGAACTTGAACTAGCCCAACTTCAAGACTATTACTGATGATCCAAATAAATTTATTGAAGATGGTGGTTGTGAATTTTTGAATATGGAATCTAGTGATTCTATTCTGATAATTGAAGAGTCGAAGGATATGAACCCTCTGATGTAGAAGAGGAATCAGAATCGATTTCATGTAGCCACCATCAAGAGTGTTACAAGCCAACAAGATGGAGGGAATTCTTATATAAGGATAATTTTCAAAGTTGCAAGTATTGGCTTTAATGCCAACTACAATGGCAACATTGAAATTCCCTAGCAATATTTATGTTAAGGAAATTTCCTTTAGATGCAAGGATTCAAAGCACATCAACCATGTGGTACAAATGATTCAATCCCAGAGATGATCTATAGCAATGAAAGAGTCCAAAAGGCGTAAAGAGCTACACGGTGACTCAAGAGAAACTTTTTCAAAAACAAAGTCAATTAGGTTGGAAGACGTGTGGATCAAGCCAGCATTTGGTGGAAGAGGAAGAAAGATGACTAGAACTCTAGAGGCCCACCATACTGGATTTTAGTATTCAACCATGAGAGTAGAAGAGAGAGCTGATATCATGTATCAAAACATTAAGCATGCATTCTTCTAGCCAGAGAAGGAGATGATTACTTTGCTTCATTTTCATTTGCATAACCATATCAAGGCATGGGAACCAAGAAGACCAAGGATGTCCAATTTTATGTGGAGGTAATGGATGTGGCCAAAACTTTAGGAGGCAAGAAGGTCAATGTATGATCCTGATGAAATTGAGGAAGAATAGCAAGAGAGGGACGGGAAAAATAAAATCAATACAAAGTTTCAAGGATTTTTCAAGCGAGTAAGAGAGCTATGGGAGCAGCCTCATCTAAAATATTTTGAACTAGATTTTATATACCATTTAGAGAGCTTGGTTTTCATGGAGTTCCTTTCAAAGCCTCTACTTTTATTGTTCCTATGGTAAACTTTTGGTAGAGTTGGTGGAATTACCTTTCTTAGTAATCGCTATTAGTGAGATTGAGATTGTTAACCTTGAGAGAGTAGGACTTGGGAAAAAGATATGGCTATTGTTTTCAAAGACTTCAAGTGGGATGTACTGCATTGATGCCATTTCTCAATCTTCACTTGATGGCATCAAGGAATGGTTGAACTCCATGGATATAAAGTATTATGAAAGAAAAATGAACTTGAACTGGCGGCCAATTTTGAAAACTATTACTGATGATCTAGATAAATTTATTGAAGATGGTGGTTGGGAATTTTTGAATATGGAAGCTAGTGATTTTGATTCTGATAATTCATAAGTGTTAGATCAAGGATATGAACCTTCTGATGTAGAAGAGGAATCAGAATCAGATTTCATGTAGCCACCATCAAGAGTGTCACAAACCAACAAGATAGAGGGAATTCTTATATAAGGATACTTTTCAATGTTGCAGGTACCATCTTTAATGCCAACTATAATGGAAACAATGAAATTCCCTAGCAGTATTTATGTTAAGGAAATTTCCTTTAGATGCAAGGATTCAAAGCACATCAACCATGTGGTACAAATTATTAAATCCAAGAGATGATCTATAGCAATGAAAGAGTTTGAAAAGGTAGAGAGAGCTACACTGGTGACTCAGGAGAAACTTCAGCTTTCAAAAAATAAGTCAATTAGGCTGGCAAATGTGTGGATCAGGCCAGCATTTGGTGGAAGAGGAAGAAAGATGATTGGAACTCTGGAGGCCCACCATACTAGATTTTAGTATTCAACCATGAGAGCATAAGAGAGAGTTGATATCATGTATCAAAACATTAAGCATGCATTCTTCCAGCCAGCAGAGAAGGAGATGATTACTTTGCTTCATTTTCATTTGCATAACCATATCAAGGCGTGGGAACCAAGAAGACCAAGGATGTCCAGTTTTATGTGGAGGTAATAGATGTGGTCCAAACTTTAGGAGGGGCAAGAAGGTCAATGTATGATCCTGATGAAATTGAGGAAGAACAGCAAGAGAGGGACAGAAAAAATAAAATCAATACAAAGTTTCAAGGATTTGTCAAGCGAGTAAGAGAGCTATGGGAGTAGCCTCATCTAAAATATTTTGAACTAGAGTTTGATATACCATTTAGAGAGCTTGGTTTTCATGGAGTTCCTTTCAAAGCCTCTACTTTTATTGTTCCTACGGTAAACTATTTGGTAGAGTTGGTGGAATTACCTTTCTTAGTAATGGCTATTAGTGAGATTGAGATTGTTAACCTTGAGAGAGTAGGACTTGGGAATAAGGAATTTGATATGGCTATTGTTTTCAAAGAATTCAAGTGGGATGTACTCCACATGTATGGCATTCCTCAATCTTCACTTGAAGGCATCAACGAATGGTTGAACTCCATGGATATAAAGTATTATGAAAGAAGAATGAACTTGAACTAGTGGCCAATTTTGAAGACTATTACTGATGATTCAAATAAATTTACTGAAGATGTTGGTTGGGAATTTTTTAATATGGAAGCTAGTGATTCTGATTCTGATAATTCAAAAGAGTCAGATCAAGGATATGAACACTCTGATGTAGAAGAGGAATCAGAATTAGATTTCATGTATCCACCATCAAGAGTGTTACGAGCCAACAGGATGGAGGGAATTCTTATATAAGGATAATTTTCAATGTTGCAAGTACTGGCTTTAATGCCAACTACAATGGCAACATTGAAATTCCCTAGCAGTATTTATGTTAAGGAAATTTCCTTTAGATGAAAGGATTCAAAGCACATCAACCATGTGGTATAGATGATTAAATCCCAGAGACAATCTGTAGCAATGAAAGAGTCTGAAAAGGTAGAGAGAGCTACACTGGTGACTCAGGAGAAACTACAACTTTAAAAAACAAAGCCAATTAGGCTGGAAAACATGTGGATTAGACCAGCATTTGGTGGTAGAGGAAGAAAGATCACAAGAACTCTAGAGGCCCACCATAATGGATTTCGATATTCAACCATGAGAGCAGAAGAGAGAGTTTATATCATGTATCAAAACATTAAGCATGCGTTCTTCCAGCTAGCAGAGAAGGAGACGATTACTTTGATTCATTTTCATTTGCATAACCATATCACAGCGTGGGAACCAAGAAGACCAAGGATGTCCAGTTTTATGTGGAGGTAATGGATGTGATCCAAACTTTAGGAGGGGCAAGAAGGTCAATGTATGGTCCTGATGAAATTGAGGAAGAGCGGCAAGAGAGGGACAAGAAAAATAAAATCAATATAGAGTTTCAAGGATTTGTCAAGTGAATAAGAGAGTTATGGGAGTAGAATCATCTAAAATATTTTGAACTAGAGTTTGATATACCATTTAGAGAGTTTGGTTTTCATGGAGTTCCTTTCAAAGCCTCTACTTTTATTGTTCATACAGTAAACTGTTTGGTAGAGTTGGTGGAATTACCTTTCTTAGTAATCACTATTAGTGAGATTTAGATTGTTAACCTTGAGAGAGTATGACTTGGAAAAAAGGAATTTGATATGGCTATTATTTTCAAAGACTTCAAGCGGGATGTACTCCGCATTGATGTCACTCCTCAATCTTCACTTGATGGCATCGAGGCATGGCTGAACTCCATGGATATAAAGTATTATGAAAGCAAAATAAGCTTGAACTGGCGGCCAATTTTGAAGACTATTACTAATGATTCAGATAAATTTATTGAAGATGTTGGTTGGGAATTTTTGAGTATGGAAGCTAGTGATTCTGATTTTGATAATTCAAAAGAGTCAGATCAAGGATATAAACCATTTGATGTAGAAGAGGAATCGAAATCAGATGAGGAAGGTTCAGAAGATGAATCTCTTATGGAGTCAGAGGAGGACGAAGAAGAAGATTTTGAAGAGGAGGAAGGTAAAACATGGGATGAATTAGAAGTCAAAGCCAGAAATGAAGATAAGGAAAAAGGAGATGACTCTAACAGTGAAGAGGAAAGGCGGCAACAAAAGGTAAAAGCTACAGGGAAGTCTCAGGCACCTAATATTAGAGATTCAAGAGGAATTTCTACCAAGAGGCATAAAGTTAGATTAATTGAGTTCATCTACATCCTTCTACTATTTATTCATGCACATAAACAGTCATCTTGTAAGCATAAGATTTGAGCTCTATTTACTCATCTTATGCATCAATAAGCAACTCAACACAAGAGATGCAAATTGACATATTGACACAACAATATCCGACTAAGTTATTGAAACTCAACTATTGATACCTTGTTCTCCATCCAGATTACAAAATTGTTCCACTTTTTGTTTTGTAACATATTCTTTTCAAATTGCTTTGGATGGTAGCCATATTTCTCCTCCTGTCAAAGCATGGCACATGGACTAGTTAAACTAATTAATATGTGCAATCATTTACTTTTTCCAATGAAATAAAAAAATATACCATTTAACATATTAAATATACTTACAAATGTACAGATCAAGGCCTGTAAACCTTTTTGGCCACTGCAATGCATGGCACGAAGTTTCTCAAGCCTAGCCTTGGAGGCCTTGTCCTGAAGCATATAATAATTCAATTTAACTATGCACAAATAAAATTTAAATATCGTTTAATAAATTTGATATAATCTTATGAGAAAATTCAAATACCTGCGTACTCTCCTCACTGGACTTCCTTTGTGCATCGAACTTTTCATATGCTTTTACAAGCTCTCTCCATACTTTCACACTTACATCAATTGGCCTTTTTTTCTACCTTAGCTCAATAGGGATTTTTTTTATCTTCTTTGTTTGGTTGCACTAAAATCTCTTGTAGTTGGGTATGTGTAGGATCATGATGGGCCAAAAAGTGGCAATATGATGGGTATGTGTAGGGTATGTCGCTAACGACTTTCTTTTACCCAAAATTGATGAAACAAAAAGGGCTTTTAAAGGAGATTCTCAGCTTTCCACCAATATAAAGTATGCTTTACTTTGAATTTAATAAATAATTATTATTCATTTTCTATTTGAATTACAAATAAAGTCTTGAATGATAGGCTGATTGAAAAACATCTATAGCTTTCAAAAGATATCACATTTTTTGAATCTGAAACATGCGTCACATTCTATGCTTCACATACTATATGATTAAAAAAATAAAAATTGAATTTCATGAAGTTTGACCATGTTAAGGTGGTTAGACATACGAGTTTTTATATTTTTTAAAAGTTGTAATAAAAAAATCATAATTAATTATTTACTTGGAAAAAAATTACAAAAAAAATATGCATCACATCGGGACATGAGTCCTCTACTTATATCTAAAATATTATAAAAAAATATTATCATTTTATTGTAGTTAGGGTGGTCAGATAGATACCTACTTCTTATTTTTTCCCTTAAATTTAAGTACTACTGCATGGAAATTTCAAATTTTCACCAAATAGTTTTTTTTTTTAAATAAACCTAGTAGTTTAGAAACTACATTCAATTTGCTACAAATTCTATTCTTACATATTTTTGGAATAATATAGATAACTTATTCAATTTTTGTACGTCAAGCTGCCTGACTTTGATTTTTCTGAATTTTTTGCCACTTAAGGGCTTGTTTTTTCCATGATGATCTTGCACATCCCCAGTTTTGAGACATTCATAGCTTTATCTTCTTTATAGACCAACCTGTGCCAAATTCATTCTCCATGTCATGGATAACTTATTTTTCCAAGTGCATGGGTATCTTTGAGAATGGAAAATGTAGATGGTCTTTGAACTATTGAAGGCATGATTCCTTCAACTTACTCACAAACGTTTTCCTAGCATCAGTCATTTGGACTTCCCCTGAAACCACCTTGTATTCTATCTTCGTATTGTAGCTACCAATGCAAGATTGAAAACATGGTGTGGTGGAAGACGTTTTTGTCCCAAGAGTGGAAGTCTCTACTCCCTATTCCACATTCCTAGAGTTTACTATCATTGATTTCCTCCTGGATCTTTTGCTTGATCCAGGACTGGTTGGGGAATCAATTGATTCCCTTTGACACAATTGATTTGTTTGTAATGTTTGAGGGGCGTTAATAAATTGTTTTTCTATGTATCTAGCAAGTGTTGTCCAGTCCACATTAACCAGTTTGTTCATTGCCTCTACCCCCAATATGGAAGCCAATTCCTCTTTATCTTTGTCAGTCTCATGTCCCTATATATATATATATTTCTTATTTTAAACTTAGAAATAAAAAACTAAAATGTAAAATTCAAATAAACAATGGAAACATTTACAAATCTATAAATTGACAATGAATTACCTCATTGTGGCCAAAGTTTGTTGACAATGCTTGCTTCCCTCCATTGCTTGACATTTTGAGGCGACCTAGGGAAAATTATTTTCGTCCAGTTTGTGGAGGCAAACGAAGTACACACTGTTAGGTATGTAAGTTTTTGTCCAATTTGTGGTATGAAAGTTTTGTTTTGTGGGAAAATATGTTCAATGGGTTTGCTTAGTGTTGATAACCTAGGGAAAATATGTTTGCTCGATTTGCTTAATGTTGACAACCTTATCATGAAAACTCTTTCATAATGCAATCTTGCATGAATTTTTCATGGCATCGGTGACTATGGCACGGCTGGGAAAAACCAAGTGGTTTTTGCTTTTATTTTCAGCAGTGACTGACCCAATTCCTATATTTACCAAGCAGTTCACTATTTCCTTGATACCTAGGTTAGGGAAAGAATATGGAGGCATCATCACTTTGTGCTATAATATTTTGAGCCAAAGCTCAAATGGGTAGGGTAAAAAATTTTGCTGGTTTCTCAAAGGTTTTACAATTTATAATGATGGGACAATTTAGAGGTTGCCTAGACTGGTTAGGCCACGAACCAGTAAACAATCACGAATTTAAATGCAATACAAAGAGCAATAAGAAATCACGAATTCAACCAAGAAAAAAAAAATATTGTAACCTTACCTATTCAGTGTCACAAACTAAAACGAATTTCTCATCAGTTGTTAGTAGTGCCCTGCTCTCTTCCTTCGCGTGGCATTTTTCCCTTTTTTCGTTTGATTTCTTCCTTCACGCAAGAAAGTTTTAAATTTTTTATTTTGATTCATTAGTCAACACTTTATTCGGCATTAGTTAACACCAACTTTAGCACCAACTTTTGGTCATTAATGTAATCTATTTAGCACATATAAGGCGATGTCAAGTGCACCTAATTTAGCACCTATCATTGTTGTATAGTGACTATTTTCATTGTTGTGCATCACAAGATCCAGAGTGTTGGAAATAATTTCAACTTTTTCCTTGTTTTTGTGACCACAGCTATCTTGTGGCTCCTTCATTAGCTTGGTGCAGTAGAGTATTTTTTACCACGGTCCCGCAAGGTGCTTCATCCTTCTCAGGGGTAGTGTGGTGAAAGCTTATGTGGCGGCACGCGAGTCTTCCTTCTATTCCCGGTGGTGTTGCGGTGACTCCCGCAGTCCTGCAAGTCTTCTACCATCAGCGTGTGGTAGTGTGATGACTACCGTTGTCCCGTGGCTCCTTCATCAGCTCAGTGCGGTAGAACGGTTTTTACTACGGTCCCGCAAGTTGCTTTTTCCTTCTCGACGGTAGTGCGGTGAAAGCTTTTGTGGCGGCATTTTTATTCATAGAGGAGGCCATGGAGAGAGGACATGGACAGCGTAGAAATACTAAATCACTGAGAGGAAAGTGGGTGGAAATAGATGAGACAACTTAATTTGTAGATACAATAGAGGTAAGAAGAGAAAGCAACCTCAACCAAAGGAGGAAGGTGTTTATGAATTCACAAATGCTACAACGTAGAGGAGATAAAGTCATTTTTTTTTCCATGAGGCCTTTGAGGTCAAACTTATTGGTTAAAAATGCACAGGAATGGTGATTAAATGTGATTCTATGATCAAGGGAAAAGTTTGAAAATTAGGATAGCCAAAAATATGATATCAATATGTCAAATATATGACTAAAGTGAGGTTTTGTGTTGGATAGCATATTCCTTGAAATGATATAATTGGTGTACTAAGCATTATTTACTATTTTGTGTATTATAGGGGCGAGACGAGGCCATGGCAATAGATCGTGTCATATCAAATGAGGACACAATGGATGAAGCGGGACATCAGGTACTCAAATTTTGACTTAACTTAGGAAAAAATGATTTGATGGCATTTTGTGATACATCCATATTTTTTCACAGTATTATTGAAATTTATAATGTATTATCCAATCTTGACATAAATTAATGCATGTTGTTGATTATTTTAGATGGAGATTGGAGCAAATGCAGAGCATAAGTGTTCAACTAGCAAAAGAACAAGATATGTACGTGGAGGTGGACCAAAAATTGTTAAATCATGTAGACAATAGTGGGTGGAAGAGGATATGACAATGGATACTGTAGACACAACAAATGATTGCACTGAAGAAGAGGTAGGTCAGGACTATAGTACATGGGATGAATACTTTGATAAAATTGTTGTTTGTGGGTGTTATGTATGTCGTGGAAAGAAACAATTCAAAAAAGCAATTGTACAAAAGACATTACATATATGATGAGCTTCTAGTCGGTAGTATGCCTCCTACAATCGATTCAGAATTATGGTGAGGAATTTTCCAATTTGATATAAATAACATATATACTTCGTTTAAACATTGTTTTATATTATTTAAATAACTATTTTTTTCTTAATGGATACCTGCAGGGTAAATTTCTTGGTTTAAAGTTTCCTGCATCACCGACTTCCAACATAGAGGGCAATGATCATTTATCAAATGATACATCTAACAAAAATATGTGCCAATATACCAGATCAGAAGATGAGGAATTGACGAAAACAAGTAACAGAACAAGAACCGGTGTGAAGATGCATAATTTGCTTAAAGACAAGGGAAAGGTGGACTATATACCCTATGAGAATGAATGTGATGGAGATGATGACTTGCCCCTGAGTTTGAGATTAATTTACAAAGATACATTTCATCATCAACTATATTGCACTTGGCCTAGTGATCAACAACTACCTTGAGTGTACGAGGTGTTTCAATTTTGGGGATACAGCTACATGATACGACCCTCCAATATTCATGGAGTGAATCTAGGCCTCTTTATTGTCAAAAATGTACATGTGGGATCCAAACATAGAAACAATTCAGAACAAACCACTAGGAGATTAATGCCATATTATGGTCCATCATATTATAGTGGTGAATGGAGAAGGCTAGCAAAATATAATCCTAGCATATCAGCATATGGTCTAAATTTGAATATGTATACACATTGCCTCCAATTGGAAAGTGGAAAAGAAAAGAATAGAGGTCATCTTATGTATATAGATGGGTGTGCATACACACACAAAAATATTGCAGGATTTATAAATAGTAGTAAGGGAAGGAACCCTATTGTAAGACCGAATTGTCAATTTGTTGAGGTTATAAATGATAAAGATGGAGATATGGAAAGAGAGGTTGATAGATTGATGATGGTTGAGGCTATTATGGACCTTACCATTTGGGATGAGTTATTGATTGATTACCCCTTCTTAAAATGCACTCCTGCACAAAAGAAGAGGGAAGAACAAGGTCTCCCTAAGGATGTTCTTAAGGGAAGAAAACCAAAGAATAATAAATGAGTGTGGATTGATTTTTTATAAACTATGTTGTAAAAATTGTGTTTTCTAACAATTATTGTATAAAAAAGGTAGTTTATAAAATAACATTCCATTATTCATTTGATGTATATATTTTCATACAATTTATATAATGTCTAATATGTGTATGTCATTCATGTGCAAGTATTTTTCTATGAAGATATTTTGGACCCGAAATAGATATTTGTCATACATTATGATCCAAGATTAAGGCATGTATTTGACGATGCATTAGTGGACACTGAGCAAAACAATGATGGCCAACAAAATGAGAGAGAGGGATTAGAGAACATTGAAGAAATTGACATCCATGATTATGTTGAAGATGGTTATGTTTAGGCACAAGAAGACAACAATCCAGAGTTAGATGATGTTATGGAAGACAACAATATGGATGGTATAGAAAATGATGATCCAAATACATCTGGTAACAATATAGATGGTCTACAGTCAAATTTCAATGATGATGAAGATGATAATATTAAATACTTGAAAGAACATATGAACATTGACAATGATACACTGGATGGCATTGCAGCAGACAATAATGTTAATGACCAATACTTCTAAATTTTTAGAATTATTTGCAATCCATGTTTAAAAAAGGATGATTCTTATGGCCTAAACTTTGAAATACTTTAGTAATATTATGTTGTACTTGGACAATTGAAAACCTGTTTTATTCTCCTAGCAAGCTTTTTTATTTTCTATTATAATTCTAGACCAAACAAAATTTGCAGGGATGGCATTTTACACCAATCTTAATTTGTATGAAGTTCACGAACCTATTATCAAGCAGTAAATTCCTTTCATAGACAAGAAATGTAAAGGCTTCATTTAAGAAAAGATAAGTAGTCTCTTTCTGAGGGTAATCCACATGCAAAAAGTAAAAAGCACATAAAAAAAATAATTATATAGTAGAAAATCATATTCAATCAGTTATGTCTTATTTCGCTTGCACACTTTCTGAAAGACATAGGGTATTCACCATACATTTCCCTTGACAAAGCAAACATGTGCTTTCATTTATTTTTACTATATATCTCAAAAGTGAAATTGTTGTTACATAATGATGCACTAAGAAAATAATATATACAAAAAAATGCAAAAAAAATGTTTGAAATTTAACATTCAACCTACTGTGTTGTGGTGAAAGGAATCAAGATTAACTAGGACAAAAAATAAAAATAAAATTTTGATGATTGTACTTAAAAGTGAACAGGATATGAAAAGTGTGGACAATGATGGTGCTAAAATTGAAAACCCTGATTCTGATGATATTACTATTTTATGTCATTCGAGATAGAGAGCACATCCAATTTTATATACATAACAAATGAAGATTTGAAACTAGTATAGTGAAAATGTAAACACTATAAGATTTTTCCTTAAACAATAATTCACATACTCACTTACAAAAAAGGGTGAAGCATTTTTTATTCAAACTTTGTTTTATTTAATAGACAACAGTAAAAGAATATTTACAAGTACAAGAATATATACATTGTTTCATAGAAAATAAGGAATGTTTCATAGAATATACAAGTACAAGAATATATCATCATCATCATATCCTTAATTACCTATTGCAATATCCTTAAATTGTTCAATCTTTGGTATGAATTATTGGTAGAAAAAATTAGTATTACTTGGATGCTTCTTCCATTCATTTTGTATCAACATATGTTCGTGAAGACACAAAAGTTAATAAAATATTAATGAACGTAACTCACAATTATTTAAATAAGCAACTTCGTTTTAACTTTATTATTTTTAAATAGTTTCCATTTTTATGTTGAACATGTAACAAGTCAAAATAAGCTCAAATTTTTAAAAAAATTAGCAATCTACCAACATCCACAATAAATGCTTTACTCTATTAGCATATTCATTCACATAAGCACAGTATTGAGGCTCAATAACTGATATTCATTCAAATATAAGAAGAAATAAGTATGGTAAACATAAGAAAAATACATAATGATAATACAATCATTGAGAATCTCTGATAATAAGATGTTGTCCATTATATTGCTTTAATTGATATATATTAATAATAGAAGTCTTAAAAATGGAAATGATATATGATGATGATAATTTAAAACTAGGCCTTGGTTTCCTATTTATATAGGAAGCAACAAGCTACAGGCCTTTTACAAAAAGAAATTACCTTTCATGATTACTTCTTTTACTAACAACTATTTAATTAGCATAATTAAGGAAATAACAAGACTTAAGACATTTTGACATATGGTTCCATTATTCAATGTAGAAGACCCGTGATCATTAATGTAGCAAAGTCTTCCTCTCCATGATGAACGTCCAAATGCTCTCACCTCACTATCTTATTCTTCTCAAACCAAATACTTTTCCTCCCACTAATACATCGTAAAATCTGATGGCCACTTATATTCCCAGATCTTTTGCATGTTTGCAAGATGAGTTTTCCATCGACTATCTAGTAATGCCTTTGTATCATTGAAAAACTTAAGGTATCCTGCATCAAGAACAATCAACCCATTCATGATCTGATTTAGCCTGGGAAGACTGGTATCATCATCCTCATGTATATGAGTTACGCACTTATCAACAACCTGACTGAATTCTTTCTTCCACTTATCCAAGTCCTTCAACTGATCACCATCTCTCACCATTTCAGGTATATACCACTATTTGCGGGTATGGAATAAATCCATTTGTGTTACTATATTTTTATCAAACCCTTGTACATACTGAAATTCATCAATAATCATCTTCACAGTTTGTTTAGTTGGCTTTAATGTTGTGGGTGCATCAGGACTTATTTGTAGAACTTTGCATAACTTAGCCAAAGTGTGGTAAATAGGCTGCCACCTTTTGAACAAAGGATCTAATACAAGCATATGTGTCTTTATTTGATCCATTTCCTATTGAAGTGTTTTATAACTATCATGCACATTCTCCAATTTATCCATAACTAATTTTATCCTATGCTCAAGAATCTTTTCCATAACTTCACAAATTTGTCTTTTCACTTCATCCTGGGTTTGATTGTTGGCCTTCTTTACATCATCCACTTCCTTCTCTGGAGTTTTTACTTGTTCTACAGAAATGTTCTTCACAATATCTGTTGGAGCAATAGGAGGCCTATATAACACCATATCCTTGCTTTGTGAGAGTCCTTCTCCTCTTAGTTGTTCTTTCAATTTGAAATTCTCCATGAACAATTTATTAACTTCATCATTTAGGAACCTTTGTTCCTTTTCATACTCCTTCAATCTATCTTATAATCCCTTAACAGTTGCTTGAGTGAACATGGCCATTGTGGTTGCCTCCAAAGGGGTGGTATCTTGTATTGTCCTTACCATCGTTGCCCCTTTCATCCCTTGAATTACATCCAATAATTTTGGCTTTTGTGTATTTTTTTGTTTGATCCATATGGCCATGGTTTCAATCTTTGGGTTATACCTAGTTCCACTCACACCTTCATCGGAGTCAAATCCTGCAACTAGCATTAGATCTTCCTGATCCCACACTTGATCAAGTAGAAACATTTTCTTTAATTCCAAGCCAGGGAAAATGAGCATATAGCTCTTCAAGACCATTTCTCTAGCCTTATGGGGGCTAATGTCAATGTTGTCAACTCTTAATTCCTGGAAAGTCTATGATACCATTTCATTTTTCTCTAATTCTTCAATTCCTGCTTCAGCTGATTCCATCCTCTCTTGAAATTATTTTATCTTCATCTTCATCCAGAAATCCTTAAACTCAAGAGTCTTAATGAATTCATCATCTTCTATGAATCTCCTAGCTGCAATTTCCCTTTCATCTTCATGTACCTTTGTACTTATTTTTTCTACATCTCCCATCCTTTCCTCATGTTTATGGGTACTGGTCTCAAGGATGGGTTGATCAACTTCAATATCACCTTTCAATGACTGTAGTACTATAGCCACTTCCTCAATATCGCCCACCTCTTTAGTATCCTCATAAGGTACTAATTGTTTAATTCTTCTTGTCTTCTGTCTTTTGGGAGGTAACTGCCCCATGGGAGGCTCAGAGCTTTCACCTAGGGTATGCTCTGTAGTTGCGCCACTATTATGTTCTTTGAGATATACTTCCTTCTTTCTGTACAATTCTTCAAATCTACCAGTTATCAATTATATCCTCTTGATGCGGTCCTTTTCCTCAACAAAGTATCCTAGGAAATCCTTGGACCTCCGCTTCGTCCTTTCTTCAACCTTCTTCATATATTCCCATTTTTTCCTTCTACTAAATACATCATTATAAGTAATGCAATTCCTTATGACATCTTCAAAATCCACTTGGTGTGGCATTGTCATTTTGGTAAGAAGATTGTGCCTTATGTTGTTCATATGATTTTTCAGGGTCAAAGGCCCTTTCTTTTCCAGATTTCAATGCATATCTTGTCTTCAAATAATACTGTAACTCCTCTAGTGTGTCTGAGCCTATAGTCCAATCTTCACACTTGGTTTGGTTTGGCAAGAAAGTGCCTTTCTTTTGCTTGGGCATTACATCTTTCTCCATCCACATCATTGCCACATAAATTCAAGAAATGCTAATCTGAGGGGTACAAATTTTGGTAGTATGTGTGGAGCAACAAGGCATCCATAAACTCTTATTATTGTAACTTCTGGGAGGAAGAACCAATCTCCAAAATTGTGTGTATGACCCTGCTCTGATCTTAAATCCAAAGGTCTCACTAGTTGCAACATTTTGGTTGACAATCTTGGTATTGTATACCCGAGAACTCGAAGGATTCTGTGTACAAAGTCTTCGTAGAATACAACAAAGCTTGAATTCTTGCACCGACTGTCCCAAATATATCACCATTTTTGGATAGGTGTGGGATTCCCTTGCTCATCTATTGTAGCCAATTCCATTCTTTTAGTCCAATGGTCCCTATTATGGTACAATATCAGATGACACAGTAGGGAATAGTGTTTGAATGTAATCGGTGTTCTTTCCTCTATAACTTGGGAGAATTCATCATCTAATGCCTTCTCAAGGTATGAAGCAAAGTCATATTCAATATTAGTTTTAGGGTTTTGAATTATCATGGCCATCATCATTAGGCCTATTGGCATTTTATCTTGAGAATCTATCCCCAACACTTGGCAAAGAGCTAAATATGTATTCACAAAGTAATACTGAAAATATATCACATTAAATGGTTCAGTAGTGGTAGTAGAGATGGGGAATGTTTTGTTACCAATGCCTCTTTTCATATATAGGGGTACCTCATCACTTCTATAAGTATTTTTTAACCTATCATAATCCTCCTCACTTTTCTATAGGTTTATCTTGGCCAGAGCCTCTTTGTTTAAGCCAAAACACTCAATGATGGCTTTTCTGGTTACTTCTACCAATACTGTGTCATTTGGAAACCTTACTATTTTGGTAGTTGAGTGATAGTGTTTGGCTATCAGTCTAATAAATTCTACATCAACAAACACATTTGGTACAATCAACCTTGCTATATCCAACATCCAAGCATTTGACACTGTAATCTTCTCATTTCTCTTACTATAAAAATACCAAAATAGGTCCCATCTAGATTTGGAAATGAGGGCATCCTTACAACTTTGTGCGATGTCCATGACAACCTTTTTATTACCCTCTTTAGTAGACCCTAGAAGTATATCTAATATGGACTGATGGAGTGGTCTCTTCTTTACTTTAGGTTCTTCATCTTTAATTTTAGGCTGACTTTCTTTTACTTCTGATTTTTTTGTTTTAGGATGGAGTGCTTTCTTCTTTACTTTAGGTTCTTCATCTTTAATTTTAGGCCGACTTTCTTTTACTTTTGATCCTTTTCTTTTAGGAGGTATGTTTCAATTTTCTCTAATATGGCTTCAGATGACAAAACCTTGAAAGATTTTGTATATGTTACAAAGCTCTTTTAGAGAGTTGTCGTGCACTTACCTGAGTATTTCACACTTGCAGGACTTCTTCTTCTCGTATCCTTAGCTCCTTCCACGCTAGTGCACTGAAATTGAGTGCAATATTGGGAAAACTCACTTATCCTTGGATGGCGCGGTATTCAGTCATATTAGTTTTGGCAACTCTTAATAATTTAATACCATTTAATTTTGGCAACTGATGTGATTTTTTGCATGTATTGGTGTAAATTGTAACGATGCCACACTTACCGTACTACCATCGTCTCTTATTATACCCACTGCAGTATGGCAGTGTTTTTCCCTTCCCAAAAAGGCTTCTTGTTGTGAGGTTGTGGTGTATACCGCTCTACCACATATGTTGCTCACCTTCTCGGTGGTATAGTGTTGTATGCTTTTGATCATTACTTGAAGAGTGTTGATGAGACAATCTTATTTGTCTTACTAATATCTCAATTTCTCATTGACATTAGATCTTATGTTCCTTTGATGTTGGTTGTCGGTGTCAATGAGACAATTTAATATCTCTTGCCGATATGCCACTGTCTCATCAATATTTTCCTTCGGTAGTATTTCTTTATATATTAGTGTAACTCTACCATGTCGGGGAGACTTGTGATTATCATTGCGGTATAGCGGTGTTTTTCCCTTCCCTTCTGTTGTTTACCGCACTACCACCTTGCTCAAGGATTCTTGTTGCGGGGTTGCGGTGTATACCGCATATGTTGCTCACCTTCCTGGAGGTATAGTGGTGTATTCTTTTGATCATTACTTGAAGAGTGTCGATGAGATAATCTTATTTGTCTTATCAATATCTCAATGTCTCATCAACATTACTTCGTTATATCTAAGAGTTGTGTTTCAACGAGCACTTGTAGATATACCTTGTCGATGTGACATAAGTGATTCTCTCCTCGATATGCTCGTATCTTGTTGACATTTCACTATTTTACATTGTTGATGAGACATATAAATAAGTCTCTTCGACATAGGGGTGTCTAAACCGGCACTAAACTCTGAGCTAAACTTGAAGCTAAAGTTGGAGCTAAAAGCGGCGCTAAAGTCAAAGCTAAACTCGGAGCTAAAGGCGGCACTCAAGGCAATGCTACACTCAAAGCTAATATCAGCTTTAAAGGCGACGTTACTTTAGGCGCTAATTAGCGCCTAAATTAGTGTTGACCTGTACTTATTCGTACAATAAAAGCCAAAAAATGTGCCATCCCGATAAATAGCGCCGATGTTTTCAAAAAATTGCCAAAAAATACATTAAAACAGTGGGTGGAAGCAAAAAATAGAGCAAAAAATGGAGCAAATCATAGGGAAATGTTGTAGTTCCTTCCCTTCATGAATACTAATGATCCTACTTTCCAAGGCTTTTCCTATCAACTTTATTTAATTGTTAGGAAAATTGAGACACCTGAAGTCCTTCCACTACCAACCTTGCACACCATCAACAACCTTTTCTTCCAAATAATCCCTTACCCTTACCCCTGTAATTGGGTTAAGGAATGTTTTGTTTGCTCTAAATTCAGCATGCTTTCCAAGCTTGGAGAAGCACCCCAAGATTCCTCCTAGAACAAGGTAGAGTGGCCATCCCTTATGTCCCATGAGATGAAATTTATGATTAGCATATGACAATCCTTCATAAAAATTTAGACTCTCAAACTTTTGGTAAATTTCTTGCCAATAAAATTCTTCTATCATCCCCATTGTCAATATATTTGTGTTGAAAGATTCTTTCCCATTTGGAGGTGTTTTCCATATACATTTTCTAGATAAGCTTTACACCTGAGCCTTTGTTCACCCTTAGTAGGTCTGTGAGACTAGTCCCCCTAGCTTCTTTGGATTTACATACCTTGTCCCATGCTATTAAGGCTATTTTATTTTCTTCTGAGGTGCCCTGCCAGAATCATTTTTGCATTCTTTGATTTAAAGCCTAATAAGATTTGACCGAGAGGGAGAGACATGACAGTAGGTAAATAGGAATCCCAGAAATTACTGCCTTCAACATGGTGATTCTACTGACCCATGATAGCCATTTTTTTCTCCAAGATTCCATTCGGCCCTTAATTTTATTCTCCAAAGGCTCCTATATTTTTTTGCTTCTCAAGCCATTTTCCAAAGGTAAACTGAGGTTGGTGCATGGAAGTGTTCCTTTTTTAAGTTTAGGATTCTGCCAATCTCTTGTTCTCTCCTCGAATTTGTGTTGAAGAAGAACACTTCCAATTTAGCCTCGCTAACCACCTAGCCTAAAGCCGTTGCATATAGGTTGAGGATCTCCTTGATATGGAGAGATTTGCTTCAATTGGTTGGCCCAAATAGCATGGTGTCATCAATGAATTGTTGATGTGTTAATTGTGGCAAGCTTCTTGATACTTGGACTCCTAACAATTTGTTATTTGTTGTTACTTTAGAAATGGCTCTACCTAATGCTTCCACCATGATTAGGAATAGGAAAGGGGATAGTTGATCACCCTAATGAATTCCCCTTGAACTGACAAAGTGAGCCTATGGTGTGTCATTTATGAGGAGAGAGAAGCAAGGGCTCGCAATGCAGTTGAAGATCCAATTCACCCATTGATCATCAAAACCAAAGGCCTCCAGTGTTCTGCAAAGGAAATGCTTGTCCACCCAATCATACACCTTCTCAAAGCCCATTTTTATTAGCATGCATTGCTCTTTTCTCTTTTGGATTGACTGTATTTCTTCCTGAGCAATAATAACTCCTAAAATGGATTGTCCTAGCATAAAGCTTGTTTGCTCTTTCGAGATTATTCTAGGGAGCATTTGTTTCAGGCAGTTTGCAATAGCCTTTTTATTATTTTGTATATTTTGTTGCAAAAGGAAATAGGCCAAAAATCATCCAAAGAAGTTGGTTTTTTTTTTTGGGAATAAAGGCTATGTATGTGTTATTTAGTTCTTTCAAAACCTTCCCTATTGCATGTTGGAAAAATGTGTCTCAACCTTGCAATTATATAAGATACATTTGATACGTCAGTGAATATGGGAGCATGGAGGGTCCCCTCCCCCCTATGAGGGGTTTGAGGGCAATGCCCCTGAAAGCTAAATTTTATTTATATTTTATTATTATAAATTTGGATAGTTCATCATTAGGTCTCAAATCTTACGATCAATATTTTATTAGCTTGTCTTTCCTTAGAAGGCAACCATACTTTATGAGGGTGTTGTATTACAGTTGTGTATTATGATTTATTTTGAGAGTCTAATAGCGGTCATGTTGTCTCAAGATCTCTAGTTGATGATACTCTTGTGAGAAGCTTGCTCTTCAAGTATATTGTAATCTTTGTGATTTTTGAATAATATATTGAGTGGCCTTTGGAGTGTGGGGTTTTTCTCCTGAAAGGATTTTTCGTAAATCACTATACTGTGGTATGGATGATATTTATGTTTATTTTTGTTTAGGTTTCTATAACTGAAAACATATGTAAAGTTTTCCATTATCCTCCTCTCAAGATTAGTGTAGGAAGTTGTTCCACTACCTTAGCTTGCTTACATTACCCTTAAATATTCAATTACTTTTTCCACCTCTTTCCCCACTATATCCCACCATTGTTGATAGAAGCTTGCAAGAAAGCGATCCAAACTAGGAGCTTTGTCAGGATGCAATTGGAAAGAAACAGATTTAATTTCCTCCTCTGTAAATCTTGACATTAGCATTTTTTTTAGCTTCTATTATTATTTGGGGAATTCCTTACAACAAAGCATTTTGGGACTCCAACTCCAAGCCTTCCAAATTATTCAGCAAGTTGTTGAAATAGGACATCATTTTTTGTGCTATGGCTTCCAAATCCTCTAGCATGTTTCCATTTTCCATCCTAATCTTGCTCATGTGGTTTATATCCCTTCGGATCCTAGTTAAATTATAGAAAAATTTGGAGTTTGTGTCCCCTTCCTTGATCCATACCTCTCTTGATTTATGTTGCCAAAATATTTCTTCCTTGGCCTGCACTTCTTTGTGTTCTTTTAGAAGTTTTGTATCCCTTAAAAAACTTTCCTTGTCTATGCTTTATTTGAAAATTTCTTCATTCAACTTCTTCAGTTCCACTTCCAGTTTTCCTTTTGTTTCAAATATATTCTTAAAGTGAGTTTTGTTCCATAATTTGAGTTATTTTTTGACTAATTTTAGTTTGGTGACAATCCCAAACATCTCGGTACCTTTTGTGCTAGTACCATTCCACCAACTTGCTAACAAGTCATGAAAGTGTTGATCTTTCAGCTACATACGTTCAAATTTTAAGGGGCATCTCTTTGGTCTTTTGTCTCCCATTATTTCTAGCTTGATTGGAAAGTGGTTTGAACTAGATTGAGGCATGATGCATCATTCTAGTGTGAATGGGAATGATATCATATCACCTTTGAATAAATAATTGTCCAACTGTTCTACTATGTTGTTGAAACCTAGAAGCCTGTTTTTCTAGATGAAATTCCCATTAGCCATCTAAATATCTAGCAAGTTGTTTGTCTCCATAAAGTGTTTAAAGCCTACTTGGGACTATTGTCTCCTTCCAGCACCCATTATTTTTCATGGCTATATAGAATTGCATTGAATTCTGGACCCAAAATGTGGACTTCCCTTAGATTAAGAGCAAATAGATTCCCAATCTCCCCCCATGTTTCTCTTTTCTTAATGTAGCCAGCAAGACCATAAACATTGATCAAAATGAAAGACAAATTGGAGGATACACTTCTAACCCTGCAAGAAATCCAATGCTTTTGGGCTGCTAACTTCTCAATGTGAATAAACTGGGGTCTCCATAGAGTGATTAGACCATCAGAAGCACCTTTTGATTCAACCACTTCCATACTCCACAACTTACATCTCCTTTTAAACAAGTCAACTTCTTCTTTTGTCATTTTAGATTCTTGAATCCTGAAAATATTTTCCATAGATATCTCCATGCAACACCTAACCAGGTGCTTTTTGTTAGGGGCATTTGAGCCCCTAATGTTCCACGAAAGGACCCTCTTGTTCCCCGTGAAGGGTAACACCCTTCACAAATCTAATTATTCTAGTGATCTTCCTCTGGCCCTTTGCACCCCCATCCTGGGCCCTCTTTTCACCAAGTGTCTTTTGGCCTAAATTCTTGCCCTTGTTGCAATCTGGTGAAGATTTCCCCATGTTTTTTTTGTTTGATACCTAATCTCCTAGAGTTTGGAGGGGTGTTTTCTTTGTCTATGTTAAATGTACCCCCCTCCTCTTTGTCTTCCTTTTAAATTATCTAGGTTTCCCCCTCTTCCTCCTTGTTCTTCTCGAGAACCATCTAGAACTCCCCTTCTTCCCATGGTTCCTTATTGGCTTGGGCTTCTTCTTCATTTTGACATGGAAAGCCTTCCTCACCATTGTCAATCTCAATGAGGCCTAGGAGTTCATATCCCACCTTTAAGATCTCTTCCACCTCATTTAGACCCTCTCTTGTCTCATCAACACCTTCCAACTCTAGCATTTCAGGGAATCCTTCCTCATCTAGGTGGTTGAGTACTATTTTGGTGGGAGGGGAGCCCAAATTACTACATGGGTGGTCTTGGTAGGTTATTCCACCCTCCAAGCAATTGGGTATTGTTTTCGCTGACACCCGAAGTTGGGTTGATTATCGAAGGCTTCTAGCTCTATTCCTTTCTCATTTGACTTTGGAAATTCCTAAGCATCTATACTCCTTTTACTAGCCATACTTGTTTCCTTTCCATATGGTGTAGAATTTCATTTTACTTGATTTTTCTAGATCCCATCCTCGATGATTAACTCTAGCACTACCCATCTAGTATCACTTGGATTTATTTCAATGTAGAGTCTTGCATTTGAGCCTGGCCCATTCTGAATAGTGTCTTTATCTAAGCATACTAGGCTCCCCAATTCCCTTCCTAGCTCTGCTAAGATCTCCCTATCTCAATATTCAACAGGAATATTATTCAAGGTAACCCATACCATTATTTTCTCTATTTCGTGATTGATTGGGTCAAAGTTTGGTTCCCAAAGGATTCTATCTCTATTCCTTTATCATTTGACTCTAACACTTCCTAAGCATTAATAGGTGTTTTGTTTCCTTAATCCCTTTTCTTGTTTGTCTAATCTGAAAGAGTTTATTGGTTGTGTTAACAATTTTTATCTTTGTTTGATGTAAAGGGTTTTTGTTTCAAAAAGCGGCTTCTTGTCTATTACATCAGTAAAATTGTCAATGTTTTTTTTCTAAGAAAGGGTTTCTCCTTTGCAGTAATGGTTTCTTGTTAAGGAATGATGTCAGTTTTCATACTTGTGGTGTTGGGTTCCATGGTTGTGGTGTCAGTTTTCATGCCTAGCATTAATGGGACAATTTTTGTTTGGGCAAGTTATCTTAACCCAAATATGGGTAGTTTTTTTATACACCTGTTCTATGTTTGTGTTATCATGTACACACATTTTTTAACCCTAGTACAGGTATGGGTTTCAGTTGGTTTAACATATATACAGTTGGTCATTTCCACATTCTTTATTTAGTTCAGCATACCACAGAATGATTACTATTTTTTATTAAAAAGGAACAGTTTGAGAAAGATAGTTGTAAATTTTGTTATAACAGTTATGAAGACAGTTCTCTTTCTATTCAAAAACATATAACATTATATATTTGATGTTGAAGACATTCAAAGTGTTGAGTTGAACAGAAAGAAAAAAATATTCTCGGTTATTCATACTTCATTAAGAGATATTTTCTTTATGATGTAAAAGGGTGTATTATTTATTTCATATTTGTACTTGACAGAATGGTTGATAGCACTTACAGTGCATTGAGAAATTGATTCATTATAGAAATACTTTATACTACGGTGTATACCAAAATTATACACAATGGTATATTGTATTTGAACTATTGCTTCTGAATCTCAAGTGATGTGAGATCAAAAAATGTAGTGAACAAAGATGATACTTTGTATATCAATTCAAAATAGTGATTGAAAAGTGATAATGTATAGCTAGTGAGGCATTTAAAATCTATCAGTGAGATAGTATTTTCAGTGAGACATATCAATCAGCTAGTGAGGCATTTCGAGTGGTTTTTATTCCCCAAGAGGGTTTTCCACTCAGGAAATTCTTTGTGTCATTATTATGTGATTGTATAGTTTATACTGCTTTTCATTTCAATCTTGCTTCATCAGAAAAGTTGTTTAAAATTTAGTTAATTTGTATGAACACTGATTCACCCCCCCCCTCTTAGTGTTCATTGTACTCCAACAAGTGGTATCAAAGCCAAACCCTTGTCTAGAGTTAAACTAGGGGATTCCTGGTAGGAGTACTAAATGGAAAGTCAAGAAGGTCTTTCAATATCCAGAGCACCATTGTTTGATGGTACTGGATATTCCTTCTGGAAGTTTAGAATGAGAAGACACATAACATCTCTAGGTTATGAAGTTTGGGCTGCAATTGAGAATGCATATACTGCTACTACAGCACCGTCAATAGCTGATGAAAAAAAGGCTTATGAATGTGATGCAAAGGCTGAAAATGCCATTTGTTGTGGTCTTAAAAATGATGTTCTTGTAAAGTTAATGGATTACAAAAATGAAAAATCCATTTGGGACAAATTGGCCAATATTTATGAGGGAGATGATAAAGTTAAAGAAGCAAAACTGCAAGCCTACAGAGCTAGGTTTGAAAGTCTTAAAATGACTGATGATGAGAAAATTGTTGATATTATAGATAGTTGTTCTGATGAAACTCTTGAGGAAGGAGAATTATTTATGTTTATGACATTAGTCACCCCTAATAAAAAACAAGAGGAAATAAATTTAGATCAATCTGATTCTAAATTTGACCTTGAAGGAGAGCTAAAATCTGCTCTCAGAGAAATAAAGAGTTTAATAAAAGAAGTTGTTATACAAAAGATCATAATCAGGAAAATGTTGAACTCATTTCTGATCTTAAAATTCAGAATGAAGAAACTAAAAGGATTCTTGAGGTGACTCAATAAAATCTAAAAATCAAAGAAGATGAATGTTGCTCTTTAGAAGCAAAAATTGTTGATCTTCGAAAGAAACTTGTTTCATATGACAAGAAGTCATTTGATTTGTTGAACAAACATGAGGGGCAATCTTCAAATCAGGTTGGAGCTGAAAAAGAAAAGGCCATTGATATGAAAAGTAAGTTTTCTAAAAATAACTTTCATTTCTTTGGTTACTACTTTTATTGCAATCAATTTGGGCATAAAGAAAATGAATGCAGCCCATTATGTCTAGGAGAAAAACTAGTTTTGTGAATGACAATCTTTACAAATTCCTAAATAATCTCAAATGCTATAAATGTAATGAACTGGGGCACATAGCAACTTTTTGCAAATCTAATTTGGAAAAACAACAAAATAAATCTAACAAAATCATATTAGTATGGAAACCTAAGAAAAATGATAAGGCCAAAGCTTTGGTTGTTGAGATAGTTTTACATTCTGTTAAGAAAAACCCTTGGATTGGGGTGCTACCACAATATTGTGTCTCACTTTTGGGATGTGTTGATTTTTGCCTGTAATCACTATTTTTAGAAAAACTAATTATTTAAGTCTTGAGAGACTCCATCTAAAGGGTTTTAATTAAAGAGGGATATATAATACCCCCTTAGATCAAACCCCCTTGGATAGAACCCCAATAGTACTAAATCATGCCCACAATGGAGTCTCCTTCATAGCTATCAAAATGTTGGAAAAAAACCACTTTTTCTTTACCTTTTGAGGGATTAAATAACATCATTTAAAAATTATATTTTTCAAGATTGTAACCCTTGAAACTAGCTTTCCAACAAGTATAGGTTTGATATATTTTCATTTTATCATGTATTTAACTTTCAATTTTTACGAAACATAGGTTTTTCTCTTAACATCAAGCTCTTTGTTGTGTAGAGGTGGAAAAATAGTAAACCATTGTAAAAAAAAGTTCAAAAAACCCATTCCCTAGATATTGATTTCCTTGTTTCACCCAAAAAAAAAAAGATTTTGATATATACACAAAAAATTAGGTTGTACGACACACACGTATGTCCAAATTATAGTTACAGTGACTTCAAAAATCAATTTAAAAAAAATATGCAACAAAAAATTATCAAAAAATATCATTTCCCTAGATATTGATGTTGAGAATCTATATTCCAAAAATTAGAATTTAATCCTTTATAGAAAAAAATTTATGTTGTACAACACAAATGTTATTTTCTGAAAATGTTGTTTTCTGTCTAAAGCCATTTATTAAAGGAAATGTTGAAATATTCATGATTTATTTCAGAAATTTTGAAAAAATATATATTTAGAATCTACACACAAATTGCCACAAATCACTAGTTCACATCATCTTCAAATTCTTTATGGTTTAGCTGCTATAGGTCTCAGAAGATGAAGATTCAGTTAAAAATATTGATGTAAATGTCCATCTTGGGCAAAAAGTGACACACAGTATTGTGATTTCACCTATTGTTGACAATGGTTGCTCTCACCATATGACTGATAACAAGAGTAAGTTTATTCACCATGAAAACTATTCGGGTGGATCTATAAAATTTGGAAATGATCATTGTATCCAAATCATAGGTAAAGGCACTGTATTACTTGATAATGAAACTCCAGTGACTGATGTTTAATATAGTGAAAGTTTAACACACAATTTACTTAGTGTGAGTCAAATATGTGATAATGGCTTTTGTAAGTGTGGAATAAGTAACAAGTAAAATAACTAAGAACACTTCTTAATAAGACATTATATCAAAGATTTAAAAGCAATTAAACTAATTTAAAAACATAAATCTACTGAACTTGCGTCATATTTTTCTCTATTTCTAAAGACTTATTAAATCATGAGGCTCTCAGATTTGGTAAGCATTGTTACTATTAAAATGTCAATCTAAAGAATGAGATGTTGCTAAATGAAATAATCTAATCTTGTATGGTGATTTCTAGATGATATAATGATGCTACTGTAATATATGCTGACATGAATATGATAAAAAGGAAGCTACAGTGATCTACGATGTAGCTATGATATTGATTCTATACTATGATTGCTATTGCTAAATGATAATATTGCTATTGCTAAGATGCTTGATTACTTGATTGCTATTCTTGCAGAGTAATTTTGCACAAAGTTGAGATCCATTTCTTGCTTCAAAAGGTTGTATATATAGATTCACGACAGCATCTTGTGATGTGGCAGCACAGCAAAGGCCTAGATTTGATCTAAAGGATTGAATGGTGAGAGATGAAGAAGTTTGAGTTGATCATGGGGATTGTTCCTCCCCAGAAAAATATTTTCCCAGAGGATTGGAAGAATTAGAGGAAAGAGATTAAAGAGGATTGCCTATAAGTTTGTCTCCATAGTTTTCCCATGAATACCAGTTGAATTAAATTAGATGTTTTATATCTAATCTGGTAGGTAAAATATGATGAGCTATAAAAATATGAATATATTTGAATATTTAGATTTATTCAAATTTAGGAAGAAATAACAATTATTAATAAACAATTTTTTTTTTATATTGTTTATTTAATAAAAGAGAGATAAATGATAATTAAATAAAAACTATTAAAGTTTGATTATTTAATTAAGATAGAATAATCAGAAGAATATAGATGTAAATTAAATAAATAATTCTATTTATTTAATAGTAGAAGAATTTGATAATAATAATTAAATAAAACAAAGTGAATTTCATTAATTTAATTAAGATGAAATAAAAGAATAAAGATTGAAGAATTTAGAAGATGAACTATGTAAATAAATATTTCTATTTATTTAATAGTAGAAGAATTAAAAGTTAATTAATCAAATAAATCGCATTTAATTAATTAGATTATCCAAACCATTTTTAGGTGTATATATTTTTCCCCTCTTTGAAGTGATGTGTTTATGCATTGCTTCAAAGAAAATTTTGTTGCTGCTGCTAGTACTTGTTGATGTGTTTTTTATGCACTTCTCAATACAGGTAATGCGTAGATGCACTACCTCTCTTTAAAGACAATCTTCCACAATCAGATTGCAGAACACTATCCCAAGATCTCTAATGTCGGGTCTTGACAGTGCTTGGAATATCTTAGTTGTTTGTTGTGATTTGCTGGAATCACAAGGCGGTCTTACGGATGAGTTACAAAGCATGGGAAGTTGGGTTTGCAAATGCAGTTTCAAAGTGTTGGAAGTGAATGAATAGTGGCTGTCCACTCAAAACAGCAAGCTGAAACTCATCAAGTTCATCTGATTTAGCTTCATGGTGATATTTTGGGTCCTACTCTAACCAAGGATTAAAAGAAATAGCAAAAGGAGAAGGGTTAAGAAAGTTATTCTAATCCTAAGATACGAATGAACAGTAATAATGGTGGCTGCTGCAGTAGACAAACTCCCTAAACTGGGTTTTGCTTGGCCAAGAGAAACCTACAGTTGCACAAAACCAGTGCAATCTTCTAAGGACTATAGATTTTCAAATTGCACATGCACATCATGAACATGCAATCGAACTAAGTTGCAGCAATAAAGGAAAGAGGCTCAGACTAGCTTTGCAAAGTGATTCATCATCAATGAACCACAAAAAGCATGAGCTGGAAATTCATCCAATACTGAAACAGAAAACACCATCACCACTGCTATTCAAAAAACTAACACCTAAACTAGTAGGGAAGTTGAACCATGCATACATAAAGAGAAAACTCAAAAGGAACACCCATAAATCATGCAATGTTACTCTCTATTGTTGCATAATGTCTTTACAATAGCTCTCCAACCCTTACAAATGAGGGGCAAGCCCTTATTTATAGTTTTTCAAAGCCCAAATGAATGGCTAGGATTCAATTACATCGAATGGTCTAGATTTGATTTACAATAGGGTTTCATCTACCCTCCATTATCTAGCAATTTAAAATACATTCCTTGTTTTTTCTCTGTTTTGTCATCTAGTGCCAGTCACTGTAGCAATTTCGTCATTTAGCTGATTTCCCTTTTCACTGTAGCTGAAACTGCCTAAAAACTATCTTTTGCTTGATGTGCTTGCAGTGTTCTTCCTTCGATCAAACGAGCCCGTCGACGATTGGCATCAATGGATTGGTGGCCCCTAATTCAGGCAGAAAGCTCCTTAGAAATCATCATCATCTGGAAAAAGGTAGGACAACTCCCTTAATGGGCCTCTTCGATAGACCTACGGAAGGCTTCTTGACTCCTGCAAACATGAAGTGTCGTAAGTGCATTTATACATGAGTTAAGGAAAATGTCAGTCAAACCTACAAATTCCCTGTTAGATCTATCCATGCATCATCAAAATATCTTGATATTCATATTTGGAGCTCATTTAATATAAACATTAATGCGGCTTCAAAGGTGTGAGTGCTGAGGATGAAAAGACGAGGAAGAAAGCCGTATAAGGTGACAAATGGACTAAGCCAAAAACAAGCTTAAAAGAAGGTGGCTCCCGGATGTTCAAATCAGCTGAGGAGGCAGCCCTCGGATGTTCAAAGGCCCTGGAAGGAGGCAGCTCCCAAATGTTCAAAATAGCTGAAAGAAGGAGGTTCTGATGTTCAAACAAAATGGCATGAGGGACAGACTGAAATCCGCCACGAGGCCTGTGCCAAGGCCGAGAAGGATAATGTCCCAAATAGCCAAAAGAGGATGGATCAAAACAGCCACTTGAGGGACCTGAGTTCCTGAGGCCTTGAAGGGAGGTGGTCACGAATGTTCCAAACACACGGAGAGGTGGAGCCTGAAACAAACATACTTGAGGGGCTGCCCAGAGGTCAGAAAAGGAGGTATAACGGATGTTCCAAACTGGCCATGGAGAGGTGAAGCCCCTAAATGGCCAATGGCGATCCGGGCCCGGAGGTCGGAAGGAGGTGGCCACCTGATGTTCCAGCGCCACGGGAGAGGCAGCCCCTGAACAATGCACAGAGGGGCCGGGCCCAGAGCTGTAGCGAGGTGGTCAAAGCAGATGTTCCAAAATGGCTACTTGAGAGGCGAGGCCCTGGAACGCCATGGAGGGGCCGGGAACGGAGGCTGCAAGGAGGGCTGCCGATGTTCCAAAACAAATGACGGAGAGTATGAGCCTTAAAATGGCCAAGGAGGGGCCGTACCCGTGAGGTCTAAGGAGGTGGCACCCTGGATGTTCCAAAGCAACAGTAAGGGGGACGAAGCTCTGAAACTTAACCAAACTTTGACAAAACCTTGAGGTAGTTCATTTAAGCACATCAAACACATCCCAGATCCAAAAAAGGGGACCTCAAAGTTAAAAATGTGAAAACATGAGCGACGGGGGTCCACGGATATTTTCAAACAGCCAAGGAGGAAAGGAATTCCAGAGGGAAAGTTCTGAAACATCGAAACTTAACAGAACATTGATGAAACCTTAGCAATTCATTTACACACTTCAAACATATCCCAGATCCAAAAAAGGTTGCTCCCAAAGTCAAAAATGTGGAAACGGGAGCGACGGGGGTCCACGGATGTTTCCAAACAGCTAAGGAGGAAGGGAATTCCGGAGGGAAAGTTCTGAAACCATCGAAACTTAACGAAACATTGATGAAACCTTAGCAGTTCATTTACGCACTTCAAACACATCCCAAATCCAAAAAGGTTACTCCTGAAGTCAAAAATGTGGAAACGGGAGCGACAAGGGTCCACGGATGTTTCCAAACAGCCAAGGAGGAAGGGAATCTGAGGGAAAGTTCTGAAACCATCGAAACTTAATGGAATGTTGACGAAAACCTTGGCAGTTCATTTACACACTTCAAACACACCCTAGATCCAAAAAGGTTGCCCCCAAAGTCAAAATTGTGGAAACGGGAGCGACAGGGGTCCATGGATGTTTCCAAACAGCCAAGGAGGAAGGGAATTCCAGAGGGAAAGTTCTGAAACCATCGAAACTTAACAAAACGTTGACAAAACCTTGGCAGTTCATTTACGCACTTCAAACACACTCGAGATCCAAAAAATGTTACCTCAAAGTTAAAATTGTGGAAACGGGACCGGCAAGGGTCCACGGATGTTTCCAAAACAGCAGGAACAAGACAAAAGGCAGAAAGGGGATGGACGACTTTATTTCTCCGTGGATTTGAATACCCCAAGTAGGTGAATTTAGGTAGAGGATTTGATAGTTTGAAGGCATATGACCAATTTGGGCTTGGAAAATGGGGCACGCAAAACAAGACAGAAGCAAAGCAGCCTGTCAAAAGCAAAAAAAAAGGGGGTCCCTGCTTATAGCGGGGCGTGTGTGCAAAACATGCACAACAGTACTGACAAAAAAAATTTAGTATGCCCCAGATGTTGATTTTCAAGTGATGATGGATATATGCCCCCCCCCGGGAGATAAATTGATGAATTTTGTCATTTTTATGATTTTTGGAAATTTTCAATTTTTTTGTGATTTTCTTATGATGATTTGATAAAGATATGATGATGAAATAATTTATCTCTCGGCAAATAGTTTGAAAGATGCCCCTGTGTTGAGTTTTGGAATTAATCCTCTTGTAAATAAATTAAATTAATCCCATAAAAATCCCACCTTAATTAACCTATAAAAGGTCAAAAAGGTGTTTTTAAAACTCATTTGTGCAATTCGAGTTTGAAAAATTGTGAGAGAGTGATTTGGAGCAAGATGCCAATCCCCTACCACACTCACCGGTTTGAGCATGTGCGACAACACAACCACCCGGCTGCCTACGAACCTTCAATACATACCCATTAACCTCCTTGTTATTCCCATTTTCTCATTTGTCATGCATTTTTCTACATTTTAAATTTTAATTTCTTTTAGTGCTTTGAAGACTTGATGTAGCGCTTTTAATGTATGTTTTAGCGCTTTTGATGAAGTAGCACTTAGGCTAGATTTTGTAGCGCTTAGGTAGGTTAAATTAGCGCTTTTGAGGTTATAGCGCTTAGGATAGGTATTTTAGCGCTTTTAATTTTTGTTTTGGCGCTTTGACTAGTTCAGAGCATTTTCCTCATAGATTAGCGCTTTAACCTCCTAGAATAGCACATCTATTGAAATGGCGATTTGACCACCTGAATTAGTGCATTTGCCTCCTGAAATGACGCATATGATGAATTAGCGCTTTGAGCGCCTGTTTTAGCGCATCCAAGTTCAAATGATGTAGTTTTTCAAATTGATCCTTGATTTTTTCAATTTCGATCATGTCAACCGTTGGTTTGATATGATTGATGATCTTAATCAAGTAGATGATGTTCAACCGCATGATAGGGGAGGTCTAATGTTTGATTGATGATAATTATCCTCATGATAGGCGAGGAATAATTATAGTTTGTTTGATATACCTCATGATAAGCGAGGTTGATTTGATTAATTGACCTCATGATAGGCGAAGTTCAATGATGTTTGATGATTGACCTCATGATAGGTGAGGTTAAATGATGTTCCCTCATGATATTTAATCAAAAGTCTCACCAAGAGCTTATTAGATTTGATAGGATAATTGATGTTTGATGATTTGATAAAAAGTACTTACTTTGAATATTTTGTGATGATAGGAGGCTTGACGAACTTTCAGATTCGAGAGTGGTTTCCCTAGACATTCAATTTGAAACCACGGCTAGCACAACCTGAGACGGTAGTTATTACACGTTGTGGTTTGTCCTCTTTATTAGATATGCCCTAGATTAGGATTAATCAAGGTCTCCTAATAGCCCTAGTAGAGAGGTGGCATAGCGAGCATAATACTTTTCACCTACCTACCAGCGAGATGACAGTCACCCCTGAGGATGTCTAGCGTATTCTGAGGATACCCGTTGTTGGTGACATTGTAGTGTATGATTCATTAGAGTTGGGTGGGACCGATGCCCTCTGCAAATTATTTTAGGATGATCATATTTTCGGGGATTAGATTTTGTGGCATGAGATGGTGGATGCTTATGCCACTTTGCCTACAATTATTGTTGGTTTCATTGGAGGGTTCCTTTGTCCTGATCGCAAGTCAAAGGGACTTTCTATTGGTTGGGGCCGTGTGTTGGAGAGCATGATTGTACACGAGACGAGATATGCTTGGGGCATGTGTATGCTTGCCCATCTGTATCATGATTTGCATTCAGTTGTTTACACTGGAGGTCGTAGTTTGTCTTTAGGAGTCACTCTACTAAAGGTTTAGGCGTGGGAGCATATTATGTCACGCATCTAGTGACAGTTAGACAAAGACTAGGCATGAGGTCGTATGTCCATAGATATACAGTTCAACTTACTAAGCCTAGACTGGGTAAGTTGGATCACTAGAGGAGAGTATTGGATATAGAGGTTGTGACATGGTTACCTTACTTAGATTGCAAGCAATGAGATGATGATGATGTACAATTTCCTTTCCTCTACCAGTCAATGATTCTGATCGGGCGGACACATTGGGTATTGGAGAGATTTTTGCTTAGACGAGTGCTTAGACAGTATGGTATTTTTCAAGGCATGCCCCAGGGTGTTGCCCATTATGCTCGTTGATAGGTAGATTCTACAAATTGGGGGCCCGACCTTTCATATGATGTCGATGTTCAGGAGTTTCAGGCTCTACTGCCTCTAGTTTGGGAGATCCGACCTGATATTGTTGAGCCACCTATTTCAGTCGATTATGTAGAGTATATGTTTCATCATCCATTTCCATGTATTACCATTCCTGATGAGCCAGCACCACTACCTGTCGAGGATGAAGATTTTGTTGCACATGGTCGTCAACAAAGGAGAGAGGAGGTTCATGAGGAGGAGGTGGAGGATGTCAAGGGTAGTGGTGATGAGGAGGGCAGTGGGGAGGAGGAGGGGTATGATAGTGGAGATGATGGAGGAGGTGGTGGTGGAGATGATGGAGGAGGTGCAAGTGGTTCGGGTCTAGCCATAGATGTGCAGGATTATACGGTGCCTTGTAAGAGGCAAGCAGTGGTAGATGCTATAAAGTAGCGTGTGCGAATCAGGGTACCATCCCAGCAGCAACAAACACAGATTGTGAGCATACAGGTGCAGGTTTAGACCTTACAGGGTCAGCTAGTTTAGGTTCAGGGTCTATTGACACATACACAAGCTCAAATGTAGGCACAAGCCTAGTCACATGCACATGTTCTAGCTCAAGTATAGGCTCAATTGGTTGCGACTCAAACATAGATTACATCATTGATAGTCGAGAGGGATGCCACTATATGGACTGCAAAGGGGGCTCAGGCTATAGCTAAGAGATTGAAGAGATTGGCAGATGGTACCACTGTAGTAGATTATATGCAAGAGGTTGTTCGTGTTGGTTGGGAGGTAGAGCACTATAGAGGTAAATTCTATGATGTCGTTCCTTCAAAGCAGAGAGTGAGTTATGTGCAGTCTCGATCTAGCAGGTCCCATTCGAGGACTGTGAGTAGAGGTGTGATACAACCTCTCCCAAGAGACCCAAGAGATCCTAGTACATCTAGTGGTGGAGGGACTGGTCCTGAGATACTTCACTGTCTGGAGCCAACAACACATAGTTTCATGACTGTACCTTTTGTTGTATTTTGAGATGCGACTTACACTCTGATTATTTTGATTCACAGCCATTTTTGATGATATATCTCTCTTCATTTTAGACATCATTGTATACTTGACATTATAATTTTGAGATCTATATGATATGTAGTGGATTTTATTGATCTATTATGTGTTCTATATGATTCTATGATGGATGCATTTATTTCCTATGTTCTATATGTCATGTGATGATCCTTATATTATGATGTTATGGATGCAATTTATAATCATGATGATATGTTATGATTTATGATGTGTAAATATGATTATGTGCATAATGATGATGTATGGATGCATGATGTATGTAGTATTTACATTATTGAAATAGATGTATGATGTATAGTTCCAAATTATATGATAATGTCCCTATATGTATGATGATGGATATGATGTTTTAATGCTATATGACATGCGATGTAAATGCTCGATATGTGCACTTTATTCCTGTGATATATTTTAAATGCAAATACATGATGTAATGAATATAATAGTATGTTGATTGTATGATATATGGTATGATGAATGGATGTACGATATGGAAATGTAATTACATGATATTGAGGATGGTTTTGATAGTTTTCTCATGTAGTTTTATGATGTGTGATATGAAAAATATGATATGTTCAATGCAATTTATTTGATTTAAATGTATGAATGATGAAATGATAAATTAAATGCTTTCTAATTTATGCAATGAAAATGATTATGCAACTATATGATAATGATGATATTTTTGTTAATGTCAAGTATGCTCAATCCCTTATGAGAAAAGATATCATCATTTTTGAATCTTTTACCAGCTTTTGTAACTAAACTCTGCAGATGTAAAACTATAATGAATGCAATCTATGTTACCATGCAAATCTACATGCTAACATTGACATCTTAACAGTCCATTTATTGTGCTTTGTATCATCATAGAGCTTTAAAATGTTGAAAGTAAGTACAAGCATTGATGGTATAATTTAGACCATGATGACCTGAGTACTACTTCCATGATTTTTGATATTGCAAGTGAACACAAGCATCTAGGTATAATTAAACCAAGATGACCTGAGCATTTTTTGCGTAAACAGACAAGAATCAATCACTTTCCTATGTGAATTTTGAATGTCATCAGTGATACTTTGTAGAGCATGTCTCGTGACAATTCACATAATAATAATGATTAACTCATAGACAGCAGACAAAGAAAATACCATTCTCCTTCCTAGCTTCTCTAGTTCAATACATCATGGAGTTGCTCCAAAGAAATGATAACAAAGATCAAAGTACAACTATTCAACCTTTTCCCAAAGTATTTCAACCATTATTTAGATTAGATCATCCATTTTGATTTAATTTTGATTTTGATTTTCTGATGTTTTGTGATTTATCGAGATTTTGACCAAAAACCTAACCTAAAGACCTATCCTAGGGGCCTTGGGGGCTGATCAAAGATTAGCCTTGCCTACATTATACACACAGAGACCACGTAGTCTGACTAGACGACTCTATTTTTGACTTTTTGACCGATTTTGACCTATTTTTTGGATTTTGATGTGATATGGATGTTTGATGCGTTTCTGATGGTGATTGAATGTTAAAAGTTTTGTTGTGTTTTGATCATTGTTTTTGTTGTGTTTGTCTTACTATTGTTTGTCCATTTGTTTAAACTCAAATTTATTGCCCCTAATGAGGTCTAGATTTTTCCCCCAAGCTAGGGTGGGACATGACCACATTGCCAGTGATATGATAATGGATGAAAAATGATAGTGAAAGTGAACGACCATGACATGCCACCAATAGATGGATCTAATGGTTTAAATTACAAATAGCATTTGTTTCCAAATTTTCACTACATGGTTTTATTTCTCTTTTTCAATCTTTATGATTTTTTTTCTCTTTTTTTTTGTTTTTTGTATTTTTCCTGTCACCGAGACGCCTGTTTACTAGGTTTTCATAAAGGTAACCATTTTTCCAGAACTTCAACCGTGCACTAGGTGATTCAGGTGTAGAACTTTCTGAGATGGATACTATTGATTGGTTCATCAAACAGATCCCCTTCAGGTGTAGACAATTGATAGGCTCCAGATCCATAAACTAATATGATGACAAAGGGACCAAGCCAGTTAGGTTCAAACTTCCCTTTCTTTTCTCTGTCCTATTGATTTCTAGGGTTTTCCTTTAGAACCAAGTCACCAACCTAAAAGACTCTAGTTTTTACCCTATGATTGTAGCTTCTGGACATTCTCTGTTGATATGTCATCAAATGGTTCATAGCTTGTTGATGACGTTCATCCAATAGTTCCAGCTCTTGAAGTCTAGAGACCCTATAATCCTCATCTGTAATGATACCCTTCAGTGAAACCCGTAGTGATGGAATCTCAACCTCAATGGGTAATATAGATTTTGTTCCATATACCAGGGCATATGGTGTAGCTCTTGTAGGTGTTCTAATGTTGGTTTTGTATGCCCAAAGAGCGAGATTTAATTGAACATGTCAATCACGTCCAACATCGTTAACCATTTTCTTTAGAATTTTTAGAATTGTTTTGTTTGAGGCCTCTTCTTGACCATTTGCTTGAGGGTAGTACAGTGTTGAAAAACAATGTTTGATATGAAACTTCTCACACAATTCCTAGGAATATGGGTTCTTAAAAGGTCTACCATTGTCTATTACAATGGACTGAGGTAGGCCATACTGACATATGAGGTAATTCAGAATGAACGAAGAAATCTGCTTTTGAGTGATTGTTGTTAAGGGAACCGCTTCTGTCCATTTTGTAAAGTATTATGTTGTTGTGATTATGAATTTGTGTCCATTGGATGAAGACGGATTAATATTCCCTACCAGGTCCAGTCCCCATTAACAAAAGGGCCATGTTGATGTAAACAGATGCAATTCTTGCGCTAGTGCATGGGTTAAGTTACCATGGATCTGACATTTCTGGCATTTCTTAACAAACTGATAAGACTCCCTCTCCATATTCAACCAGTAGTATCCCAAACAGAGGAGTTTCTTTACTAGGGTTAGTATGCTTGAATGAGTTCCAAAAATACCTTCATGAACCTCATGTAAAGTTGTCTCAGACTCGTTATGTTCTAAACATTGAAGAAGAGTACCATCTAGACCTTGACGGTAAAGTATGTCAACGATTAAGGTATGTCATGCATATTGGCAAATAAAATTATGTTTTTGGTTTCTGGAAAGATCAAGAGGAAGGATATTATCCTTAAGGTAAGCATAGGTTTTCCCATAGATTGAGGATTCAATGTCGACTAATTGGCATATGGTTTGAGAATATGGATTATCATAAGCAGGGTTAGACACTTGTTCTACCATAAACTCATAATTGCCTCATTTTTTTGGTAACTGCAAGAGAGAAGCAATTGTCACCATAGCATCTGCAGCTTTGTTTTCTGCCCTTGGAATCTATTCAAACTTGATTTGCACAAATTACTTTTTGAGATCATATATCATTTTCTTATATGGCATGAGCTTTTCATCCTTTGTCTGCTATTCATCATTTACCTGATAGATGACCAACTGTGAGTCCCCATACACTTGTATTTCTATGATTTTCCATTCAATTGCCACTTTGATACCAATAATTAATGCCTCATACTCAACTACATTATTGGTACATGGAAACATGGGTCTATAGGACCTTGGGATGGTGTGTCCTTAAGGTGTAACAAATAGAATTCTCGCACCAAACCCATGTTGTGTGTATGACCCATCAAAATAAAGCCTCCATTGTTGTGTTGTTATAGTAAGAATGTCTCCATCAAGAAACTCTATGTTCATTAGACAATCATCTGGTAACAAAGCTTTAGCTAACTGATCAGCAATCACTTGACCTTTGATGGCTCTTCCGTCTACATACTGGATGTCAAATTCACTTAAGATCATGACCCACTTTGCTAGTCTCCCTATTAGAGCAGCCTTGCTGAGTAGATATTTTAATGGATCAATTTTTGCTATGAGTCTAACTGTATGGGTCAACATGTAATGTCGTAACTACTAGGTTGCAAATACCACCGCCAAACAAGATTTCTCGATGAAGGTGTAATTTATTTCATAACTGTTCAAAGTCATGTTGATATAATAAATAGATTGTTCCCGACCCTTAGGATCTTCCTGTGCTAATAGAGCTCCTAAAGAAATGTCAGCTGTTGCAATGTATAGTAACAATGGTCTCTCTTCTATAGGTGGCATGATTATGGGAGGCGACATTAGATATTGCTTTATTTGATTGAAATTTGTTTCACATTCTTGATCCCACTTGAAAGAGACATTCTTATGTAGTAGATGATTGAATGGATGACTTTTATCTACTAATTGGGAGATAAATCTCCTAATTGATTGTAGCCTGACTTGTAGAGACCATATTTGACTAATATTCTTCAGTGGTGGCATTTCCATTATTGCTTTGACCTTAGCCAAATCCACTTTGATACCTTTTTCTAAAATAATGTATCTGAGGAGCTTTGCTGATGTGACACCAAACACACATTTCTTAGGGTCTAATCTGACATTGAATTTCTCCAGTCTAGTAAAGATTTTGCCTAGGATCTCCATATGTCCTTCTCTGGTATATGATTTTTCCAATATATCATCCACGTAATCTTCCATAAAAGTATGCATTATTTCATGGAAAATAGTGGTCATTGTACACTGATATGTTGCACCTGCATTTTTCAAACCAAAGGGCATGATGTTCCAACAGAATGTGCCCCATGGGTAGGTGAATATTGTCTTCTCCTAATCTTTAGGTGCTATCTTGATTTGGTTATACCCTGAGAAGCCATCCATTAGCGACAACATGGCATGTCTTGTTGTTAAATCCACAATAATGTCAATGTTTGGTAAAGGAAAATCATCCTTTGGACACGCCTTATTTAGATCTCTGAAATCTATGCATATTATGATACTATTATCTAGTTTATATACAGGTACAATATTTGAAATCCACTCAGCATAATCGATGGACCTGATGAATCCTGCATCTAATAACTTTTTTAGCTCAACTTTTACCACCAATGCGATGTGGGGATGCATTTTCCTTAGTTTTTGCTTTACCGGTTTGATTCCAGATGATAGAGATAAATGATGCATCAGAAGATCTGGATCTTACCTTGGCATATCAAAGTAAGACCAAGCAAAGTTGATATGCCTCTCTTTAAAGAATTTGGTGAATTCGGGCTTCTCTTATTCTATCATAGATGCTACCAGATGTAGAATTTTTTCCTTTTTTGTTGTGCCAAGATTGATGGACTGTGTAGGCTCCACCAGTACTGATAATATTTCATGATAATGCTCTAGAAGGGTGTCAAATCTCCCATCTTTCAGTGCCTCAGAGAGGCTTTCACCGTTAGATGCGTTCTTTATTTTTACTTTTTCGAGATCTAATGCTGCAATTGAATGGTTTTCACCATTAGATCCATTATTCCTATTTTGAACTTTGCAACTAGAAGATTTGGCACCCTCCTGATTTGAAGTATTGTTATGAGCCTTGTGAGTAGAACTTGTGTAAGGTGTGTCACTACAAAGAAAATTTATGATGGCATCATCATTCGTAAAGACTGGTATATCAATAGGTTTAGTTGGTTGCCAGTCAATAAGTTCAGGATATATTAAGGGTAAAAAGTCCTCGGATTGGGTAGAATCGACAGTAGTGAGGGTTCCAATAGCCATGTTGTCAAAGTTGTCAGTGGTGTTGTTAAGGTCTATGATATTACTCTCCTCCAAGTCGTCTATTTCATTCGATGTTTGTTCATCCTCACTTGAGTCATCGATATTTTGTGATCCAAATACAAGGGGTCTAGTCCCTGAACTTTGTCCCTCCTCACATATGGGTGCATATTATTTTATAACATCAACCTGTATGTCCTTGTATGATATTTCTGATAAAGAATCCCACTCATATTCATTAGTATTTGTTTCAGAGCTATCTCTCATTTGAAGGATCCTTTCAACAACTTTATTAGTGGTTTCTTCTTTTGTTTCTCCTGTATAACCCAATCTTGTTTTGTCCTTTGATTGAAGTGTGAGAGGTTGGATGGATTCTGCAATGTCTTCTTTTCTTTTACCAATAGTTCCTTGTCCTTCATACCCCATTTTCTCTAAGATAGCTTTTCCTTTTCCATACTGATTTTTCTTTATGCTAATACTTGCTAATGTTGATGCTTCTTCGTCTTTGCAGAGCCAATTGAGAATGGCCTTGTCTTCTGATTCATCTTCTAGAGTACCTACTTTTACAAACCTTTCATCTAGAACCGTGGTAGGTTGGGATGATTGTTGTGTGTTTGTTGATGGTTGTCCATATGATTTTGGAGATGGCAGCAATTGTGAAAGACATAAATATTGTTCAATGGAATATTCTCCCAAGCCCTTGTCTTTTAACTAGATCTTGTCTTTGAACTGCTGTGATAAAGTATTAAGTGGATCTTCATTGCTTGATGAAATGGGGTCAGCAAAATTTGTTTCCTTTGACTGGTCCTTTTTCTTAACCCATTTGGATATAAAATTTAGTTGCTTTTCACCACTGGATGAACTAGAAGTGTTTTCTTCTCTATTATGGGGCACCAAAGTGTCTTGAGTTGCTTTAAGCATGTTACAAGTTTGGGGATAATTGTAGTCAACTGAAATAGTGACTTCTTGTCCATTGACAGGAAATTTTAAACACTGATGATAGGTTGAAGGTACTACCTCCATTTCATGAATCCATGGACGTCCCAAGAGTATATTATATGTTAGCTCCTTTTCTAACACTTGGCAAACTACATTCTTGACAATTGGTCCCACTTGAATTGGTAACACAATCAACCCCTTGGAAGATCTCTATTCTTCATCATAGGATTTTATTGCGATCTTTCTTCTTGTATCAATAGCATTGTCAGAATAACCTAGTGCATGAATTAGTTTTAAAGTACAAATGTTTAATTCGGCTCCGCCATCTATTAAGACATGTTTGACACGGTGTTTATGGATTAAAACTTCTATATGAAGGGTCGCATTATGTGGATGATTAAGTGACACATCATCGTGTTTGGAGAATGACATAAAATGAGGTGTGGTCAAATGTCCCACCATAGCTTGAAATTGACAGACATCCAGATTATTGGGTACCGTGGTGGCCACAAGAGCCTTTTCCAAAACCTCCTTATGTGATGGTGAAATTTTAAGGAGTTCCAGTATGGATATCTGTGTTGGTATCTTTTGTAGTTGATAGACTATAGTATATTGATTTGAAGGGGGAGTAGTGGTTTTAGGTGCAAATCCTTTTAGTATCACTTTGGATTTCCCCCTCGTCATTACATTGACTGGTTGATAGTCTTGTATTTCCCTGATTTTTATGACATTGATTTGGTTGTCGGATGTGTTTATATTTGGGATCACGTTTAGGGATACGATGTCATTGATGCTAATGTTATATGTTTGATTATCAATGAAGTTATTTTTCTCAACCTTAGAAATGCAATGAATGGTGTTGTTATAAATGTAGTTTACACTTTTTCCTTTACTGTTTGAAGAAGACTCTCTCTTTTCATAATTGGGTAAATGATTGTGTTTCGTTTCATGATTGTAGGATGAAAAAATCCTGATGATGAAACTTAACCAAATAACCAAGATTCGTGTTTGATAATTGGACACTTTAAAGTTGTAAGATCTAGGTTTAACTTGAAAGGAATTTTGACTTGTAAGATCCTATTTGTTTCAGGTTTAAGACAATGTATGGCCTGTGAAAATGTTTGTCTTAATAAAAACCTGAGTTTCTGATGTCAACAATCTGACAGATGTTTCCAATAGCTCTTTGTTTTCTTGTTCTGTGGATGCACTATTACAAAGGGCAGAAGCGCTAAAAAAGACTGTATATGTGCTAAAAGATATGGTAAAAGCAATGTGAAACAAGGTAGATGCACTAAAACAGACTGTGGATGCACTAAAATACTAGTATTTTTCTGGCACTGGCAAGTTTTGGTTACAACTGACATATGCATTATAAAATTTGTCAGATGCACTAAAACAAACTATGTAAGTGCTATTTGAATTGTGGATGCGCTAAAATATAGGGTGTATGCGCTAAAACAGACCATAGATGCGCTACAATATCTAGTAATTTTTGATACTAATGGGTTTTGATGATAGACTATAGATGTGCTATAAGATTTGTCAAATGCGCTAAAACATGTGGTGGATGTAGTATTTTAAGACTTCTCAGTGTTGTCTAGTTTTTCTTAGTAAAGGGGCTAATGTAATTTTCTGAATTTGGGGTATTTTGACAGGGTATCCTTATTGGTAAATCTTCGATTTTGATGACAAGGCTAATGTTTCCAAGGTTTTCCTCTATTGTAAGAATTGATTTGGCCTGTTGGAATATTCTATTGCTGGTTGTGGGATGAAAGGTTGATGGATGGGTTGACTATGATTATGCTTTTATGAAAGAGCCCTTTGTTGGAAATAAGCTTGTGAATATAAAGGCTCTAAGGAAAAATCATCAGTATATCCTCTAGCAAAGTCGTGAAACCTATGGATAAAAGTTCTATGTTGAAGCAAAAATTTTCTACTTTGATATAAGAAGCGTCTCCTTTCCAAAAAAAATTTGTAGCTAAGTTGTCTCTTTGGTTTGTTGACTCTTTTTGTGAGGGATTTTTTGACAAATGTTGTGGATTTCCAATCCCTAATCATAAATTTCATAGTTTGATTTGTCTAACTCTTTGTGTTTTTTTGGATGATCTTTATCTGAATTAATGATTTGAAAACACAACAAGCAATTGTAAAACAATTGTTTTTAAGTTCTAGAATCTAAAAAATAAGTGTATGTTCAAGAATCAAACATGATCCTTCTTGATTTCCACTGCTTTTTTACAAAGAATACACTTCAAGCAGACTCACTCTTAAGGTAAAAAAGGTCATCATTATACTCATCAACCCACATCTTAAAATTGTGTCTACTCACACAGCTGTGTCACCCCCTAGAGGGTGCCCGTGTTTTTGTCTTTTCCAGGTGCGTACTCAAAGTTAGATTTCTCAATCCCTTGAGCAAACGGTCCTTGGCAATTATATGGTGAGTGTCTTGGGGGCAGATTCTTCCCTCCCCTTGCACTGTGAATATTACAATGTTTAGTTACTGACACAGTTGGATTCTACACTATGGTTCGTAGATAGGGTTTTCGTTCGAAGCGAAAATGATAAACTCCCTTAGGAGACCTCCAAATATTTAGAACAAAGATTTTATGGATGGTTATCTTGCACACTTTTAGTAAATGTGGGTTTCCCCAGATTCACTTTTGTTTTATAGTGGGTTGGAAAATCTGACTTTGGTTGTTCCCACTCAGGTCATTCCCGTAGGGTGAGTACTTTTTCCCACTACGACATGCCTTCTAAAGGATTTAACAAAGCATAAAGTGCATGAAATTAAAAGATGATTCTAGCATTTTGATCACCCAGTTAAGGGGATAGCATAGGCCTATCACCGCACAATCACAGTAAACAATGTTCAGTTTTAAAGCCCAAATGATAATTTTCTAATCTATGTGAAGATATTGCTTCACAAAATATATGATGTCAATTTTAACTGAGATAGCTAATTTATGATGACTACCCTAGGATTGGTGTATTTAATCCAAATGACTACCCTAGGAGTGGTTCATTTTTGTCCAAATGCAACAAATGAAATTACTAGTCGCGATCGCGTCAGATCCAAACAACAAATCAGCCAGATTAAAAAAGTGCTAGAACAGAGGTCAGATGCGCCATTTAATTGACCAAATGCATTGCAGGATTTGTCAGATGCACTGCAAAAATTTTCATGTGCACTATAGAATTTATTAGATGTGCTAAAACAAAGTTTAACATGGTACAATCAATTGCGCTAGGAACTTCTAGTCGATGTGCTAAAATAGTCTTCAGAAGCGTTATAGTTTTTGATGGATGCGCTAAAACAATCGTCAAAAGCGCTAAATTTTTTTATGGATGCGCTGCAAAATCTTTCAATCACGCTAAAAGAAACATGCCAGAATCTTGTACGAACACTTTTCAGAAGAAAAAAAAAATGTTAAAACATGGGGTTAGGGCCCCACGATGGGCGCCAAAATGTAAGTGTGGAATAAGTAATGAGTAAAATAACTAAGAACACTTCTTAATAAGACATTATATCAAAGATTTAAAAGCAATTAAACTAATTTAAAAACATAAATCTACTGAAAACATCATATTATTCTCTATCTCTAAAGATTTATTAAATCACGGGGCTCTCAGATTTGATAAGCATTGTGATTGTTAAAATGTCAATCTAGAGAATGAGACGCTGCTAAATGCAATAATCTAATCCTGTATGGTGATTTCTAGATGATATGATGAAGCTATTGTAATCTATGTTGACATGAATATGATAAAAAGGAAGCTACAGTGATCTATGATGCAGCTATGATATTGATTCTATTCTATGATTGCTATTGCTAAATGGTATTGCTATTGCTAAGATGCTTGATTGCTTGATTGTTATTCTTGAAGAGTCAGTTTGCACAAAGTTGGGATCCATTTCCTACTTCAGAAGGTTGTATATATAGATTCGCAGTAGCATCTTGTGATGTGGCAGCACAACAAAGGCCTGGATTTGATCTGAAGGATTGAATGGTGAGAGATGAAGAAGTTTGAGTTGATCATGGGGATTGTTCCTCCCCAGAAAAACATCTTGCCAAAGGATTCGAAGAATCAGAGGAAAGAGATTGAAGAGGATTTCCAGTAAGTTTGTCTCCACAACTTTCCCGTGAATGCCAGTTGAATTAAATTAGATGTTTTATATCTAATTTGGTAGGTAAAATATGATGAGTTGTAGAAATATGAATATATTTGAATATTTAGATTTATTCAAATTTGGGAAGAAATAACAATTATTAATAAACAAATGTTTTTTTAATATTGTTTATTTAATAAAAGAGAGATGAATGATAATTAAATAAAAACTATTAAAGTTTGATTATTTAATTCAGATAGAATAATCAGAGGAATATAGATGTAAACTAAATAAATATTTCTATTTATTTAATAGTAGAAGAATTTGATAATAATAATTAAATAAAACAAAGTGAATTTCATTAATTTAATTAAGATGAATAAAAGAATAAAGATTGAAGAATTTAGAAGATGAACTATGTAAATAAATATTTCTATTTATTTAATAGTAGAAGAATTAAAGGTTAATTAATCAAATAAATCACATTTAATTAATTAGATTATCCAGACCATTTTTAGGTGTATACAGCTTTAATGTAACCTTCTCTGCACTAGGATGTGAGATTAAAAAGAAGTCTGGTAAAAAATTGCAGCAGGATTCAGAACCAATGGTAATATTTATAATCTTCATGAAGATTCAAATAGTAAAAAGGAAAATAATGTTTGCTTCATGAGTCAAGTTGAGGAAACTAAACTTTGGCACAAAAGATTAGGGCATATAAACTATGATAATCTGGTCAAAATCAATAAGAATCAAAATGTAATGAATATACCAGTTCTTTCAAAACCAAATAATAATATCTGCAAAGAATGTCAAGAAGGCAAACAAACAAGAGTTAGTTTCAAGCCTAAAGAACACTCCACTACTAAACCATTGTAGCTTGTACATACTAATTTGTGTGGTCCTACAAGGACAAAATCTTTAAACAATGAAAAATAATTCATGTTTTTCATTGATGACTACACCAGGATGACATGGGTAACTTTCTTGAAACATAAAGCAAAAGCTTTTAACAGATTCAAAATATTCAACAAAATCGTTGAAAAAGAGTCTAATTTAAAAATAAAATGTCTTAGGTCAGACAAAGGTGGAGAGTATACTTCACAAGAATTTATTGATTATTGTGAAGAACATGGCATGAAGAGGCAATACTCAGCCTCCAGAACACCACAACAAAATGGTGTTGCTAAAAGGAAAAACAAAACTGTGAAAGAAATGGCTAAAACTATGCTTCAAGATGCAGGTATGTCAAATACCTACTAGAAAGAGGCAATTCATACTGTTGTCTATATCTTAAATAGAGTTCAGTTAAGAGTGAAAACAAAATTTACTCCTTATGAGCTATGGTATGGCAAAACAACTAATGTCGGTTATTTTAAAAAATTTGGCAGTAAATTTTTGATTAAAAGAGATAATGATAGTATAGGCAGCTTTGAATCACACTGTGATGAATTCATCTTTTTAGGCTACTCTACTCATAGCAAAGCTTACAAATTCTATAACAAAAGATTAAAAAGAGTAGTAGAAAGTTCAAATGTCAAAGTTGATGAAATTTTGAATACTAATGAACAACAAATTGAAGATATTGATGATATTATTTCACCTGAAAATGAACAAAAATCAAAAGAGAAGAGTGAGAAAAATGTTCTTGAAGAACCTATGAGATCTACTCCTAAAAAGTATTCTAGACTATTGGAGAAAAATCATCCTCAAGATCAGATAATAGGTGATAAATCTGCTGGTATTCAAACCAGAAAGAAACTAGCTAATGTAAGTGATCAAGTTTACTTATGTTTGATTTCACAATTTGAACCTAAAACATATACAGAAGCCAACAAAGATGTTCTTTGGATCAAAGATATGCTAGAAGAACTTGATGAAATAGAGAAAAATAAAACTTGGGAACTTGTCCCTAGAGCCTCTAATAAAAATGTGATTGGGGCTAAATGGGTTTTTAGAAATAAGCTTGATGATAAGGGCAATGTGATCAGAAATAAAGTAAGATTAGTTTGTAAAGGATACTCTCAGATAGAGGGTGTAGATTTTGATGAAACTTTTGCTCCTGTGGCTAGACTTGAGGCTATAGGAATGTTCTTGGCTTATTTCGTGTACAAATATTTTAAAGTTTTTCAAGTGGATGTAAAAACTGCATTTCTAAATGGTGATCTCGAGGAAGAAGTTTATATGGAACAGCCTAAAGGTTTTGTATGTACAAGAAAAGAAAAACATGTTTACAGATTGAAGAAAGCTCTTTATGGCTTGAAACAATCCCCTAGAGCATGGTACTCTAAACTTGATACATACCTACATGATCAAGGTTTCACAAAAGGTGCAGTAGACATCAACCTATATTTCAAAATAAAAGGTAATAATATACAAGTTGTTGTTGTCTATGTATATGATATCATATTTGGAAGTGATGATTCTGATTTGTGCTCCAAGTTTGCTAACATTTTGAAATCACAGTTTGAAATGCCAATGTTAGGTGAACTTTCATTCTTTTTGGGTTTACATGTCAACCAACTTGAAAAAGGAATCTTTATATCTCAAACCAAATATGCAAAAGAAATGTTAAAAAGGTTCCAAATGAATGAGTGCAAACCTATTGGCACTCGTATGGAGACAAGTTGCAAACTTAAGCAAGAAGTTGATCAGACTGATGTGGATCATACAATGTACAGGTCCATGATTGGCAATCTGTTGTACTTGACTGCAACTAGACCTGATATAATGCACTTTGTGTATTTGGTCTCAAGGTTTCAATCTTCACCAAAACATTCTCATTTAGAGGCTATCAAAAGAATCCTAAAATATATTTCTAGCACAATTGATTTTGGTTTGTGGTATCCTAGACATAATGATTTCACTTTAATTGCTTATACTGATGTTGATTGGGCAGGCTATATAGATGACATGAAAAGCACTTCTGGTGGTCTATTCTTCCTAGGAGGCAAATTGGTGGCTTGGCACAGTAAAAAGCAAGATTTTATGTCTCTATCCACTACTAAGGTAGAATATATTGCATTTGCTACTTGCTGCACATGGGTACTTTGGATTGTTCAAACTTTGAAGGACATTAAAATTGATGTTTCTAAACCAGTGCATATGTTATGTGACAATACTAGTACTATCAATATTTCAAAGAATCATGTCCAGCATTCTCGTACTAAACACATAGATATCAGATATCATTTTCTTTGGTAAAAAGTTATATCAAATGATACGATTCTGGAATATGTGGCTTCAAATGGACAAGTGGCATATATTTTTACCAAGCCTTTACCTAAAGTAGTTTTTGAATCCTTGAGAGATAGACTTAGTGTCTTCTCTCTCAGTTCTCTTTAGCGATTTACTCATGTTCATGGAGTTAGGGGGATCATCTCATGCATATTACTACCCCCTAAGGCATTTGTGGCATTGTTAGTTTCATAAAGTACATCTATGATACATGGTTATACATGGTATTTTTATGCATCATTTATTTGTTTTCAGTTTCTCTTCCAAAATTTCAACATTCAGTTCCTTCCAGTATCTCAGTCAGATCTCTCCTTTGGCATTGTTGTCAAAAGGGGAAGAAATGTGCAGTACATTCTTGCAGTGATTTATTCTTATGGATATGTTATTTGCTTTTATTAGTAGTGAGCAATATTATTTTTTTGACAGTTTTGTCAGCAGTGAACAGTATTCTTTTTGACAATTTTGTACAGTATTGATCAGTGGTACATATGCAGATTTTTTTAGTTGATTGCTTGTTTAGTTATTACAATATTAGTTCTTAACCTTTGATGGTTCAGTTGTCATTTACAGCTTTCCATTTTTCAGAGAATTAAGTATAAGTCATTTCTTTGGTATCTGACATCTTTTTGAAGTGACAGGACAGGAGTATGTGATATCAAAAGTGAAATGTGCAAACAGGTATATTGTTTCGGTTTTTGGTTCTATCTCTCTAGATTTGACACCAATGCCAAAGGGGGAGTTTGTTAACCCCTAAGGCATTTTTGGCATTAGTGTCAAATGTCCTGAGATGCTATGATGCATGTGGATATGAGCATTCTTCTATTTCAGTATGATTATAATGTGATCACCTTCATGCATACTTGATCATATGTTTTTTTTTCTCTAGATCAATACATCAGATTGGAAAAGTTACATATACATATTGGATTACATGACATTTGTATCAATATGGAACAAAGTGCATTTTGTTGAATATTCATGTCAAAGGTAAATGTTTGATTGCACATCTTGAGAAAGTTACCTTGAATATGTATCATTGAAGAGGAAGGTAAAGCAAAGGTAAAAGTGAACATGTCTTGAGCACCCCATGGCATTATATTTTGAAAAGTATTTGAAATAAAATGCCATCGGCAACTAAAGGGATTGAGATGTAAGTGTGATAAAAGATTGAAAAGGCTTTTTAAGTTTGCATTTTGTAAAGTTTATGTTTTGGAAAGCTTTGTAAAATCCCTTGAACCTAAGGAATGGTTTCAGCGGTTAGGGCTTCTTACTACCATATTGATACAGTGTGGATGGAGAGAGATGGAACAGATTTTTGATAGACGATTACAGGATGATAGTTTGACTCGACATTGATAGTTTGAGGAAAGTTCTTAGTGGAAAGAGAAGAATGGATTAATAGGTGTTTTGTTTCCTTTATCCCTTTTCTTGTTTGTCTAATCTGAAAGAGTTTGGTTGTGTTAACAGTTTTTATCTCTGTTTGATGTAAAGGGTTTGTGTTAAGTTTTTGTTTCAAAAAGGGGCTTCTTGTCTATTACATCAATAAAATTGTCAGTGTTTTTTTCTAAGAAAGGGTTTCTCCTTTGCAGTAACAAATTCTTGTTAAGGAATTGTATTGATTTCCATACTTTTGGTGTCGGGTTCCATGGTTGTGGTGTCAGTTTTCATGTGTAGCATTAATGGGACAGTTTTTGTTTGGGAAAGTTATCTTAACCCGAATATGGGTAGTTTTTGTATACCCTTGTTCTATGTTTGTGGTATCATGTACAAGCATTTTTAACCCTAGTACAGGTATGAGTTTCAGTTGGTTTTTAACATACATATAGTTGGTCATGTCCACATTCTTTATTCAGTTCAGCATACCACAAAATGATTACTATTGTTTATTAAAAGGGAACAGTTTGAGAAAGATAGTTGTAAATTATGTTATAATAGTTATGAAGATAGTTCTCTTTCTATTCAAAAACAAAGAACATTATATATTCGATGTTGAAGACATTCAAAGTGTTGAGTTGAATAGAAAGAAAAAATAGTCTCGGTTATTCATACTTCATTAAGAGACATTTTCTTTATGATGTAAAAGGGTATGTTATTTATTTCATATTTGTACTTGACAGAATGGTTGATAGCACTTGCAGTGCATTGAGAAATTGATTCATTATAGAAATACTTTATATTACTATGTATACCAAAATTATACACAATGGTATATCGTATTTGAACTATTGCTTCTAAATCTCAAGTGATGTGAGATCAGAAAATGTTGTGAAAAGAAACAGATATGATACTCTATATATCAATTCAAAACAGTGATTGAAAAGTGATAATGTATAGCCAGTGAGGCATTTAAAATCTATCAGTGAGATAGTATTGTCAGTGAGACATATCAATCAGCTAGTGAGGCATTGTAAACAGAAAGTTTTCAAATTAAGCTAGTGAGGCATTTCGGGTGGTTTTTATTTCCCAAGAGAGTTTTCCACTCAGGAAATTTTGTGTCATTATTATGTGATTGTATGGTGTATACTGCTTTTCATTTCAATCTTGCTTCATCAAAAAAGTTGTTTAAAATTTAGTCAATTTTTATGAACACTGATTCACCCCCTCTCAGTGTTCATTGTACTCCAACATTCTCTGATGATTTTTTTTTTGCATTTCCAAACAACACTTTTTCTCCATGCGAGTTCAAGAGAATCACATTTCCACGTGTCGTGAACAAGGGCATTTGATCACTTGCTACTTTCAATCATGTTTCCTTCTAGGCATTGCCTCCCCTTTGATCAAGTTTCATTGCTTAATACATGAGCCTTTTGGATTTTTCCCAATCCAACCATACCCCACCCTTCAGATCATTCCTTACCGAGAGGTTCCAATTAGATGGCTTCCACCAACCCTTGTGATTGCTTTGCCAATCAAAAGTAACATGATTATTCAGCCCTTCATTCCTCTAAGGGTGATTACCATGAGATCCCCATCCCTCCTGCATAGGGGATGACCATCAATCATTGCATGCATTATGATGCCTAGGGTTTCTTCCTCATCCCTTCTCATATCTCCAACGATCCTCAATAATCCATACTCCCTAATTTCTTTCCCTTCAATGTTGCTTCTGATGGTCACTGTTGAATGGAAGATTTAGGGGAAAGTCCTTATTTGCCTCATCTACTTAGTTTGTGTTTATCCACGCCATGTGAAAAATTGTAGAGCCTCTTTTACCATTTCTTTAAAATATTATTTCAATAAAAAAATAATATTGTATATTATTACTATATATTTAATATTTTAAATTAATACTATAATAATATTATAATTTAATATTATATATTATTATGTTAATGGGTATATCTTGATGAAGATGATGAATGGTGAAAGAATAGAAATAGAGATAAGTGCAACTATGAACAATTACCTTGCCTTTTACCTTCTTCACCTCATGAATTGAGTTGAAGTAGATGCACCCATGTCTAATTGATGTGCTCCTTTTTATATGGTAGTTGGATGGAATGTGGTTGTTTATATAAACATCTTGATGTTGAGATTGATGATTAATAGAATAAAATAGCAATATAAGGATATGATGAAGGTGGATGTTACAAAATAAGAGAAAATGCCCCAATCTATAGATTTTTGATGGGGGAAATCAATGGCCAAGATGCATTGACTAAATGGAGGGTCAAGATTGAATGAGATGATGGAGGCTTAGCCTTGTGACAAGTGTCACAAAAAGAATTGTGTAAAAGAAAGGTGTACTCACACATGTGTGAGCACACATTGGGAAAAATATGAAAGAGACATGTCTATGACATGTGTAAGAGGTAGGATGGTTTTCAAAAGTGACATGTCTATGACATGTGTAAGAGGTAAATTGACATGTCTATGACATGTGTAAGTGGTAGGGTGGCTTCACATGTGTGAGATATATGCTCACACATGTGTGAGCAAGGGGTTAGATGTGTAGGTTAGGATACGTGTCACATGACGACAAGTTTAAATCTTGATCTATTTAGATGGATTCAAGGGATAGGATTGAATGGATAGTGCTTGATGGTGGGGTGTAATTAAATAGTAAGAAAATGGTAATGAGGGTTAATTAGCTTAAATAGATTATTTACATAGGTATTAATTTATTTATTTAGTTGGAAGGTTTAGAGGCTAAGGTTAGATTTAATTAAATAAATATAAATTTAATTAATTAAGGGTGAGATAAGGATGAATAAATAAATATTATTTAATTAATTAATGGATAAAATAGGGTAAAGTTAAGTGTGGTCAGGTATGAACATAGTTAGATGTCTACATTTTTCCCCTCTTTGATATAGCATCATGAATGTAGTGAGTGGCATTGTATCAAAGAAGAATAAAATATAGTGGGTAGAAAGGAATGAGAACTAATGGCATGATGCCCCAGTCATTGGTGAGGATGAAGAAGGATGAAGAGGAGGTATTGGTATGACCCCTCGAGAGAATAGGTGGGTTCTAAGAATGTAGGTGTGCTCTTGAAATGGAAAGGAGCACTAAAGGATGAAGGATAGAAATAAATGATGGATAAGAATCATGTTGCAGTGGTATAAGAAACCTAGATTTAATATCAACTTGACGTTATGCACCAAGGTATAAGGAACCAAGATGACAATGTGCTAAGTACGTGATCAAAAAGGTCAAGTGCATATATAACAACATGGTATGGAAGACCATGATTCCCTTGTGGCAATAGAGTGAAAAGGCCTTGATAAAAATAAAACAATGATAACACACACAAGAAACAAGCAAGCATGCACAACAAACCAAAAACAAACCAGGATAATGCCCCTAGTCAAGCTAAAAACCAGTTGATTGATTGATTGATGAGGAGGAGGATAACAAATTTAATGATAATAATAATGTGCACCCCAAGGATTTTATTGATAATGATAAGAAAACATGTGGATTGGGAAGGATACATCCATATGATGATAATTGGACTAATGGATCGATAGATTTCAACTGATTTGGATCAAAATGATGGATTTCTTTTGGATGACATGAGCTAGATTGCAAGATTGGATTGCATGGATTAGGATTTATTGCATTTGGATGGATTGATTGGGATTTTTTGATTGGTACAATATATGGATGATAAATGTATTAGGATAAGATAGGATTAGATCGACGAAAGGAATGAATAGGATTCAATGACAAAGGAGAACCAAGGATTGGTAAAAGATGGAAAGATAGATGGATTGCTTAGATATGAGATAAGGGGGATTAATGGATGAGAGGTGATGGGAGATAAGAGGATAGTGGATGAAGGATAGGAGGATGGAGCTCCAAGGACTATGATGTAAAGGAACAATATGCCTCACACTAGAGGTAGTGCAATTATGGATGGAATATGGTAAAAAATGCATTAAATGGAAAAATAGTGGATATGAATGGAAAGGGGAGTAATACTTTCCTTGTCCAAAGAATGCAAGTATATTTTTCCCCTAAATCTCTATTAAGATCAAGGTTGAAAAGAAAGGATGAAGTAGACAGGATGGCGGGATGCAGATAGGATAAGGGATATGAGATGGTGGATAATAAAGGATATGGATAAGGTATGGTGGAGGGATAACATGGAGACTCCTTATCAAGATAAAAAATGGGAAGGGGGGATGGATTTGGATAGGATGAGGGATATGATATATGCCAGGTAGCTTATGTGATGCTAATGAAGATCCTTAGCCTTGTCAAGATCAAAGGTGGAAAAGGGGGATGGACTTAGATGGGATGATGGATAGGGTATGAAGGATAATAAAATATGTGGATAGGGTGTGATATGGATGAAGCTTGCCCCCAAGTGTAGAGTGCAAGAGGATGGGGGATTACACATGATTTTTTTTTTGAGGTTTTCATCATGTACTTTCCCAAGGTGCCATAAGAAGCAATTTTTCACCTTTGGATAAATGATTTATCTTTGCTTTTTCCATTTTTTCATTTTTTCAATTTTTTTAAAAAAAAATTGGAATAGAAAGGATGGAAAAGGATGAGGATAAGGATGTGGATAAGTGGATTTGGAGTATAATGGATGGATGATAGGGAGATGAAGGAAGGGATCAACCATCTAGTTCCATGTGTAATATCCCTTGATGATGTACTATAATTGTTGGGAATAGGATGCCATTTAATTGCAATCCTAAACATTATTTCATGTATCTCCTAAGTCCTTGGATATTTCATGTATCTCCCGAGTCCTTGAAAAGTGTTCCCCAACACTAGGATTAGAAAGAGATTAAATTTGAATGAAATAAACATGTTAATTGACATTTTTAATTAATTCTAAATGATAGGAACATGTGGGGATGCCCATGAAGAGCTCCTACAAAATAGAAGCACATGGGGCACCCACATGGAAGGTGGAACTCACCTTGAATTAAGTTAACTGTTTGGAGTAAAAGATAACACTTCAGTAATGCATGTGAAGATCCTAGAAGTTGGGGATTGATGTTTACATGCATGGAGTTCAGTTTAGTTCAATTCATATTAGTTTAGTTTAGTTTAGTTCAGTTCAGTATCAGTTCAGTTCAGTATTAGTTCAGTTTAATTTAGTTTAGTTCAATTTAGTTCAGTTTAGTTTAGTTCAGTTATGGTTCAATTATCTTCAGTTGCATGTAGTTAGTTTTAGTTGAATGCTAGTTCACTTCATTTGAATTGGAATGCATAACTAATGACTTGAGTTTCATGACAGATAACAGGTGACTACTTTCAATTAACAGGGGATGATCAATCATGCATGGTATTTGCATGAATGGTGGAGAGATATGTTTTAGTTAACAGAGATTGACTTGGACCCACCTTGGGCGCCCAAGTTGGCATCTTGGAGTTGACACTTTTGCATGATAAGATATTTTATAAGGTTAAGTTAAGTGGGCCCATTCTTGGGTGCCAACTTTGAGGATAAGCTTAGAAGATATCTTCAGAATCAACATTGAGTTATGACTTCAATTTGGGACGCCCAAATGGATGAAGGACTTGTTTTGACATTGTTCTTCATGGTAGAGCTCTACTTGCAAAGAATAGGCATGTGTTTTGTGAGATAATGATTGTTCTTTGTAATTGTTAACTCTTTAGACTTTACAAGGCTCATTATTGTCTATTTATTGCAGCAAGTTGAAGAGAGTTTATCAAATTTTTTACAAGTTGTGAAGAAGAATTGTTGAAGGCAAAAGAAGCATCTCAAGCAAGAATTGGAATTATTGTAAATAATACATTGATTCTTGTTGGAGTTTTTTCCCGAAAGGGTTTCTCCACGGTATATGTTGTGTAACTTCTTTCTTATGGTCTTATTCTTCTACAATCTTCTATCTACTTCTACAAATGGTAAAATGAATTAAATAGATAATTGTCCACAAATAAATTGTAACAAGTAACACTTAATTAGATCTACAGTATAATAGTTTTACAAGTTTGAAAGCTACATAATTACCTCCATTCCTTTGGTATCAGAGCTAAGGTTGGGTAGAGTTTGGGACACCTTTGTCTTAAAATTTTGAAGGTTTTTTGGTTGTAGTGAGAGATTTTACTATTGTGTTATTGCTGATTTTGGAAAATAAGTTTGTTATAGTAAATTTTAATTCTTCTTTAGATATTGAAAGATTCAATGGATCTAATTATGAGATGTGGAAACTAAAAATGGAGGATCTCCTTGAAGAGAGAGATTAGTGGTTAGCTATTCGTAATGAGACAAAGTCACCTAAAATGATGTCAGATGAGGATTGGGATAAGCTTGATAAGAAGGAAAGAGGGACCATAAGATTATGTCTTGTTGATGTTGTTCTCTTGAATGTTTCACAAGAAACTACTGCATATAAGTTGTGGAAGAGAATAGGTGATATTTATCAAACTAAAAGTCTTACTAATAAGTTGTATCTGAAAAGATAGTTGTATTCTTTAAATATGAAAGATGGTGATTTTGTTGTAAATCATTTAAATGCTTTTAATTTTATTCTAAGTCAGTTAGCATATGTAGATGTAAAGCTAGAAGATGAAGATAAATGCATATTGTTACTTTGTTCTTTACCGAAATCTTGGGAAAATCTAATTGTTGCTATTAGTGGTAGTGGTGCAGATTCGAAGATGGACAATATAATTCCTACTCTCCTATCAGAGGAGATGAGGAGGAAGTCTAAAATGGAAATCCAAGATGCCTTGTTTGTAAAAGGTATGCCTTAGAAAAAGGAACCTAAGGGAGGCAAGGAAGGAAAGGGTAAGTCAGAAGGACAGAGTAAGGTAAAGTGTTGGAACTATGGTAAATCGGGACATGCGAAGAAGGATTGTAAGAACAAGAAAAAGAGTTATGATTCTTCTATATCTAGGAATCCTTGAATGATGGTAATCATGCTTTGATAATTTCATGTAAAAATGTTAGTGATGACTCTTTTCTTGATGTTAAAGAGTGATCTTCATGAAGAGGATGGTAGTCATGATGCCATGTGTAGCTCGTACCATGGTTCAGTGGGAGTTGTTGGTAGTGATGTGGATGCATCATTGGTAAGGTTATCTTCATGTGATTGGGGATATGGTTTAGAGTGGTTTAGAGTGGTTTCTATTGAGTCATGGTTTACTCTTGATATGCATTTAGAGTTTGGCATGGTACTTGTTCTCTTGAGACTAGGATGTATATATATTATGGTGCATGTGATCTCCTAGTAGGAGATGGTTAGATCATGTTGTCATGTTTATGTTCTTGATTCATGATTGGAGCTTTGACATTGATATTGTGTAGTTCTCTTAAGTATTGGGTACATTAATCATTTTCTTGATTACTTCATGATAGTACTATGTTGCATTTGGAGTTTGGCATGGATTGATTGGTTATAGGTCCTCATGGGTACTTGGAAAAATAGGTGAGGCTTTAGTTCTCTTATGGTAAGAGATATATGTTGGAATGGTTACTTGTAAGAAAATATTTTTCAACAGTAAAGAATAAGAAGCCTACACTTGGTTGGACGTGAGTTCAACACACTTGGTAGTTTCACATGCCTCCAAAGAGGTAGTTTGGATATAAAGACTTGGGAAAGGTACTAGTTTTAATTGCAAGTAAGTTAAACTTGAATGTGATAGTTAGAATGTTGTGTTTAGCCAAAAATCATATGTATCATGCTTGTACTAAGCATGTTGATGTTCAGTATCACTTTGTGTGAGAAATAGTTGAGAGTGGGAAGGTATTAATTAAGAAAGTTGACACTTTAATTAATGTTGCAGATTAACTTATGAAACTAGTTCCTATAGATAAGTTATCTTGGTTTTAATCATTTGCTTGGAGCTTCATTATTATGCAGGTTACATTTGAAGTTGGCATGGATTGATTAGTTGGTGCAAGAAGGCCATTGGCCTTGAGTCTTGTACTTGATTTATAATAATGATTCCTTGTTTAGAATAATTGCAATGTATAATATCAAGTGGGAGAATGTTAGGAATAAGATGCCATTTAATTGCAATCCTAAACATTATTTCATGTATCTCCTAAGTCCTTAGAAAGTGTTCCCCAACACTAGGATTAGAAAGAGAATAAATTTGAATAAAATAAACATGTTAATTAACATTTGTAATTAATTCTAAATGATAGGAACATGTGGGGATGCCCATGAAGAGCTACTACACTTAATTAGATCTATAGTATAATAGTTTTACAAGTTTTAAAGCTACATAATTACCTCCATTTTCAATAATAATTGATTATGGTAATTGGATATATGCTCATAAATGTTGGTATAATGCTGAAATAGATTTATGCTAGTACAAAAATTTACAATTTAGACCAAATTTGCTCCAAATTGAAATTTCAAAACCTAACATGACATGACACTCAAATGCACTCCAAAATTTGAATTTCACATGAAACAAAATGAAATTAAACTCACAACAAAAATTGAAATAAAATCAAACTTCATTTGTTGACACAGGATAGCAATAATGCCATGGATGCTCCTGCATCTCGAAAGCATCTGACTGTCGGCCTCACTTACTAGCAAAGGGATAGAGTCTAGGATGCACAGCCCAACCTTTAGTCATGAACTTAACTATAAGAAGTGAGGTGAAGAAGCCTACCGCCTCAGCCTCCAACCTGACTTGATCATCTATAACTATTCCATCAACCAACTTAATGTTCTCAATTCTATTTCGAGCTCTCCTAAAGCAAGTGGCTACATGAAAATACTTGGTGTTGGAATCCACAATCTTTCACCATGTTTCCTGAGCTTTGTCTTTCTAGAATAGTTCTTCCATAGCCAATAATTTTGAGTGTCATTATTTAAGTTGTTTTTCATAGTTGAATTCCTGAGTAGTCATGCCAAATCTTATTATGTGTTCATTAAGCTAGTCCATTTTAGCTTCAACTTTTTGTTTTTCAACAAAAATGTCCTTGAAGTTATCTTTATTCCACTCTTGAATCTTGACTTTAATGTGCCTAATATTTTTAAATATATTAAAACTTGGGGTGCCACTAATGGGGTCATTGTAATCCTCGTCATTTAATTTATCAATCCAAGGCGGTGTCCATGGTTGTCTGCAAGAGAGAAAGTAGAAAACTTGTTTGACAATCTATTCTACAGTCTATTCTACTTGCATGAAATAAATCCTATTTGCATGAAAGAGAAATAATTTAAGGAACACTTGCAAGAATTGAAAAGGCTAAACTACTTGAAACTTGTTGGAAATGAAAAACTTGCTTGAATTCAAATTTACTCCTAGAAAGTTGGAAATACATTGCTAGAAATGAAACTAAAACTATCCTATTTCCTTAGGCTCAAACAAGTCTTTCTAATCCCCTCCTTTTCTCCAATGATTACATTGTATTTATAGAATTCATATTCTATATCTATCCAACAAATCCACTAAGAATGTGGATCCAAGATCCTATTTTTGAGGGGTCATTTACAAAACTTTAAGAAAATTGAAGTTGTTGTCTTCCATCACACCATTTTTGTCTCAGTCATTTTCTGATGTGTATTGCTCCTTCCCTACTGCAAATCACACCAAATGCTCAAAATGTTTTTTAGATCTTCAAATCTACTTTCTATATCATTTTGAATTTTTGAATTTCGTTGAGAAACAAGGGAGATATCACTATTTTACTTAGATTGCATTTTCCACAATTTCTGGGCACCTGCTTTTTAGGAAGTCTTCAAGTTTTGAACGTGAATGAAGGAGTTATTCTTTAGTTCAGTTGACCAAATCATTGATCCTTAGCATGAATAACATGCTATAATCATTCAAAAACAATTGAGTGATGTGGTAACTTGAGTTATCTTTGGTGGACGAAGGAAGCATGAAATTTAATAACTGTGAGAGATCTTAAAACTCAACATGAAACAAATACTCATCCCATTAATTTAGGAATGATTGATGCTCCATGATTTTTCATGAATGTAGGAATTTGTTGGGAGTATTCTCTATCTTCTCATTAATTCTTCAAAGCCTTCTAAAGCTTTTAGGAGTTAACTACTTCAAGTGTCTAGAGCTCTCTATTGCAAGTGTCTATGAAGCTTCTTATTACCATGAATTATTTAATAACTCATTTATCTGCATTATATCATCTTAAACACTTCATGGAGACATATTAGAGGAAATTTGGATCACATTTAATTACTAAAAATAAATCAAACATTTACTTTATATTCTACTTTAAACAAGCTAAAGAACTTTCAATCATTACTCAAATCCACTTTAACACTAATGCATTAAGAAGAAATAAATTATTTTCTTTGATAAAATATGAGACAATTTATGGTCTCATCATTTCCCCCACACCTAAAATGATGCAAGTCCCTCTACAACTCATAATGAGCCTTCAAATTTAATAAATTCATCATTTTTTAGTAGTTCCTCCGGGTAGCTCCTTAAGGCTCCAGAACTGCTCCAGAACAGCTCCAAAATAACTCTAGATAGGTTCAAATTGCTCCTTAAATCTTAGAACTGCTTTTAGATGTCTTTTTTCTTCTTTTGAGTGGATTGAGTAAAATGAAAGAACTTTAAGTTGAATACTTGAGTAAAATAATAAAGCAAATACCTGCATTTACCTTAGTTAAATCCATGCAACCATCATGCATGAGTTTTAGTTCACTTTCTCCATGCTACATGCAAAGAATTTCTTCAACTTTTGAGAGTTGCAATCTGATCTTTTACATTGAATACCAACTCAGATTGATTCATCATTATTTTTTCTGCACTAGCCAGTCATCCATAATGCCAAAGTATTTGCTAAAAGCTTTTAGAGCAGCAACTTGCATGGAAAATTACATGCTTACAGCCTAAGAGAAGAGGAAATAGCATGTGCAAAGCACTTACTTGCAAAAATCAATTCTACCCTAACCTACTCTACTTAATGATGTAGAGAGGTTACACATAACTATTAACTGGTTCTAAAAAATATCTTCCCTTTCTCAAAGTATGTTTCCATGCATTCAATTTTTTGAGAGAAGAGAATGAAAAGAAGATGACAAAATTTTGAAACTCAATGCTTCACCTTCCTTTTTAGTGGAAACCTTCTTCATGATTTCTGATTCTAGCAAATACATGGGTTGATTAGAGAGATCTTGCAATCCTTCCTTCTGATCTGTTGCATGCATGACTAGAAACAACTCCTTGTTTTTCAAATCTCTGATTGGGCAACCCTCTTTGACTTTAAAAATCTGATTGGGCAGCCATTCTTGGATTTTGAAGGTCTCCAAATAAGTCTCTTCCTTACAAGCTTTTGTAATGAAGATAAGATCTCTTCATTGTATTTTGCACCTCTTGCAAACAATAATCCATCAATTCTTTCCTTAAAGAAATATCCTTTGCTAAGACTTGGAGTGATGGTCCTCCAACTAAGGATATTTTGAAATAAATAGGGGGGTTTCTCTTTAGAACTGGTATTTTGGGAGGGGGTTTTGAGAGACGAATCTTTCTTGAGGAACTTCTAAATCTAAAAGGTTGTCAAACTAATTTTCTCTCTTCCCTAATGACACCTATCCCCGACAACAGCGCCAAAAATGATGGGGTCATTGAAATCCTCATTATTTAATTTATCAATCCAAGGCGGTGTCCATGGCTGTTTGCAAGAGAGAAAGTAGAAAACTTGCTTGACAATCTATTCTACAGTCTATTCTACTTGCATGAAATAAATCCTATTTGCATGAAAGAAAATTTGTATGAAAGAGAAGTAATTTAAGGAACACTTGCAAGAATTGAAAAATCTAAACTACTTGAAAGTTGTTGGAAATGAAAAACTTGCTTGAATTCAAATTTACTCTTAGAAAGTTGGAAATACATTGTTGGAAATGAAACTAAAACTATCCTATTTCCTCAGGCTCAAACAAGCCTTTCTAATCCCCTCATTTTCTCCAATGATTACATTGTATTTATAGAATTCATATTCTATATCTATCCAAAAAATCCACTAAGAATGGGATCCAAGATCCTATTTTTGAGGTGTCGTTTACAAAACTTTAAGAAAATTGAAGTTGTTGTCTTCCATCACACCACTTTTGTCTCAGTCATTTTCTGACGTGTACTGCTCCTTCCTTGCTACAAATCACATCAAATTCTCAAAAGGGTTTTTATATCTTCAAATCTACTTTCTAGATCATTTTGAATTTTTGAATTTCATTAAGAAATGAGGGAGATATCACTATTTTACTAAGACTACATTTTTCACAATTTTTGGGCGCCTGATTTTTAGGAAGTCTTCAAGTTTTGAACGTGAATGAAGGAGTTATTCTTTAGTTTAGTTGACCAAATAATTGATACTTAGCATGAATAACATGCTATAATCATACAAAAATAATTGAGTAATGTGGTAACTTGAGTTATCTTTGGTGGAAGAAAGAAGCATGAAATTTAATAACTGTGAGAGATCTTAAAACTCAACATGAAACAAATATTCATCCCATTAATTTAGGAATGATTGATGCTCCATGATTTTGCATGAATGTAGGAATGTGTTGGGAGTCTTCTCTATCTTATCATTAATTCTTCAAAGCCTTCTAAAGCTTTCAGGAGTTAACTACTTCAAGTGTCTAGAGCTCTCTATTGCAAGTGTCTATGAAGCTTATTATTACCATGAATTATTTAATAACTCATTTATCTGCATTATATCATCTTAAACGCTTCATGGAGACATATTAGAGGCAATTTGGATCACATTTAATTACTAAAAATAAATCAAACATGGGTAAAAGCACAAAGTTGTGTCACACTTTCGGCCAAATAAATAGTTCTAAGCGAAATATTTTCAACCGAAAAGGTTTCAGTTGAATAGGTTTCGACTTAAACCACGTGGCACACAGGTTTCAACCAAATAAGTTTTGCTTGAATCCCAAAAAAAAAAAAAAAATCTTTTTCCCACTTTGAAATTGGATTTTTTAATGTGTGGGGTTTCTATAGAAAGGGTTTCGTAGAAATTGTTTCTATAGAAATGGTTTCAGCCAAAACCCTTTCTATAGAAATTGTTTCTACCGAAACTATCGATGTGGCATCCTAGTTGGCAACCAACTCAATTTTTTTCAGAATTTTCTGAAACTTTCAACTTTATCTAAGTATTTCTTTAGTTAGAATGATGTTTAAAAAAAAAAGAAAAATACCCTTTTGTAGATCTCAGAGTGGTAAATACGAAAATGTAATTTTTTAAATATTTTGATTAATTTTAATATATTTTATTTTTAAAATAATGCAAATAGGTTGTTAAAGTTAAAAAAGAGGCTGATTAATTTTTTTTTTAAAATAGTAAAACATATTAATTTTAAAAAAAATTATATGGGGCACAAGAGGATAGAGTTTTCTTCAAAAGGGTATAATTTTTTTTTTAAAATGATTTAAAAAATTAACGATAGTTGATGTCTCGTGAAAATTGTTAAACTCTGACAATTCTAACTTTAAAACGTTATTACGAGAAAATATACATCAAAATTTGAAAAAAAAAATCCATGCACAAGATATTGAAGTTACCTATTTGGGGAAAAAATTTAGGGAGAAATGAGGTTTTTTTCAATTTGTTTCTTGACGTCCCGTGAAGTCGCTCTTTTTTGAAATTTTCAGCATTCCAAAATCTATCATTAAATTGATAAAAATATAATGAAAACAATTTTAAATTTTTTTTGAAAAAATATAGGAATAAAATTCATCAAAAGTTCTACATTTCATTAGTTTACACCATTTTGAAATTCAAAACATAAAGACCACTTTTATGTGGTCGAAGTTCAAATTTTTTTTTGTTGTTAGCCAATTCCTTTATAAAGTGTGACACAAGTTTTTGCTTTTACCCACATTTACTTTAAATTCTACTTTAAACAAGCTAAAGAACTTTCAATCATTACTCAAATCCACTTTAACACTAATGCATTAAGAAGAAATAGGTGATTTTCTTTGATAAAATATGAGACAATTTATGGTCTCATCAGCCACCTTGCTGAAAACCATCCTTCCACCAATTTTTCAGGTAACCAATTATGTTAGGGTTTTGTCACCACATCGATTCAAATTTGAAATAGCTTTTGGTTGGTTTCTTGCTTAAGTTTAAATTCAATAGCACTGGTCCAAGTGATCATATATAAAGATCGAAAGGATGCAAGAGCCATAACTAAACTCATCCCCCCACCAACCTAAACCCAATAAGAAGTGATCAAGCCACTCTGAAATGTTAGTAAAGCCCTCCCTCCTATTCATCTAGGTATAGGCATCATTCTTTGGGGCACAATCAACCACTGACAATTGAGAGACAAAATCCCAAAAATCCAAGATTGCCTTGTTTACTTTTTGCAAGCCTCCATTCTTTTCCTTTAGGTCCAAGATGGTATCGAATTTGCCACCCAACACAATCTTGTCACTTTGAAGCTACTTTGCGTGAGCCCTAATATTATTCCATACCAACAATTTTTCCTCTATTCTAATTGGCCATAAACATTGAATAGATGAAATTCAACGCCGATAAGCCGGCTCCTAACCACATAGAGCACCAAATTTAGTTGAGCATCAATTAACTAAATGTCCACAGAATTTGCAAACTAGAGGACACCTAGGCCTCTAGCATAGCCAATGACATCACAGAAGAAACCATTCCAAAGCTTACAATAATTTGTGAATTTCTCGCCTTCACAAGAACTAATCTTAGTCTCCTGAAGCAAAACTATATCCACTTTTTTCCATTCAAGGTGATGGTTGACTAAGTGTCTCTTGTTAGACCCTAGATCTGTACAAAGATCCTCCACCACCCCAGTCACCAAACCACTCAGGAGTGAGCCACACACCAAAAGACCCCTCTAGGCTTCATTGCAAGGATTGATGGGGCTAGGCTCCAATCTACATGCCAAATCACTAGCAATTGACACCACAAGAGGAACAAAATTGGTTGTCAGGCTGCTCCCATGAGAAGATGAGCCAACACCAACTGCCAAACCTTTTTGGATCACCAGTGGAAATTGAGGAGGGCCACCCCCATGAGGAAGCAAGCCAACACCAACCACCACATCTTTTTGGATTACTAGTGGCAATTGAGAAGGGATCTAATTTGATTTTGGCTTCCATACCTTCCTTGTCCTCGCCACCCATCTGTAATTCTCCACATAGCGATCCTTTCCTTGACACCTCGAATAGAAGAATTTTTCTTCTTCAACCTTCACCGACTACACCCAATGCTCCCCATCCACACAAAGAAAAAATTCCTTCAAAACTTTTCTAGCTGTTGCAATCTTGAGTCTTGCATAGATGTATGAATCACCTTCAATTATCTTTGTGTCCACATCTACCAACATGCCCAACGATCACCCGATTTTCACTAGGCAATCCTCTGCCCAATATTCAATAGGAAGGTTGTACAATTGGATTCAGATTGGCTTGTCATAGGGCTCATGCTTGGTAGCATTGAAGTTAGGGCACCACTTTTGCATGGTATATCAGGGAGCTATCAGCTTTCCATAGGCCACTCTGAAGAACTTCCTCCCAAGCCTTTGACGAAAGAAAAATGACTATAAAAAAGCCTTTAGGAAGGAACTTGATGATCTTGGAATACTTCCAATTTTCTAAGATCCAAGATTAGACTTTGTTTCAATTCAATCTAGGGCTAATAACCCTTGCTATAACAACCAAATCTTCAAGCATATCTACCTCCTCAACCGCCTCTTCAAACATATCAATGGTGAGGAAAGATATGTGGCAAGGAGCCACACACAATTCTTTCTCCTTTGGATCTGTGTCATCTTACTTCTAGCCTCAATCTAAAATATTCATCTCCTTGCCAGATTGCACCACCCCTAAAGAGTTTCGCTCCACTGCGGATTTTCACTCCGTCTCTTTTTATTTTTTAATCTATATTATATTATAAATAATATATTATATATTATATATTATATTATATTATATTATATATTATATTATATTATACCATATATACTACATATATTTATACTATATATAGTATATAGTATATAAAATATATATAGTATAATATAATATATAATAAATTATATATTATATACTACATTATAATATATATAGTGAGAGAGAGTTATCTAGGTTCCTAGTGGGAGGGATAGAGGGAGGGAGAGACCCGAGAGAGAGAGAGAGAGAGAGAGAGAGAGAGAGAGAGAGAGAGAGAGAGAGAGAGAGAGAGAGAACTCAGAGAGAAAGTTATCTAGGTAGGGTGAGAGGAAGAGAGGTAAGAGAGGGAGATAAATTTATCTAGGCTAGGATGGGAGAGAGAGGGCTCTAGGAGGGGTAGAGGGAGGGACTAAGAGCGAGTTGTCTAGGTAGGGTGGGAGTGATAGAGGGAGTGAGAGAGAGAGAGGGTGGGAGGGAGATACCTAAGAGAGAGGGGTTGGAGTGATAAAGGGAGGGAGCATCCTAAGAGAGAGAGAGAGGGAGTGGGAGAGAGGGGGTTAGAGTGAGAGAGATTTTTCTAGGTAGAGTGGAAGGGATAGAGGGAGGGAGAGATAAGAGAGAGGATTGTGTGAGAGAGAGAGATCTAATCAGGGTGGGAGGGAGAGACCTGAAAGAGGGAGAGGGATAGTTTAAGGGAGAGACCTGAGAGAGAGGGATTGGGAGAGAGGGGATTGGAGTGAGAGAGTTGTATAGGTAGGGTGGGAGGGAGGGACCCAAGAGAGAGATTTATCTAGGTAGGGTGCTCAAGGGAGAGACTTGAGAGAGAGAGGGATTGGGAGAGAGATAGAGTTATCTAGGTAGGGTGGGAGGGATAAACTTGAGAGAGAGGGTGGGAGGGATAGATAGAGGGAGAGGCATGAGAGAGCGGAGGTGGGAGGGAGAGACCTACAAGAGGGGGAGTTATCTAGTTATTGTGGGAGGGAGAGACCTGAGAGAGAG
>VDFB02086081.1:170199919-170254560 GCA_007258455.2 Sequoia sempervirens | reverse complement strand
GAGAGACCTGAGAGGGGGGAGAGAGGGAGAGAGAGAGAGAGAAAGGGGGGTGGGAGGAATAGAGGTAGAGACCCGAGAGAGAGTATACTATATAGTATATAATATATTATACATTATATATTATGATATATTATGTATTATTAATATATAGTATATTTATTATGTATTAATAATACATAATATTGGTTTTATGTATTCTTTGGTTTAAAAAATTAAAGAAAATGAATATCCATTATAAACATATATTTGTTTCCCATTGTATAAGTATTGAAGCTTCGCCCTATGCATACAATATAATATATAATATAATTTATATACTATATATAATATTTATTATACTATATATAATATATATATAATATCATAATATAATATAAAACGTATCATAATATATAATATATTATGCATTATTAATATGTAATACATTTATTATGTATTAATAATACATAATTTGATGAATTCTATGGTTTAAAAAAACTAAAGGAAACAAATGAACATCTCTTCCAAATGGATATCCATTTTGGGAATTATATATAAAACAGAAGGGGACCGTTTTGAGCATTCCAATAATCTCCACATTATTTTTATCACCCGAAATCCCATGTTTTGTGTTTGTAATAGACAAAATTCGGCCTTTGCAAGATTCTTTTACATAATTTTTAACTTTACAATCATTTGTGTGCTATTTTTTGTTTGTACAATGAGGAGCAATAGTCATCATAAGAGAAAAGGAAAGAGAAAACTAACAACAGATCAAATTGAAGTATATAGAGAAAAATATAGAGAAAGTCATGGGAAGAGAAGACAAGGTATGTCAAATACTCAATTTGCAAATGAAAATGTTGAAATTGATATAGAAAATGTTCAAATTGATATTGAAAACATTGAAAATAATGAAAACATTGAAAATGAAAATATTGAAATGAAAACATTGAAAACATTGATAACATTGATAGCATTGGTAACATTGAAAATGAAACATTTGAACCTTATGTATCACCAAATTACATGAGAACACATGACCTTTGTGAAGAAGAAATTCAAATTTCAAATCCAACACATTCAAAAACCCCAAAATGGTTACTTGAAATAGACAAAACATAATAGATAAAATTGATGGAAAAAGGTCATCACGAACGGTTCGGTTATGGGCTACCCAAATATTGAATCAATACTTTTCAAATAAGACATTAACCGAACAATGTCAACTTTTTGTACAATTGCCAAAGTCTAACAAAATGAGACCATTAATAAAGAAATTGAAGATTTGTGTGACCAAAAAGTTGGAAAAAATAATATTATTGTTAAAAATATTTTTAATGCTCTAAATTTTATTGGAAAGATAGTAAGGAAAAAGATAAGAGAGCTACTTGTAGAGTGATCAGAACCTCATTAGTAAGCCATCATTTGAGAAAGGCTCATTTAATGAGGAAAACTTGTATTGATTTAAACTTAAATCGTAAAACATTTTCTAATGCACTCTCGAGAAGAGGAATACTCGATAGTCCTCTTCAAAATGATACATAGGATTTTAGTGGGAAGCTTCCACATGTTGAGAAGAAGCTAATCAATAACATAAAGAATGAAATTCAACAATTTTGGCACTCTAAATCTAGAGTATCATCAAATGCAAATGATGTTTTAAAGTTGATAATTGGAAATAGAGATTGTACACCACATTCTAAACATTTATTGGAATGTATCCAATCAATTTTATATAAATAATTTTGTGAAACACATCCAAATTTGCAAATCTCACAAAGGGTTTTTGAATCTTGTAAGCCATTTTATTGTGTACCTTTTAATATTTGTAATACATGTTGTAAATATCATGTAGAGTTTTCAATGTATCATGAACTATTATGCTATATTCGTTCTACTATGCATACTAATGAAATGTTGCAAGAGTGTTGAATGCAATGCAACTTATGAAGTCATCCAAGGACTTGTTAGACTCATTTTTATGTGTTAGAGGTGATGGTTGCTTTTTTTTATGGAAATGATTGTTTAAATGAAACATGCTTGCAATGTGGTGGTTTATCAAAGTTTGTTACATGTTTTCACGAGGGCAACAAACATGACTTTTCTAACAAAATTGTTGATGAAAAAAGATTTGAGATTCTGAAATACAATTTGAAGAGTGGGGTGAAGGTTCTAGATGCGAGTTGGTTACAAGAGAGGTAAGTATTTCTAATGTTATTTATGATTTTAAGAAATATATTTTCTACAAGTATGCAAGGCATAGCCACAGGTCCCAGAAGTTGGATCGACAATTTAGGATGTGTAAGGACTCTTTCCCGATTGGAACTATTATATATGTGGTTGATTTTTCTAAAAAATACACATTGCAACTAGAAAATGAGGTACAATATCAATATTAAAATTCTATTCAATTTTCTATTTTTGTCCACATAACATATAGACATGCCCCTGATAGTACAAAAGAGGACGAGAAGATAATCATGGAGTACCATTTTTACATTAATGATGATAGATCTCATTCGTCCAAGTTTTTGCAACATTATTTTGAAAACTTTTTTGAGTTCTTATAGGAAAAAGGTATTGCAATGGGTTGACATCTTATTTGGTTAGATAACTGCACGAGGAAATTCAAGAATGCTCGTATGTTTTATTGGTTGACCAAGATGCATGTATAGAGGAGTGTGCCACATATTTGGAGTTTTTTGAAGCTAGGCATGGAAAAGGCGAGCATGATGGCATAGGTGCATGTGTGAAGAGAGCTTTGGTTAAGGAATAAATGAAGATTAGAGGTGGTGCAACATTTAGTGATGCATGTTCTATTATTGATTGGTGTAGTTATGTTTGTCACAAGGAGGGACACTTGATTCATAAGTATGTAGGTTCTTTTGGTTAGGTGAAGAGGGCATAATGGGAGAGAAATTGGAATGTTAGATAATCATAGAATCTTCAAATATGCATTCATTTCGAAGCTCAAATGCAGGTACATGGACCATATGGACACGAGATTTGGCTTGTTTTTGTGAAAATTGTATTCAATGTGATTGGGATCAATGCAAGTCAAGTGAGTGGGTAGATACATGGATTCTACAGTATCTAATCCCTTTATCTATAGCACATTCCTCTTTAGAAGATGAAATGGAAAGTTCACTTGACTATGACCATCTTTCATATCTTATACACCTGTGACATGTCTATGTAGTTTTTGCACCATAGGAGAATGAAGAGGGATCATGCTATTTGTTGGCATGATGTGTATAGGGAAAGAAGAAGCTAACACAACTGATGACAGATGATGATGGGTTCATGTATCCTACAGGCTCAGTTGTTGTTGACGGAACTTGGTTGCAAACGTATATGATTAGAAAGAATGACATACCTGCATTTGAAGACTATGAGAAACATAAAACCATCTCATGTATTCACACCTTGTTATAGCAATAAATGTTAAGTTATTGAGACATCATGCCAAACCAAGAACAAAAGAACTATGGGCAATCAATAGTGTCAATCATGAAGCAATAATGGATTCTCTAAAGGTAAGAGATGACCCTTTAGGCACACTTTAATATCATATATTTTTTTGTATGGGATAGTTATGATATTGTTCATCTTATTTAGATTCATTTTATTTCTATGGGTTGGATTAAAAGTACATTAAAATTTTGCATAAAAGCTAACTAGTATGTAAACATGTAGGTTTTTTGGAGAACAAAGGTATATTTTCAAGGGATTCATATCAAAACATCCACATTAGTTCATGTATATCAATATATTTTCAAGGCATATTTGATTTGAGAGAATTTTTAGTTTAAAATTTGTAGTTCATGTTGCTTATGAGCTAAAGAATTTGTCTCTTTTTATATGCAAGTTCTTCTTTGACCCCATTTCTAATGAGTATTCTCATATTCTCTTGATTGCTAAATTTTTAAAGGTATTATTGTTTAACTTATAGAGTGGGATTTCTTATCCAACCTATTTCATTCATGGAGGTTTACTATTGGCCAACATTGTTCATCTTCATTTCTTGGAGGTGATTTTGTTTGTTACAAGAGAGGTAAGTATTTTTGATTTTATTTCTATGTACACCTACTCTAATCTCTTATTTTTGTTAAGTTTCTCCATTATTTGTTTTAGGAATGAAATATGAATCATCTCATAACTTTCAAAAATCTAATTCATAAGTAGAAACTTCTAGTTATCATTTGATCCATGTACTTTGCTAAGACCGAAGGGAAAGTTGGAAATAATGCAGTTTGATCTATCTTGAAAGAGCATTGAAATCATTAACAATTGACAACTACTCACACACCACAAAAGAGTCTTCTTCATGACCATCCTTATATTTGACTACACATTCTTCATCATGTGTTGGCACACTCAAATGAATTTAGGTATTGACCTACCTCGACGTGTCCACACTACCCATTTATCACAAATATTGAAAACTTAACAATTTTCCATTTTTTCTCTTACAACACTTTCAAGATTACCATAGATTAGTGCACTCTGAAATCATGGGGGGACCCGGGTGACAAAAGGAGGCCTTTCATAGCATTGGAATTCCCACTTTGACGTGCTGGTATAGTTGGTTTCACTCCATTATGCTCAAAACAAAACAAAATGCTTCTTTCCATTTTTGCACTGCTTTTCATTGATTATTTTTGCAAGAATGTTTTGACACTAAAACACATAAACGATGTTGAGTTGACCCAAATCGAGAGAGTTTGGTTTGAAGGGATTTGATATCCACCTATAGGTCTAGACAAAGCATTCATATGTGCCACGAACTCTCGAAACAACTTTGTCAAAAATTGACAACTTTTGACTTTTAGGGCTCTTAAGAGACTACCTCAGAAAGAGCACCCTAGAATATTTAAGTGACTTGGGAAAAAAAGTAAGACCTTCCCTAGTATTTACCTACTTACCTCGATGTGTCCACATTGCCCATTCATCAAAATTACTAAAAATTTAACAGTTTTTGCATTTTGTGCTCTTAAGTCTCTTTAGAGACTACCCTAGAAAGAGCACCCTAGATCAATCAGGTTACTTTTGCAATGAATTAAAGCCTTCCCTAGTATTTACCTACCTACCTTGATGTTTCCACGCTACCCATTCGTCAAAATTACTAAAAGATTAACATTTTTTGCAATTTTTGCTCTTAAGGATCTAAAGAGACTACCCTAGAAAGAGCACCCCAGAATGATTGGATGACTTGGGTAATGAAAAGATACCTTCCATAGTATTTACTTTCCTACCTCAATGTTTCCATGCTGCCCATTTGTCAAAAATATTGAAAACTTAACATTTTTTGTATTTTTTGCTCTTAAGGCTCTTTAGAGACTACCCCAAAAAGAGCACCCCAGAATGATCGGGTGACTTGGGAAACAAATTCAAACCTCTCCTAGTATTTACTTGCTTGCCTCAATGTTTCCACACTACCCATTTGTCAAAAATACTGAAAACTTAACAATTTTGCATTTTTTGCTCTTATGATGTACTTTCTAGACTACCTCAGATTAGTGCACTCTTACATCACAGGGGGACTTGGGAAACAAAAGGAGGACTTTTGTAGCATTGAAATACCCACCTTGATGTGTTGGTATATTTGGTTTCGCTCCATTATGCACAAAAAAAAAACACTTATTTCCATTTTTGCACTGCTTTCCATTGACAATTTTTGTAAGAATGCATTTGACACTGGAACATACAAATGGTGTTTGAGTTTACCCAAACCAAGAGAGGTTGGTTTGAAGGGATTTAATATCCACCTTTAAGTCCAAATAAAGCATTCCTACATGCCACAGGCTTTTGAAATGACTTCGTTAAAGTTTGACAATTTTTGGCTTTTAGGTCTCTTTAGAGACTACACCAAAAAGAGCACCCCAGAATGATCGGGTGACTTAGGAAAAGAAGAGATCTTCCCTAGCATTTACCTACATACCTCGACATGTCCATGCTGCCCATTTGCCAAATTTTTTGAAAACTTAACATTTTTTACATTTTTTCTCTTAAGGATCTTTAGAGACCAGAATGATTAGGTGACTTGGAAAATGAATTCAAATTTTCCCTAGTCTGTACCTACCTAATTCGATGTGTCCATGCTTCCCATTTTTCAAAAATACTAAAAACTTGACAATTTTGCATTTTTTGCTCTTACAACACTTTCTAGACTACCCCAGATTAGTGCACTCCTACATCACGGGGGGGACTTGGGCGACAAAAAGGAGGCCTTTCGTAGCGTTGGACTGTCCACCTTGATGTTTTGGTATAATTGGTTTCGCTCCATTGTGCACAAAACAAAAAAATGATTCTTTCCATTTTTGTGTTGCTTTCCACTGATAAATTTTGCAAGAATGCATTTAACATTAGAACACATAAATGATGTGGAGTTGAACCAAACCGAGAGAGGTTGGTTTGAAGGGATTTAATATCCACTTGTAGGTCCAGAAAAAACATTCCTACATGCCATGAGCTCTCTGAATGACTTCGTCAAAGTTTGACAAATTTTGGCTTTTAGGGCTCTAAAGAGACTACCCCGGAAAGAGCACCCCAAAATGATCAGGTGACTTGGGCAACAAATTCAGACCTTCCCTAGTATTTACCTACCTACCTTGACATGTCCAAACTACCCATTTGTTAAAAATAATGAAAAATTAACATTTTTTGCTTTTAAGGCTCTTTAGAGACTACCCCGAAAAGAGCACCCCAAAACAATCAGGTGAATTGGGTAATGAATTTAGACCTTCCCAAGTATTTACCTTCCTACATTGATATTTCCACATTGCCCATTTTTCAAAAATACTAAAAACTCAACAATTTTGCATTTTTTGCTCTTACGACACTTTATAGACTACCTCAGATTAGTGCACTTCAACATCACAGGGGGACTTGGAAAAAAAAAGGAGGCCTTTCGTAGCATTGGACTACCCACCTTAATTTGTTGGTATAGTTGGTTTTTCTCCATTATGTACAAAACAAAAAAATCACTTCTTTCCATTTTTGCACTACTTTTCACTGACAATTTTTGTAATAATGCATTTGACATTGGAACACACAAATGGTGTTGAGTTGAACCAAACCGAGAGAGGTTGGTTTGAAGGGATTTAATATCCACCCATAGGTCCAAAAAAATCATTCCTACATGCCACGAGCTCTCGGAACGACTTCGTCAAAGTTTGATAATTTTTGGCTTTTAGGGCTCTAAAGAGACTACACTGGAAAGAGTAGCCCAGAACGATCGGGTGACTTGGGAAATGAATTTAGACCTTCCCTAGTATTTACCTACCTACCTCAATGTGCCCACATTGCCTATTCATCAAAATTACTAAAAAATTAACATTTTTTGTATTTTCCAATATTCGTGTTTAATTTTAACCATTGTTGAGTCAAAAGTAGGTTCGAGTTTATGTTTCTTAACAATTCTAAACAAATGTTGATTTTTTTTGTGGACAATACAATTGCATCAAGAAGTGATTCAAAACAAAATTTATAACATTTTGCTTCAACATTGAGGACACATTCAATGTAATTCATAAGTAGGTATCTTCTTCATAAACTTTTATCTCTTGATTTATAATATTTCATTTGATTTCAAAGAATGATCAGTTGACTTTGTTGTTCATGTTGTTTAGAATCCATATTTTTCTATTATTTATATGCAGGAATTGCTCAACACAAGCTTTGAGTAGGACGTGAGGTTCGATGGAAATGCATCCAACATTGGAGTTCATGTTGCTTTCATTGTTCAATTACATTTACTTAGTGTTTTTTCTACTTTTTAACAATTGTATTGTAATATTGCAATGTAGGTGACTTCGATAGTAGCAATGATTTGAGATGTACATGATGGAGCGAGGATATCAACCTGGGCACATATTATTTGTGTATCTAGGATAGTTTGATAACAAGATGCATTGATGTATTTGTACACAAGGACATCAATAAAATTATATGGGCATTATGTATTAGTTGTATTGATGATTATGTGTATGTACCTACTTATATATGTTCATAAATGTCATGCGTGTATATATTTTCACATCAAAATCACTCACACATTCTTACATTGGTTCATGTTGGAAACTACTTAATAGTTGAGCAATGGTGAAGATTTTGGACTTTTCTATAAATGAACTCTTGAATGTAATGTATGTGAACCTTAATTTGACACTCTACAAAAATACTTCCTGTAATTTCAAGTTTTTGAGCCTAAATTTATAACTACATGCAACACAAATATACAATTTTAGGCTACTAAAAAATAAATATAATAAGTGAATGGTTAGTAGAGATATGAAAAGGTAAAAAACATGCCATAAGTTTTATCATTTTCCCAATTGAATAATCTCACATTACCTTTATTTTTTATTTGGCTATGGTTAGTATGAGATTTACCTTGTCAACAAATATTATACAGTGCTTCGCATACCATTTTGCATTAATTTTAGCTTCTTTTGAAAAAAAATCAGCTACCCACTTCATTAAAAGAGTTCAAATAACTAAATAATGTCAAATGTAAATTCATTCAAGAGAGCTTTAAGTCATGTGTATTCTTGTATACAAGAGTTATTTGAGCCCCTTTAGTACAAAATTCTAATGTATTAATATCTTCTATTACTATTCTAATGTATTATTACTATAATTTTTAGTGTTACTAATGTCAAATTGAGTGTTCAACTTGCAACTAGAATGCCAAATTTGACCTAGAGCTCCCACATAACCACTATGAGCTCAACATTAGAAAAATGGTGATAAAATTTGGTGATAACATTAGATAAATGGTCATAAAATTTGGTGAAGTTGCCAAAGGAAACCAAATTATGAATTACAATTCATAAGTTATATTAAAATAAAAATTCATTAATCTATAACATGTTATTAATCATGAGTTAAATCCATTATAAACTAATTATACATTCCAATTTTAAGTTTCAAACTAGAAAGACATGCACATGAGGAACAAATTAGATTGAATATTGAAATTTTTATATAGCAAATTGCAGAATAATTATGTATGTGCATATACAAATTTGGCATTTATGCCAACTCAAAACAAGTTTTACAAAATGTGGCATATATGCCATCTCAGGATCTATATACAATATACATGTTGAATAGCTATGTATCAATCCCTAAATATATTAATCTCTAGAAAATCCTAATCTTTTGCTAGATCATCAAATTCAAGCCTCCTCGGAGTATTTGGTGGCTCTAAAGTTTCCTGCACAATAACAATTCAAACCACAAATTATATTAATTATGTCAATGGTTCACAAGTTAGATTACTAAATAGAAACTTATATACTATAATTTAGAAATTGTCAATTTAACATCAAAATCACTATATTGAACTATAATATATCTAAAATGCAATTTATTGTTTACCTCAAGTCTTGCTCTTTTTTTTGCAAGACATTCTACAAATGATTGTCTCATAGGATGATCAGGAGTCATAGCATATATAAATGGTTCCAGATTCGTCACATTGTTGAATTGTGCAGAGGACTATAGCAGGTAAAATAAAAATGATATAAATTAATATAATTGTTGACAGATAATCATATTTACTAAACATATATCTAGACTCCTATCTAAAAACTGACAAGAATGTGAGATCATTTAAATGCACATGTACATATAATCATAATGTCGAGAATATAAAAGAACATATACCTATTATGATGCTTCTTATAATATGTCAAAAGTAGTCATCATGGCTATAAACATACCAAATTGCTACATAAAAAGACAATAATACATAAGACTATCAATCTATGTACATGTATTTAATCATAATAGATTTCAAAAATTAACATCTAAATCATAATTTATATGATATGCATATACGATAAAAAATTGTAAACATGTATGTGCAAAAAAGTATACCATATATTGACTCTCTAAGCCAAATAAAATAGTCGATCGAGTACACTCTTAGACTTGTGAAATTTGATCCTTTGTCAACAACTATTAAATATTCTGGCACATAAATATACATTAGTACTAATATCTCTTACAAAATATGAGATAAAAGATAAAATGCACTATGAAATTACTTTAAGTCTTATCGATACATCCATGCCATCTCTCGCACCGAATGTCTCTCTTGGAAATGCTTCACCCCATGCTCTCTCATTTCCTACATCCAACATATGATGGACCTCATAGTCGAATGTGTCCATTAGAGACTTATTAGGTTGTACAAGAGGACCCAAACATACCTAGTGGCACATAATGCAACGACAGGGCACACAAATATGTAGCGAAGAGGAGGGTATACCAATAGCAGTTGATGCAACTGGTGTGTCACTATCATGCAACTATGAAAACTATGAGCTCTGTGTGATCAAATGGCTAGTCAAAGCATATACAACCAAGATACTCTGATGTGTTGCATTTGCAACAATCTTTGGGTAAGGTGGAGGTGGGGAAGAAATAGGTGGTGGGGGAAGAAGTGGGGTTACTTGATGTGCCTCGAGTCTAGCTTGAGGCATTCCTTTACCCACACCTCAGAAATCTCGCATATCAAAGTAGTTGACATGCTTACCCAGGACAAATTCAGCATATAGTTTTCACATAAAATATTGTGGGACATCAAGATTGTTGTTGGTTGGTTTATCAAAAACCATCCGCCAATGATCACAAAAATCATCTAGGATACCTCAATGTGTGCACCATTTAATCAAATATTTAGGCTTGCACACATTAATGGGTTGTCTAGTTTTAGGATTGATAAATAGTTGTGCTAATTGGGCTTTCATAATTTCAAGTTCCCTCACTTCATCATATGATAAGCCATCGGTATATTGTTGCCTCATGGCCTCTCGCCACTCTAAAAAACTAATATGCTGGTTAGTGAGAGTTTCAACATTGGAAATTATTGACTCTAATGTGTTTTCATTTCAAACAAGTGAGGGCGCCTATCATATAACTGACATATGTTTCTCAATTTAGTTAAATTGTCATAGATGAGGTCATGAATAGAGGGTGGATTTTGTAAGGGAGCATTTGGTGGAGGAGGAGGATTAGTTTGCACAGGGTTTTCATTTGGAACAAGGTTGGGATTCTCAACCATTGGAAAACCTGTTTGATGAAAAGCTTTAAAATTGACATTTTTTTTAATACAAACTAATATGCATATTAAAAAACCTATTTTTTCTCTAAAATTCTTCAAAAATAATGCAAAAATTTAAAAATGAAGAAAAAACATTAAAATCCAAAATACTTATGATTGGAGGGAGATTTTGGTGGTTGAAAACAACTAGAAACGAATATATGTTTTGTCTCAGTCGCTCACAGTAGTGTAGCAGTAGGAAACAAGGGTAAAAGTGGTTTCAACCTGTTGTTTTTTTTAATAGCACAAGAAACAAATATCCATTTCTTTTTAAATTATTTTTTAAAGAAACTGTTGGGTCTGTCCCTTAGTTTATAAGGGATGGAACCTTGCTATTATGTACGAGTTAGATATTAAGCATAAATTCTAATTTAATATTATATTATAAATTATCCGTTTATCATATAATATATATTATAATATATAATATATATATATATATATATTATGTTTTCTAATATATATTATTTTGTTGTTTGATATTTGCCTATTTATTAGTGGTTAGGGATGGAGTATGCATGGTTAATTTGTATTCTAATATATATTTTTTAGAGAAATCGTCGGGTTCGTCCCTTAGTTTATAAGGGATGGAACCCTACTATTATATACAAGTTATATATATATATATATAATTCGTTCATCATATAATATATATTATTTTGTGGTTTGATATTTGCCTATTTATTAGTGGTTAGGGATGGAGTATGCATGGTTGATTTGTAGTTAATGTTATGTTACCATGATTTCTTTAATTTTACATGTTGGTGATACTCCTATAAGGGCATGCCACTAGATATTGTAGTATAAATTTTATTGCTAATAGTACAATTGGTTTGTGCTTTGGAGTGTGGAGTTCTTTTTTCCTTGAAAGGATTTTCCCCATGTAAGTTTATTTGTTAAGGTATATTTTTCTTGTGTATTCTTTGTTTGTAATTTTAAGATTAAATATTTTTTCATAAATCTTCTTTCAAAGATTAGTGTAGGAAGCATATATCCACACCATTGGTTCCTTTTGTTGCATAGACAGTTGTCATTGCACCAAAAGATTGACTTGTTAATACTCGATACAACTGCCAAAGTTAGTGAATCCATGGGAGGCGGTTAAGCCATGTCATGAACCTGAGCGTTGTGTTGCACAACACAAGGAGACCAAGGGCACACACCTTACAACAATCCCCCCTCCAGTGCAATTGAGGGGTTTGAACCCATGACCCAGGCTCTAATACCAATTGTTCACAAATAGTTGCCATTGCACCAAAAGATGATTTGTCAATGCTTGATACAATTGCCAGAGTTAATGTATCCACGAGAGGTGGTTAAGCCATGCCACAAACCTGAGCATTGCGTTGCATAACATAAGGAGACCAAGGGCACACACATTGCAACACCTTTCATTAGAAGGGAGATTCAAATTTGTAAAGTTACTCTTATTTGCAAATGATCCTATCTTAAGTGCAAAGACAACTCATAGATTAAGAGAATGTCTAAGAAATTTAGAGCTCTTCTACTAGTAGGTTAGGATGCAAGTGAACACTGACAAAACCAAAGTTATGATCTTTTATTATAGATAAAAAATAAATTAACTTCCTCTCTAAGGAAAACGTCTTAGAAGTAATGAAAGAATGCAAGTACATTGTGCTTGATTTTCACAACATGCTTAGTGGGAGACATGCAAGTCAAAAAATACAAGGTGGGTGGAAGGATTTACACTCACTATAGCATAAATAGATATAGAAATGCAAAATTATGGGATTTAAAAACTAAGAGAACCCTATTTAGCTTGCTCATCACACTAGTAGGTCTTTACATGTGTGAAGTTTTGGGTAGCAATAGGTTCTATAAATAGGGAGGTAGATAGAGAAAATCTAAAAATCTCTAATCATAAGCAACCATAAAAACAAAACTTTAGTTCCATATAAGATTCTATTAGTTGAAGCAAGTACTATCCCATTGCAGGCATCAAGGATGGATCAAATGTTGCTCTTTAAAAATACACAGTATGGAGAAGCATGGTTGGCCTAAAATAGTGCTAGAGGAAGAGTTAAGTAGAAGGAAGAACTCTTAGATGAAACCAAATAACAAGTGGATGAGTAAATGAGATATTAACATGCAAGAGTGTCTAAACACTAACAAGGAAATAAAAAAGTGTGTGAGAGAAAAATTCAAGACAACCAGGTGGACAAAATAAATTAGACAAAAGAAAACATACTATAACAAAGAGTTTAAAGTCACATGAGACAATGATGAAAAAACTTATATAGCAAAAATCAAGTGGAAGGTGAAAATGTTAATGCTCTAGTTAAGGACTAGCTCACATAATCTTAGATATAAGATCGACAAGTGGAAAATATCTAAAGAGGAGCAAGAAAAGAGAATTTGCCTATTTTGTAACAAGATGATGGTGAAAATAGAATGATTCTACATCATAGAGTGCGTAGCCTATAGTGACATCGATATCAAGTATAATTTTTTGATAGCGAACAAATTAACTACCTTATTTGAGGAGCGAGGATAGACAAAACAACAAGCTTTTGGAACATGATGCACAATAGAAGATTTAACAATATAAGAAGCTAATAGATTTCATAAGAGTAATTAAACAACCCTTATGTCTAATAGATATATTAGTGTTATGCACTTTTACAATGACTCTTACTCCCATAAACTACTTGATAGATATATTTATGTTGTGCACTTTTACAATGAGTGTTACTCCCATAAACTACTTGATCTTGTAAATATTATTAAAATCTTTCATTTATTCATTTACAACAAAAACTAATCTTACTAAAAATCACTCCAAGTGATGTCTCATGAAATTATGAAAAAAATCCCAAAATCTTATATCCCCTTATTAAAATCAAGAATTTCACACCCTTTCCAATGTAGCCATTAAGGCAAAAGACAACATTTTTTCTCAAAAACATTGTACCTCATAAATAACATTGGAAAATAAAACCTTAGCATCTTCATATGCCCCATAGATTCCCCCTCCTGTATTACAATGTGCCAGCGAACTAGGGGCCCATTTTCCACAAGACCGACCTAACCATCCATTTCACCCCATGACAAAATTCACCGACCTACAAACCCCAAAAACTAACGGAAAAGAAAAACCTAAGAATCCTAATCAGCTGATTAATATCTTAAAAAATTCCAAGAAAAATAAAGCTAAAATAATCACCATAAAGCCAAAATAGTTGAACAAGTAGGACTTAATTAAATAATAAATAATAATTATTTACAATAATTAACACTAATCGGAAAATAAAGCTAAAATAATCACCATAAAGCCAAAATAGTTGAACAAGTAGGACTTAATTAAATAATAAATAATAATTATTTACCATGATTAACACTAATCCACATTAACGCCTCTTGTTTGATTTCATCATCCTTCCTCTCTCTCTCTAGTTCTTGTTCTTCTTGAGAGATCCCTCTTCTCTCTTCTTCTCTTTTTTCTTCTGGGCGGAGTCGTCTCCATCCATCTCATTGATAAACTATCCTTCAGTCGGTTTTTATTTGGAGGAGGCTGAGAGGAGGCCTCTGAAAACTGTATTGCAGTTTGTTAGTCAGCGTGTTTTTATTGATCAGAGGAAGAGAGAGAGTTATTATGCAGGCAGATCAGTCCATCAATTTGCGGCCAGGAGGAGGAGTTAAAGGGCGTTCCTTTGGAACTCGTTTTGACTCCAGCGCTGTTTTTTCTGCTTCCGCCGGCGCTGCTGCTGCTTCCGGGGATTCGAGCTATGGATCTCAGGGTTTGCGACCTCCGGCTTTTAAAGTATGTTATAGTCTCCTTTTTGGTTTTTATATGGATCTGGGTATATAAAATGAAAAATTATCTGGGTTGCCCATCTACCCAAAGCCCTAGTTTTTGGAGCATGCAGGGTTTTAGGTGATCTGGGTTTTTATCATATAAGTTTTGTTTTTAGTTTTGTGGATCGCGCTGTTGGGTTCTTTTTATCTGTTTTGTCCTATTGAATACGTTTTGGGTGTTGGTTTTGTAACCTGTTTTATCCCATTAGAGAACTGCTGTCTATTAAATTTTGTTGCCTATTAACAACTTCAAAATTTTGTGTTTGTTTTTGGGGTCTCTGAATACTTTCGTATGGTATGCATGTAATGCAAAATTATTATCATCTGAGCCCGACTGAAGAGATTTTGTTGCAATCGTGATTCCTTTTTGCGGCAATTTGTTTGTCAAATTTTTGTCTCCTTATATTTGCATTTAGTTATTTTGTATTCTTTTATTTCATTGTTACGATGAACGGATAGATAAGATTTTTGGCATTAGATCTGATTGCATCTAACTGAGCCCTATACCTCTTATACGGGGAGGTATTTCAAAAGGCCTCTGAATCACTTTTTAATTGAGTGAACTGACGTGGAGTCACTCTTCACTCTTGAAGCATTTCTTTTGAGATACCTATATGTGGCGTAGGCTGCAACCCTTCGCTTGCTATGTGTATCTATTTTCTGCAGTATGTTGCTTATGCAGCAAGTCAAAGGCCTGTTAACTATCGTTGAAGGGTTGTTCACTTTCTTGCAATCTTTACAAGCATTGCATACCATCTTATCCAGAATTCATTGAAAGCCAACTATACTATTGCAACCATACGTGGATTCCTTCAACAAGATCCAATGATTCATTGAAGTGCTCAATTTTGAGCCTCATTTCTTCAACCAGTTCCATTGATTCACTGAAGTGCTCAATTTTGAACCTCATTCCTTCAACAAATGCCACATCAAAACTGCTATAATGCAGCCCAATGTACTTTGCAGGGTTGTTGTGTCTGGGGAGTGTATGGCACATATAACATAGGTTGGTGTCTTGTTTGTATTCTGTTTACATTGTAGCTGAAGTGGCTTTGTTGGATTTGCAATCCATTTTTGTGCCAATTTATTCATCAAGTCTTTTGCTGCTTTGTGTGAGCTGTTACTCACATGTTTTTTCTCCTTCAACAAAATACCATTAGGATGAATGGATAGATACAATTTTTGTGCTCGATATGATTGTGCCTTGGCATGCCCTGCTCTTTAATGGGTTGGTTGGGAAAATTGTCTTTGAGTCACTTTTTTAATTGACTGAACTGCGTGAGTTACATTTCACTCTTTAAGCATTGTGTTTTGAGATACCTATATATAATAAAGACTAAATGAACTTATTCCAAGTATTTAGGTTGTTTTTGCAGTGTACTGTTTTTGGGATAGGATACTAAGGCAATACCACAAAATAAGGGATTCCAGATCCTTAAAAATGAGCTTGGAATTCTTATATCTTTTATATATTAGACATTCAGTCTTTGTTTCTATAAAGCAAAACTACAGTAAGAGATTTCACTTATTATGTGAGAGCATGCAGAATCCCGATCTTCAGTAGCTTTTGTTTCAATATCAGTAGACTGTATTTGAAAAGCAGCAAAACCCTGATTTTCTCTGTTGATTTGCTTGTAGAATTCCTTGGTACAGATCAAAGGTTCATTAATTATTCTCGAGGAACCATTCCTCTTGTTACACTCCTTACAATCATTTGCATACCATCTTGTCTATGTTACCTGGTTCTTCTATTTTACCCTGGGTTTTGGTCCTGGTTCGCTTCTGGTTTGGGTCCTGGTTCGGTTTGCCTGTGGGTTTGACCAGGGTCCTTCATTTTTGGTCTGGTTCGCCCAGGCAGAACCCAAGAGAACCCGGGCAGAGCCCAGACAGAACCCAGGCGAACCAAGACAGAACCCACATGCCTAGGCATCCAAAAAGTGTTTTTTGAGCAATTTTTTAATGTTTTATGGAGTTTGACTTTGACCCACGCCCGAGGGAACCCTAAAGTGGCCTCTAAATCACTCTAAACACCTTAACTACCTCTTTCTTATTCATTTGTTTTGCAAACAAGCATTTTCATTCCAAGAGGCTGAGCTTTCATTTTTGCTTGTTGGATTGAAAGCGGACTGTGACACAACTTTCGTTTTTCAAAAATTGTTCTGCACAGGTAAACCAGATTTTGTATTGTGGAGCTGTATTAAGCTACCACTCTCAAGACCGATGTAACAATGATACAAAATAATGTTTGAGACTGCAAGAAGACATCAAAATGGCTAGTGCACTAAACAAATTCTTATGATTTCTGAAGAATGCTGATATCTCTACTCAGTTGGCTTCATTTTTCAAAATCATGCAAATTGAACCCTGGCATCAATAGACTCTATATATCAAGCTACCACAATTCAAGTTTCAATGATGAATATTTATCATGCATGTTTTAAATGACATTCAAATTTATGGTGGTTTTGTTGTTTATATGATGTTATGTGATATTCTAATCCTAATTCATGCTTCTAGGCTGCACATATATATATTTTTTATTTTTACATGTTTTTTGTACTAACGAACCCAAAACAAACCGAACCCCCCCAAAAAATTTTTAGCGAACCGGTGAACCAAACCCCCGAACCTGAACCTGAACCTGAACCCGAACCCGAACCTGAACCGGTAACTTAGCATCTTGTCTATGTTTCATTGAAATACAAACTATTCCATTGCAATCATGATGCATTGAAGTGCTCTAGTTTGAATCCTATTTATTCAACAAGTGCCAAGGATGCATTGAGGTGCTCTATTTTGAATCCTATTCCTTCAACCTGTGCCACATCATGCTACCAACAGCAACTCCATAGAATTTGTTGGATTGTATATGGGACATGTTACAGATAAGATGGTGCAGTTTATATTTCATCTAATGCAAGTAATACAGTGATAATAAGTTTCTATAGTGTGTATAAACATATCAAACATGGTAATGTTATTTCCAGTCTATGCTGCTAAATGATTTAAGTGTCAAATGCTATAAATTACACTGGTAAACCAATTTTTGTATTCTTTTATAGCATGTTATATGTTGCTGGTTTCAGCCAGGTTTTTACTGTCCACTATCAATGCCATATTAGAAATTGCCTCTCTAGAGCTTGAAGTTTTTTATGACATATTTTTAATGAATTTAATTAGGAGGTATGATTAACTTGACATTCTTACATGCTAGTATATTGTTTCTTATTAAGGTTTACTTTTAAGGATTTTGCTTTTGTTAGCATGGGTTTTTTTAAGGTGCACATGGTAAAATTGTGTTTGTTGTTTTACCAGGCCTTAGTAAGCTACTGGCTTCCTTTATGTTAATCTTCTCATCCATGAAGTTTTTTAATCCAGTTTTTTCATATTTAACAAGCCTATTCTCAATAAGCTGTTAGACCTCATAGGGCATAATCATTTTACTTGTATGATGTGGGCAACATTAAAACTGTAATTGCTTTGTGCTGAAGTATGCAAGGTTGAAACAGAAGTGGATGTGTTTGGCATGTTGTGTCTGACTGTGCAATGATCACCACTTCCTCAGCTATAGACTTGGCAAACAACATCAATGTTTGCTTAGTGTGTGTGAAACTGTTTGAAACTCTGGATCTGGGTATCACAGCATAACATAAGTTCTGTCTTTCTACTCCTACCGTCTATATGAAATAGCAATAATGAAGTTCTCATATTATGCTATAATTGTTTCTTTTTGTCATTTCATTTCAAGGCTGAAAGAAATATATATTTTTTATTCAGATGTATTTGTTTTTAACTAGGGTTACATTATGTGTCCTCCCTTCTAACCCCTGTTACTGTCCTTCTTGACATCCCAGTACAGTGGGATGGCAGGGGGCGCCCCCTTATCACCAGGGAAATTGGGGACATATCCATGGGGGCAAAGTGTCCCTGGCTGTCCAAGGGACGTCTGGAATGTCTAGTGAACAAAGACCCAGTTTATGATTGCAGACTATTGTAGAAAGAAAGTGTAGAAGTTTTGAATTACTGCATACAGCTATAGAATGTAAGTGTACAACTGTTGAATGATTGCATACAACTGTAGAATGAAGTGTAATGACATATATTTCTCACTCTTTTCATCAATGGGAGATTGTGTGAATGCATACAACTATGGAAAGAAAGTTTACAGTTGTTGAATAACTGCAAGTCTGCATACAATATGGAATTAAAATGTACCCTTCCTGAATGGTAATATACATTATAGTCTGGGTACAACATGTTTCAGAATAGGAATTGGAACCAATTTGCTTGCAGATTTTGACAGGGCATGATTTTTTTCAGTCAAATTTGATTGAAATTAAGCCTGTGTGTACTTGGGCGATTCCAGTTGTACTGGGGTGATTTGGGGCGACAGAGGTCATTTTCAACTTTGTTGGACTGATCATGTTTGACTTTTGACCTTCAAAAGGGTGCCCTAATTGCTTGCAATGAAGTTCATGATTGCTTGTGAGGTGTCCGTTGCTTTGCTGCATTTTTATGTGAGTTTTTATCCCAGTCAGTTCTATGTTTGTGTGTCAGCTGTGGTGTACAGTGAACAAAATCCAGCGTGGCTGTGGCAGTTGGCGTCCCTGTGGAACACTGCCCAATCCCCATTCTTGATTGACCACAATTCCCAGTTGTCCGGAAATTTATTGCTTGTACTTTGAGGGGTGGAGATAAATCAATGATGTGTTTTGTCCAAGTTATTATTAGGATTTTGTGTGTTTCTGAATCCTACCAATCTTCGAATTACCAGCCAATCTTCTTATCATCAACCATTTTGAAAGAGTAAGTTAGATAATCTGCCACATGGTTGGCCTATCTATAAACATGTTTATAGTGTAGGTGTTCAAGGAGTTGAGAAGCAGTCAAGCTTGTAAGAGTATTATTTATCTTTCAGCTTACCACTCTCCATCTGCGAACATAATTGATAATATTCATGGAGTCTCCTTCTATTTCAATGTTCTTAACCCCACATAGAAAACATGTTTGCAATCTGAGTACCAGCGCTTGTGCCTCCGCTTTGTTGTTCATACCATCCTTTAGTTTCTTCAACACGCATCAATCGTGTGTTCCTTTGAGTTCCTTATTATACACCGAGTTCTGGATTATCTGGGATGTCATCTTGTAGCTCTATCAAAGTGCAATTTTTCTCATCCACTGGATGGTGGTGACCACTTTGCCTCCTTTCTCTGCTTCAAGGTGGCATTTGCACCAGACTCCCCATGAACAGTGGAGGTATTTTAAATTTTTAATTATTAATATCCTAATAAAATTTGTTAAAAATAATACAACCTAAAAATTATAAATAGTATTTAGCATTTATTTATTTCAGGTTGAAAATGAAAATAATAAAGATTTTGATTTTTCTCAAATTTAATCAGTTGACTTATTTGTTCCAAAATTCTCCCCTGCCAAACTTGAATGCAAACACGAACCTTGTGACATAGCTGCCGACTATACAGCTTGGATATATTTTTACTTGTGTGACTGCCGACTTACAGCCCTGCTGCTTCTGTATTTCAATCTTGCTGCATGATGGGTATATTTGACTCTTGTTGTTTCTATGATTCAAATTTATAATAAACCTATATTTCTCTTGTAGAATTCAAAATAAATATCAAATTGATATCATAATAAACTGCATTTAACAAATTGATATCAAATTATTACCACTTTAATTTAATATTTCTGTTAGAATTGTGTAGCATATGCATGAAATGTGTTATCCTGAATTTAATTCCTGTTTTTAGGTTATAAATATGTATATATTATGATTTTTATATGTTTTTTGTATGGTTTACCCAGAATGTACACAGCCCTGATCCCCCTAAAAAAGAAATTTGCTGTATTGATGTACCATACTCACATATTGCTACCCATAACCAATACCGATTTGGTAACATGGCATACAGCAGTAGGATAGTAGACAAATAGAAAATGAGAGCACACAGGTGCTGAATGAGCAAAAACGTGATTTCATACAGTTGTAAAGAGAAGTCATGCATACATCAAATGAGAACATACAGTTGTAAGAAATGCATGTTGCCATTGCACTTTCATTTATGATTCTTTGTCTGTTGGGTCTTATGTCATAATGAAAACAGTGAACAATGAAATCAGAAATTTCTATTTTAATTTTTTTGTTGCTGCTATGCTTGAATAGATGGATATGTTACATTAAATATTGAACTCAAAACATTATATGAATGTCTAAATTTGAATTTTAATGTCATGTATAGGTAAACTCGTAAAAAAACTTTTAGTTCCCACACAAGCACACACACATAAATATAGCTGTCTCCTTCTGCCCCCATATAATGCCCCCCCTGGACTGCTGTCATTATCCTTGAAATACTGTGGAACATGGTTTTAAATTTTTAATGTAATACAATGATTGTCTGAGTTGGTATGAAACAATATTATTGTTTATTGTTTTTGTATAAAAGTGGGCACATGTAGAAGTATGTTTAAGATTTCTGTCTATTGCAGATGGCAGATTCAAGGTTTGAGAGTCGTGAACGTATACAATATACACGAGAGCAGATACTGCAGTTACAAGAGGTATGGTGTGTTTTTTGTCTAGTTTGAATAGGCCTTTAGTTTTGTCTCAACCACTGTTTACCAGAAACAGTTTCTTTCTATTCCCCAACCGATTTATTTATAGCACATATCATGATACCTATTCCATTTGTAAAATTTTGTTTCTGAATTTTGACAGTGCTCTTTTATTAGTGTGATGACACTATTTAAGCTTGTTTTATAATGATGAAGATAATGAGTATTGGATTTTGTTGTTGCTTTCTCTTTGAAATATAATTTAAAGATTCCATAGCAATATGGGTTGCCAGATGCTTTTGTTTTTATATTTATATATTTTTTTATGGTTTGATAATCTCCTTGGTGGATAACAGGTAATTGTAAGCATACCTGATGATATTCTCAAGGCCAGACAGGACATAGAATCGGAGCTACTCGTCACTGATGAGCCTCTCTGGGGCCGCAGCGATGTTAATGTAAGCCTTGTGTTATGATGGTTAAATGTTTACCCTAATGAATGTGGTTGTTTGTTGGTGAGGAATTCTTTGAATTCTTTTCATGTCAATTAAGCTAAAGACACAAAAGATTATATTGGTTTCCTTGTGCATGTCTCTGATATTATGTGGCTATCCACTATAGAAATGGTCAAAATTAATAATCCAAAATGAGATAAATATAGCTTTCTACATTCTGGTGTTTTAAGATTGAGTGTTCTCCCTGTGTGTTTCTCAATATGCCTTTTGAAGGGCTGTCTTAAGGTGTTTTGATATCTGTGCACAAGCATTTCAGTACTATACATTGGTGATTGCTTCAATTTACTTATTCTTAGCTTGTCACAATGTTGATGTCTATAGGTACCGCCACAATCCAACATACGATATGCTGAGCCTGATAACCGTGATTGGCGAGGTCGGGCACCACCACCAACTCCTGGCCCAGAGGAGAGGCAGTGGGAAACACTTCGTGAAAGCAAAGAATATTCTGCCCGTAGATCTGAGGATTCATATGGATTAAGTTCAAGGCAACAGGAATCTGGTTATCAGTCTGGTCGCCAGGAGCAATTGAACACACAGTTTTCCAAACTTCAAGCCCCATCAACTCCGGGGGTATTCATTTGTTTGATTCTTTTTGCATTGAAATATATATGCTTTTACTTGGATTAAATTAAATTTAGATCCTGGATTGATGTATATTCACTTATGGCTGTTGACTCCGGGGGTATTCATTTGTTTGATTCTTTTTGCATTGAAATATATATGCTTTTACTTGGTTTTAGACTTGTATTAAATTAAATTTAGTTCCTGAATTGATGTATATTCACTTACGGCCATCTTACATTTTTTCAAAATCAGCTAGGTAAGGTAAACTTTGAAGTGTGTTCTGATAATGTAGGATGACATTTTATTTTGAAAGAAGTATTGCGAGGCTCTCTTTCCTTCCATAGTATTTATTAGCTACATAGACGCTTGAGATAGGCCTTGCAATGGTGTATCTATGGGTCTCAGAATTGTAATATCTAATTTTAGAAATTATGATGACTTGGTAGCATGTTAAAATACATGAGGCAGTTTGGGTTACCATGTGTTGTAAGGTGTAGACACCAAAATATTGTAGAGTAAAATTTTATATTATCTGATATTGCTGTAGGTGCAGCGATGCATTGTGTATGTGTGTGGTATGACAAATTGATGACCGTGCTTAAGTTATGTTAGCATTCTGTATATGGAAGGCTTTGCCAATGAGGTAGGCTTCAGGGTGAAATTCAGGTTGTCATGTTAGCAAAATCCTATTCTCTTGTAAAAACATTGTTTAGCATTGCTGTTGTGCTGGGTTACCTTCTCTTGGCTGGTATAACTGTTGCTTCTTTGTTTCAAGCTGTTGATCAATCTGTGATCCCTGTGGTTGAATCTTAATTTGTTCTTAAAGGCTCAAACTGTCAAGCTTTTTGTTTATAGACCTAGGTGTATAAGAAATTGTAGTAGGGTGGTTCTAACTTGTGTAAACCGATGTGGAGTCTTCGGCTATTATAGTGATATTTCATTTTTTTGACTCTTATTTAAAAACTCAGGGGGCGCCAGCACCTGCCCTAATAAAGGCTGCTGTTCCATGGTCTGCCAGGAGGGGGACTGTATCAGAGAAAGATAAAGTTATAAAAAATGTTAAAGGGTAAGCCATTTTTTTTAGCATTTTATAATTCTTTCTGATCTAGGCCTTTTCTGGTAATGCTGATTTGTCGCATAAGGTTGGGGCACTCTAGTAAGTGAATATCTAATAAAATTTGAAGGATGGACCTTCTATGTTTTAACTGTTTTAACATGATCTTATTTTTTGACACTCTTTAAAGTGAATGTCTAATTAGTATTTGATACACAGGATACTCAATAAGCTGACACCAGAAAAGTTTGATGTTCTTAAAGAGCAACTTATAAATGCAGGGATTACCTCAGCAGATATTCTGCAGGTCTTTTGATCTTTTCGTTCTGATGTATTCTTTATATCTAGTTCTGAAGTAGTTTTCTTAAATTGCAAAAAGATTTTATGGTTTTACACTTGATTAGTTGAACAGGTTTTGACTAACAATAGTATGCTTCATTGCCAGGGTGTGATATCACTCATATTTGACAAGGCAGTGTTGGAACCTACATTCTGTTCCATGTATTCCATGTTGTGTCAGGATCTGAGTACTGCATTACCTCAATTTCCATCTGATGATCCAGATGGAAAACCTATAGCTTTCAGGCGGATTTTGCTTAATATTTGCCAAGAAGCATTTGAAGGTGCAGATGCTCTGCGGGATGAGATCAAACAGATGACAGCCCCGGAGCAAGAAGCTGCACGCCGAGACAAGGAGAAGATGGTTAAGCTTCGCACCCTGGGAAACATAAGGTTTATTGGAGAACTTTTTAAACAAAAGATGATACCTGAAAAAATTGTTCACCACTGTGTTCAGGTTTGTACAAGAATCTCATATTCCAGTTTGGTTTTTAACTCCATGTGCTTATTCATTATTGGTAACATCATATATCTTATGATTTACCCTTAATCCTTATTCATTTCATTAGAATATATATTTTTAGGCAAATTCTTCTGTTAGCATGTGGTTTATTGGATTCCTATTATGTTAATCATTTTCTAAAATTTAACCATGGTGAGCAGTAGATTTCTGTTCACCAATTCATTTCTAAATACTGTGTTCAGTTTTCATTAGGAATGCATCCTTAAATTTTTTATGCAAACAGTAATGGTAAATGAGTAAAATGTAAAAAGACAAAAATGACATTATTGTTGCATTATATTTTCTGTGGAACAGGAATTATTAGGTCAGGATTTAAAAGCTCCTCCAGCTGAGGAGAATGTGGAGGCTCTTTGCCATCTATTCAATACAGTTGGAAAACAGCTTGAGGAAAACCCCAAGTCACGCATTATCAATGATTCTTATTTTGCTCGAATGAAGGAGCTGAGTAATAATCCACACTTAGCGTCTAGAATGAAGTTTATGGTTCGTGATGTTTTAGATTTACGTGCTAACAAATGGATTCCTCGACGTGAAGAGGTTCTTTTCAATCTTCCTTTATATTTGCATTCTTGTTGCCCATGTTTACTAAAGGCTGCAATGATTGTGATAATCATTTTGTTGGATCCATCTATGACATCGAGTTCTGACTTCCCATCATTGATAATTGCAGGTTAAAGCAAAAACCATAAATGAAATCCATTCTGAAGCTGAGCAAAAGCTAGGTTTGAGGCCTGGAACAACCAACATGCGTAATGGTCGTGGTGCACCTGGTATTGGTATGAGTGCGGGGAGCAATTTTGGTGTTGGACGGCCTGGGGGAATGATGCCTGGAATGCCTGGAATGCCTGGAGCTCGAAAGATGCCAGGTATGCCTGGAACAGACCCTGATGGATGGGAGTTGTTTTCTCGCAATCGAGTTGGCAGCAAAAATGAAGCCTTGATGTCATCCCCTGTTGGAAATCCTGGTCAAGGGCGTACACAAGCACCAGTCTTAAAGCCTTCAGTAGGTAATCCTAAATTGTTGCCATTGCCACAAGGCACTGGAGGGTTTCTTACTGGTAAATCAAGTGCATTATTGCAGAATTCAGCTGCTAGGCCATCCGTGGTGCCCAATGTAGGAACATCTGAGCCTCTTGTTCAAGGAGCATTTGGAGGACCTAGATCTTACAATTCTCCAGGAATTTCTAGAGTTGAAGTGGAAAAAGATATATTTTCAGCAGCCCCGCCTGTTACTGAAAGACCCGTGTCAGCAGGAAAACCGCCAAATGAGATACTTCATAAGAAGACAATATCCTTGTTGGAGGAGTATTTTAGTATTCGTGATACCAAAGAAGCAAAGCTTTGTGTTGAGGAGTTAAAGTGGCCCAGTTATTATCCTGAATTTGTCCGCCAGGCAATTTTGTTGGCAATAGAAAAGGGTGAACGTCTTGTTGAATCAATTATAATTCTTCTGGAGTACCTGTATGCTCAAAAGACGCTTTCAGATAGAGACATTAAGGATGGGATAATTCTTCTTGCTGAGGAGTGCGATGATATAACCATTGACATACCATTAGCACCAAGGCATCTTGGGGAGATTGTTGGAAAACTCAGCTTTACAGGAGCAACAGATCTGAGGTTGCTAAAAGAAGCCATGTCAAAGGTGGAAGATGTACAGGTCAGGAAGACAATTTTGGAAGCAGCCCAGCGAACTATAAGATCAAATCCATCTGCAGAAAAAGTATTGGGTGCTCAGAGTGGTGATCTCATAGAGTGCGAGAAGCTTATTGCATAAAAGAAACCCTACTTGTTAACCTTTTGGTTGTGTAGGGTTTCGTATGGAAAATGTGTTATAACTTTATGTGGCCTATGTTTTTCCTGGTACATTCAGGTATAGTTTACTGGAATTTTATCTATTAAAATCTAAGAAAAGGGATGGCAAATCTGGCTAATTAGAGTGCAGAATACTATTAAGGTGCTCTGAGAAACTCTTAATGAACATGTTATTTGAGTTGTATATTTTTCGAGGTCATTTGAGCTATTTTTCTAATAGAAAGCATGTCATTTGTTCGCTAGATCTTTTGTAGTTTGAGGACATAATTTATCATGAAATGTATAATTTTTGGACTTATGAAGTTTTTTTATGTCTTCTAATGTAGTTTTTGTTTTCTCTCTTCGGCGAGCTGACACAAGATGGAGAAACAGCAAACAATGATGTTGAATTAATAATAATTTATTCAATATTTTGTTAAAGTCTAAATGCCATGTGCATTTATTTATGATGCAATATGAATTGTATAGTCAGACGCATTCATGAATGCTTTACAACTGGACAATTCTTCCCGTTCAGGGTTTTCAATAGAAGATGAATGTTGGGTGGTTCAAAACATCTCTTATGCATGTGTTAGTTTTGCAGTTCTTTTAGTGTGGAAACTTTTTCCTTGAAGTGTTTATGACGATGCAGAGATGTCTTTTGACATAAAGTTCTACCTTCAACATTGTTGTATTGCAACGCTCTGTGAAAGTGTTTTTCTATAGCAATTAGTCATAAGTATTTGAGTTCATCGCCATGTACTGAAATTCTCTTTCTTATATGCACTGATGTTTGGATGTAGTATGTGGCAGGAGCATTGGAGTTTAACATTTTAACGCATTCCATAATTTTGTTGTTTCTGTTTTATCCTAAGTGATCACTTCTTGTTCTGATACTTCCATATTATTGTTTATAAGACATTTTAATAATGTATTTAAAAGATAATGTTAATCTGATTTATTCCTTCCCTTTTCATGTGAATATTGATTCCTGTTTCATGATCCTGTCTAAAATGGTCTTTTTTATGTTTTTATTAATGGGTTTGGGGCATTGAGTTATGCGGCTCATAATTTATGCCCAGAAGTGAAGGTTGTCTGGTCGGAAGAACTAAGAAAATTTTTGCAAGGCCAAAATATGCCAAATTTATGTCTTTGATCTCTAGGCAGGCATTATGAATGCCATTCTAGGTACAGGTGGTCGGAAGACAACTGCAATCTGAGTTTTAATGGTGATGCAGCACTAACGAGAGTTGAAAGACAACAATCCATTGTCCAAGAAATTTCTAAGAAATTATGGTCAGCTCCATTGGAAAATAATTTTTTTGAAATTGTTAGTGGTCAAGTCTAATTAAAAAAAGCACAAGTGGAATCCAGGTACCATGAGAACTAAGGTGGATTAAATCACCATTTTCAAGTAGTGTTGGACTTGGATGACTGTTTGAGACAACCCTTGATGTAGAGCTAATAGATCTGTTTTAATGAAATGAAAGCTATTCTCTCGATGTTGGTATTGACTCCCTTACAACCTGACATTTCACTTTTAGTATTCACGAGGACCAAAACCCTCCTGAAGAGTGGCTTGAACTAAGCAGTGGCTGTAAACTAGCTAGCTCCGTGCCTTGTTTTTAACACAAGAACCCTCAACTTAATCGTATGAACTCGCAAGTGAGGTCTATGAGAACGGTTTGGATGCAATAGAAGCATTTCCCAAGTTCACTATAGACATTTACAAATATCGGGATTTCAGCTCTTGAATACGGTGGATAATCTGATAAACTTAGCCATTTCCTACATTTCACGGAAAGCAAATCTAGCCTACAAACCTTTCCAGTTGGAAAGATCCTGGAAACAGAAATGCTAGACGTTGTTTTCTCCATCGAACTTCAATCCAGGCTCTACATCAATTGGTTAGAAATCCACCGGAGATGTTAATTTTCGCCATGAAAGAAAAATTGTGTGCATTTGCGCGGCGGCAACTTGCTAGTTTTTGTTGTGGCATGTTTATTAGTTCTTCGGTGTTGTGTATAAACATTACCAAAGTCAGTATTCGAGGCTTCTCCACATTTTATATAATTAATAAAAATCATGACCTTGCATTTGAACTAGTCTGACGTGCAAATGCCCACAAGAATTAATGCCAGTTTGAAACTCATCCAATTCCGGAAAATAAGGCCAAATATGTTTTTATATCTTGGTATAAAATCTCCCCAAAATGCTCGAATAGACATAAAAAAAATCATGTTTCCTATTGTAAAGAAATAAACCACTTTACAAAAATAATATAGCCCCGTAAACAATTACAAAAAATTAAGCACAATTAATAGATTATTTACACCAAATTTCTGGATTTGATTGCTTAAGAATTTTTGCATCAACGTTTCGGATCACATTCCATGATCCATCATCAGGATGAAAGCAGAGAGCTGAAGGAGATTAAATTAAAGTTGGGTCGATGAAGATAGATGCACTTAAGCTTTAGGATAATGCTGCTAGAATAATTTGTCATGATAAAGTCAAAATATATTTTGGTGATTCAATCTTAAGTCCGAGTTTGGAGTTGACCTATATGAAATTGATTTTCAAGTAAATATGATCTTGTTGAATGTGCATTTTGAATTACAACTTCTTTGGTTTTTTGATATTTAATGATATGTAAGGATTAGTGTCTATGAACTCTATTTAGGAATTTGTTAGGACTAAGGTCTCTCTTAGGTCAAACCCTTGGTCTGATTAACTTCATAGCTCAGGCAAAATAAATTTGGAAATGGCCTAATATGATTTTAATGTAGATTCTAATTCTTTGTCGCTTTAAAATTGAAGTGTAATAAAAACTTCATTGTTTTTTCATATGAATTAATTGTGCATTGAACATCTTCAAATTTTAAAACATAACATTAAGTTGCCAAATCTATTGCAGGTTGACTTACAATGATCAATAGGAAAGGAAAAGAGTCATGAATTTGAATTTGAATTCAATCTTGCATGTAATTGAGCCTTAGGGTAACAATGCTAATTTTGGGTTATGAAATGTAGGGAAAGGTATGCAAATATGGGTGTAGTAAATGTCTAATAATTGACATATATGTGGGAATAGAGGAAATAAGGATGGATAGCGATCACATTATTAGTCAACCTTAGCACAAGAATATGCTAATTTTCTAATTAGATTTCGCCCCTACTTTGATGTGTATGCTAATCTAATAGAAACATATATTTCAAAGTATATAGACATTCTCAACCAAACATAACATGAAACTGAAATATTTTAACAATTCAAAAGAATACTTAGTCAAGAAAAAGTAACAGACCATTCTTTGAAGTCTTCAAATTGACACAAGAGCTCCATATGAACTTGCAACACACAGAAAAGGTCATGAGTAGCTTTTATTTATTTTTGATTCGTAAGAGAACTTATATTGATTGAAAAACAAATTTACATCGGTGCTTCGAGGGCATGGTATTACAAGGGAGCATTCGAGCGATGACAGATTTTGCAACAGCGCTACAAAGAAGCATCTTGCTATTCGGGAATTGACCATCGGAACAGCAAAAACCAGAGGCATGAACATACATAATTTATAGCCAAACCGACATAAAGTTTTGCAGGAGAGAACAACCAACTGCCAAAAACAAGTCGCCCACCACCAACGACCACAGGGAAAAGCGGAATTGGGCGCGCCTGAGCAAAAACGTATCCGACGAGAGAGACCACTTTCAAAAGCCATATTTGACCGAGCAAGCGAGCAAGAAGACCGCGAAGTACTGCAACCAGCCCTAACCAACATAAAGTACCAGATTTAGGATATAGTTGAAGGAACGGGCGATCGAGGAGTCCATTTCGCAGAGCTTGCCACTGAACAGAGGAAAGGTTGCAAGAACCATTGGCCAGACCAAAACATAAGGAAGCACCCACGCGCAAACAATAAAATGCTGTGTTATGCAGTGATGGCCATGCGGAAGATTTTGATTGTGCAGCCATCTAGAACCGATATTCGAAATTAAAGTAGATTTCCTTCCACGATCGAAGATAATTTCTTTGACCCCTTTGTCCTTTTGGCTTTGAAGCCATTAAATGTTTGGGAGCCACCTCCATTTTCGCTCATGATTAAAGGATTGGGATTAGGTCGGTTGAGCGATATTTTGTTGCAAGGTGTGCGCCCTTGGTCTTCTTGTGCTGTGCAGCAGAGCGTTTGAGTTTGTGACATAATTTAATTGTCTCCTATGGATTCATTAACTCTGGCAATTGTATCGGGCATTAACAGGTTGATCTTTTGGTGCAACGATAACCATCTTTGCAATAATTGGTCTTCAGAGCTTCGGTCACGGGTTCGAACCCCTCGCTTGCATTGGGGGGGGGGGAGGTATTGTTGCAAGGTGTGTGTCCTTGGTCTCCTTGTGTTGTGCAGTGCAACGCTCGGGTTTGTGACATGGCTTAACCGCCTCCTGTGGATTCATTAACTCTGGCTGTTGTATCGGGCATTAACATGTTGATCTTTTGGTACAACGACAACCATTTTTGCAACAATTGGTATTAGAGCTTGGGTCATGGGTTCAAACCCCTCACTTTCATTGGGGGGGATTGTTGCAAGGTGTGCGCCCTTGGTCTCCTTGTGTTGTGCAGCGTAGCGCTTGAGTTCGTGACATGGTTTAACTGTCTCCCATGGATTCATTAACTTTGGCGGTTGTATCAGGCATTAATAGGTTGATCTTTTGGTGCAATGACAACCGTTTTTGAAACATGTCTCCTTTAGGAATACTCCATCCACACCCATATTTGCCAAGTTGTTGGCCAGAGAATTGGCCTCCCGATAGATGTGTTGCAAGCTATATTCCCTAAAGGATTTGATGATCTCCAAAGCTTTTCCCAGTAGTGTGTTGAGCTTCCAATTTTCCATTTTCTTGGATCTTAATGCGTTGATTACTAATGCTGAGTCACCTTCAATTGCAACATTATGAATCTTAAAAGCATGACATAGTTGCAACCCCACCAATAGGGCTTGAAATTCTGCCAAGTTATTGGTTCCCTTTGGAAGAGGCATTGCAAGCTTTCAAATTATTCGACTCTCCCAATCCCTTAAAACACATCCAACACCAGATGGGTCAAGATGGCCCCTGGAAGCCCCGTCGAAGTTTAACTTAAACTAGTCCTGTTGTGGTCCATTCCATTGGGAATTGATCCTTTGAATTTTTGAGTCCTTGTTAGCCACACTCCCGAAGGCAGGGATGCAAAGGCCAAACCAAGCCTTTCTCATCGAGCCATCCCAATCTAAAAATGAGACCTTCTGAGGATTCCAGTCAGCCACTCTACTATTGGTGACCTCCACAATGGCAACCTCCAATTTGCAAATGAAGGAAGGCCAACACATCTCCATTTCCCAAAAGAGCCTTATGTTCCATTCTTTCCACACCTCCCAAATCAAAAGCGAGGGGCTTAACTTCCAAAGGCAAGAGAACATTGAGTTTTGTTTTAGGATAGACCAAGATTTGAAAAGTGCCAAAATGTCGTTTGGCAAGGCTCCTTGCCAACCCATTTTGGTACAAAGCCACTTCTAACATGCTTGAGTGAAGGGGCATTCGAGCATTAAATGGTTCACGTTTTCTTCCCTCTTTTGAATAATACACATCTTGATGGTCCTTGGAATCCCATTTTTGTAATTTTTTTTGTGGTTAGTATTCTTTTCTAGAGTGTAGCCCAAGATAAAACATTGACTTTGGGAAGACAGTCCTTGCTCTAGCAAAGATCCCATGGAATTGTGGCTGCCCCTTCGTGACTTGTCAAAACCTTGAAGCCATCTTTGACCTTGTATTGACTTGTTTTTGAACCCAACCATTGTTGGCAATATGATTGTCATTGATGTCAAAAAGAGATCTGAGTGATATCGGATGAGGAGTTGTTGGTTGATGTCAAAAAGGGCATCAATGAAGCAAGTAGTGAAATGTTACAGAAGTGTTGTAGAAGTTCGAGCATTGGGCCTCAGGCTTATCTTATATTGCTTGCTTGAGAAGGAAGGAGTTAGCCATTTTCAGCTAAGTCCAATCGGGCTTCAGACTTCAGACTTCGGCCTTGAGGCTTACTTTATGTTGTAAAGGATCAGACATCGGATTTCAGTCATACATTATATCGCATGCCTCAACGAAATGCTGAAAAGAATGTGCTAAGTCCGAAAGGTTTCAGACTTCGGGCTTCGATCATACCTCTTACCGAGTGCCTCAAAGGAAATGAAGAAAGTCTGTGTAAAGTTTGAAGGGTTTTGGACTTCGGACTTCAGCCATACCTCCTACAGATTGCATAGAAGAAAAGGAAGTTCGAATGTGTTAAGTCAAAGGAGCCGGGCATTGTAGATCAGAAGGTTGGCTTACAACCAGGCATGTAAATCAACATAATGTTATCTCTAGGTTGGCTCACAATAACAACCAAGATAGATTTAAAATTTAGAAGTTAAGGATTTAAATCCACAATGGCAAAAGTAACCTAGGTCAAGTCTACATCCATGGATTTGATTCAAGGTATACCTTATATTAGATTAGTATTAGAATGACAAAATGGAAGTATGGTTGGTCCATAACCCACAGGTCCTATGATCATTTTTGTCTTAAAATTGGTAAACTATCGAGCTATTAGAATACATTGGTTAAAATAATACAATGTTTTACAAGATAAGGAACTAAAATGTTTCTCTTAGCCTTAGACATGGGGACATGTCAAATTCTTACAAGGGGAGAAACCACCTCTAATTTTAAATATACTCATTACTCTTTCATATGTGGGTTAGATTGACCAAATACATTAAAATTTTCATTTGTCCATAGTTGAAACAATATTAAAAGATGTAGTGAAGGTCTTGACTCATCTTCACAAGTTAGAATTCATTTATAAAAATCTCAAGCCAAATCATATTTTGGTAGAAAATGGTTTCATAGTCAAATTGAGAAATATTGGACTACATTTTTGGATGAAAATGGGAAGCCCAACAAAAGATTTCTATATGTGTTCATGGGATCACTAGTGTAGAACTTTTCTATAGTGAACCTCCTTACATGGAAGAAGGATATAGAGAAGAATTTTTTTAATGAGTCCCATCTCATGGAACATGGACCTTGATGGGTCAACAACATTAAGAAATAATAATGGATGGGTTAGCTATAGATACTAGAGGCATTCTGATTAATATAGTTTTATTCTAGGTAGGCTGCATTCCAGTTAAATATAATGAAAGATTAACTTTCTAATGTTTCTCTATGGAGTACTCTAGGCATGTTAATAATTTACCATTGTTGTATTCATGTTAAGATGATTAGAAAGATTACCATATTTTATTATATTGTACTTTGTTATTGGACTTGATCAACCTAATAACTTTGTAAATGTGTCTTATAAACTATTGTATTTCTTTTCATTCAATTATACTTGACGTATAGAAAAGAGGATACTCATGTAGTTTGGAATGCATGATTACCATCTTAGAATATATTTTGAGTATATATATTATTTGTAGTTCAACGGTGAGTGGCTACATAGTATGGGATATGCTAGTCATTTCACTAGGTATATGTTATGTCTAACACATGATAATAATTTTGTAAATTTAATGTTGAAGTTACATGTAAGTGATTAAAATATCTATATTAAAGAAAATTGGTTACATGAGAGAAAATTGATAAGGTTGAAATATATGTGAGTAAACACATAAAATACCATTAGTTTATTTGATTGTAAATTCCTAATATGTATGCATGTATAGCTCTTGTCATTAGAAAGAAAGTGATTACTTGTTAACTTAAAATATAATTGAAAAATGGAGATATCTACGAATTAAGAGAAGAAAAGGATATAGATGAAGTAAATATATATAAATATTATAAAGAATAGTTATATTCAATATCAGTTACTTCAATTATTGATTATGTGTTTTCTAAGTTGTGATGTAGATGCATCTCATGAGCTACTAAGGACAACAACTAATTTACAAGGGGAGAATTGTTATGTGACTTTTTCCCCAAGAGAAGAGAAAGTTATGAAATAACCCTTTAAAATTAAATGGAGAATAAAGGATATTATGATACTTTGATTAAAGATATATCAATAAAGCATGTGTAAAAACTCTCTTAAGAAGGAGAAAGCATAATTATTAAATGCAACCTTTGTGAGAGGGTGTGATGGTCTGGAAACTCCCCTTAAGGCTTATATAAGCATTCATGTGAGACTTGGAAAGTAACATAAAAGAGGAAAAATAATAAGGCATTGCACATTGCGGGAATAGAATTCTAGGTTAACAGGTTGTGAGCAAGACGGGGAAGGGGCACATCTATAGTGTGTGTCCAACCTGGGGTACAGTAGGGTGCACTTAGGATGGTCTTGGCCAAGGCATGGTTTTCCATGAGTGTTGAACATTTTTCCAAAGGAATCGACACATTGTGGAGAGTGGCAAAGCACACTTTTGCTTCCTAGATTGCTCATAGATGGAAGAGGATGAACCAGGGTCCATTCTAGCAATCGTTGGGATTTTTTTGCACATTTCAAAAGAAGTATTTAATGCTTGATAAATTATTTGAGCAGTGAAGTGTCTAAATCCTTTAAGTTTATTGAATTAATAATTTATTTGCGGCATGATTGAATGTATTTGAGCTCAATGGCTAATTAATTTGTTGTATTCAATTTAGTTGCAAACTTTTAACTATTATATTATTTTCTATGCATAAAAGTTTCTGGGAATTAAATTGTGAAATCATTTTAATTGCTGCATTTTAAATTTGGGAATTAGTTTCATTTCAAACCTAATCACAAGTTGGGAGGCAATGGACTGGGCAAGGCGTTCTAACCAGAATGTTGTAATGCTTTTGCTCGATTTTGGAAAAGCATATGATAGGGTGGAGTGGACTTTCCTCAAAATGGCACTTGAAGCATTTGGGTTCCCACGACCCTTCTATAACATGGTTGGCAACCTTCTAAAAGATGCTACAACATAGATTGAAGTTAATGGCTCATTATTTGAGGTTTTAGTCTCGAAAGATCCATCAAGCAGGGTTGCCCCTTGGTCCTTGCCCTATTTTTCATTGCATCTGATGCCTTACACTACCTACTTAGAAGAGACACTTATAACTTGCCCAATGTTAAAGGGATGATAATCCTTGACAATAATGAACTCCTCAACATACAATTTGTTGATGACATTGCTATCTTTGTTGAGATGCAAGAGGATAATTTGAGTAATCTAATTGGGAAACTTGACCTATTCTATTTAGCATCAGGTGCTAAAATTTCAAAACAATAATGTTAGGGTGGAATGAAACCCCACCTGATTGGCTATATAAATTTGAATTCCAAAGGTGTGGGCCTAAAAAATAGATTAGATATCTTCCAGGATTCCCTTCTCTGTGTGCCCCAACCTAAAGGAAATGTGGCTATGGATCAAAGCCAAGGTGGACAAAAAAGTGGATAGCTAGAACAAATAGTATCTTTCCATAGCTGGTAGACTACAGGTTTTTCAAAAGATCTTGTCATCTTATACCATCTACTTTGCTTCAGTTAGGTTCTTCAACAACTACCAAGTGAATGAAGTCCAAAAGAAAATCAAGTGCTTTTTATGGTTTGATGGAAAGGGGAAAAGGAAAATGCATTAAGTAAAGTGGGATTGGTGTTGCCTACAAAAGGCTCATGGAGGACTGGGACTTAAAGACTTAAAGAAACATAGCACTGCCTTAGTTGCCAAATCAATAATCAAATCCCTAGATGGCGGTGAGCCTTGGAAATTCCTTGTTAGGAATAATATCAAGTAGACAGTTCCTAAACTAACAAAGTCCTAGAAATCACTTCCTTTCAACGATCTACTCATTTCCATGCATCAAATAATGCCTATAGGATCAATGGTCTTTAGGAGTAGCTGGAGAGCTTGGGAAATTGTTAGGGAAAATTTTCATAACCCTCTTTTTATTGATCTCAACAATAATATGATCCACCCTAGTAGATCGATTTGGTGGAATCTTGATCATAATGGCAAACCCTTAGCCCTCTTGCAAGGGTGCTTTGCCAAAAAATGGCACCTAGCTGGCATCAGGACCTTCAACAATATCCTAAGGGGTGGGAATCTGGTAAGATGGGATCAACTAAAAGAGGAGTATGGACTTCCCCAGTCGAATGCTAGAACCTACTCTGTTCTCAAGGAGGCATGCAAATGCCTCTTGATGGATCCTAATGTTAAAAAGCTTAATGAAAGTTTAATTGATTTTTTTTGGAAAGAAAACACCCCACTCTATGAACTTAAAACCAAAACTATTTATAAATAAATCATTAATTCTAATCCTCCTGTTGATTACCTGAATAAATTTTGGAAAGTAAATGCTGATTGCAAGGCTTGGAAAAGTGTATTATTCTCTAATTGGCATAATATGGTTGATGCAAAAAAAGCTTGTTTCATATGGTTATTGATTTTACAAAAAATCCTTTTAGAATGAATCATATTGACATTGATATTTACAGTATTTGCAGGCTACCTGAAACTATGTATCATATTTTTTTGACTATTTTTATGCTAATGAGATTTGGAAAGTATATTTAATGATCAAGGAATCTAGGGGGATAACGGGAAAGTAAATTGGTTAGCAATCTTAATGGGGAAAGATAAAAAACTCAATAAAGATGCAATTATTTTGGCTTTCTCTTTCTACTGAAATCATGTGGGTCATTTGGAAGGCAAGAAACAAGGACAAGTTTAGTGGGAGATAGAGGACACTTACTGAGTCAAGTAAAAGACTCACACTTTTCAATGTTGCAATGCAAGTAATTGCCACAATGGAGATAGCTGAAAGCAAGTTCTTAAAACTTTTAAAGGATGGAATAATTCTCAACAATCAACATGAGGTCAAATATGGCCATTCTTGGTAAAATGGCCAACCTAACCCGTCAGTCTTCATGAAAGCATTAGAGGCCTTCCAAAAGAGTTCAATGATAAGCAAGCTACAACTAAGAAGACCCAAATAGCTAGAGCACCTAGACTGTATACAAATGAGAACATAAAGACCGAGGAGGTGTTCTCTAATGATGAATTGGAAGCCATAGAAACACCAACAATTTGGAGCAACATAGAGTCTTGCAGTGAAAGCAAGAGTTTGGGGAATAAACCTTGAGTAGATCATATGAATACTAATTTGCTTTGTATATGTGTAGAATTTTATATAAAAATTCCACATACAATGTAAAAAATGATGCTCAATCCCTAAATAGGATATAGTATGATGATATGTATAGGTTAATGTAAGGTTGTATAGCGAACTATACATGCAACACCTAGACAACTCTATTTTGGCTTTGATAAGTGCTAACCATGCTGTATCTTAATGTGTTTAATCTACAATTAATACAAAAAAATGTTCTGCAATAGAATCACCATCCTTCATTTTTAAGGAATACAAATGTCTTTTGAGATACAACTTATTTTTTAGACATTTAGTTTGGTAAATTTCACCTATCCTCCTCCACAACTTGTATGTGGTAGATTATTCTAAAAAAATTAGGAAGAAAAAATTTGCAAGACAACTAAATGGTTCCTCGTGCCTCCCTTTCCATTTTCTTCCAATCTTCATCAGATATTGATTCTAGTTTCTTTTCATTTGAAACTGCCAACCACTGATCTCTCTCTTCAAGGAGATCCTCCATCTTCAACTTCCACATCTTGTAACCAGTACCATTGAATTTCTCAATATCTAGATGAGAGGTAGAAGCCATGGTTTTCAATCTTCTTCAAAAATCTACAAAACCCACAATGCACAAGCTCCCACTACAACCAAAAAACCTTCAACACTTAAGAGAAAGGTGTCCCTCTCTCAACAAAACCATTAGCTCTGATACCAAATGTTGGAAATCCAAGGTAAAAATTACAACAATATGAACTTAAGTATGTGTTTGCAAATATGAAATTATGTATCCAAGATTACCAATATTATGATACGTGATTAGCAATTACAACAATGAAAGAACAAAAATAATATCACAAGTGACACAAGATATATGTGGAGAAATCCTTGTGGGAAAAAAACTCCACATCCATAGAGATCGTATGTTTGTATTAATCTTCAAATGAGATACAACAATACAACACTCCTCTCTGAATAACGACAACACTTTGTTACTTCATCAACTTGCAAAACAAACTCTACAAACCATCATCTCAATGCTCCAATATATAGAATTTTGTGGGAGAAATACCACAAATGGTATCCCAAAACAACAAGCAAAACCACTTGGAAAAAATCATGGCCCCCTTAGTGGACAACCCAGAAACATGGTGAAAAATATTAAATGCTCACATGGCCTTCACATGGGCACCTAACCCATAGCAAATGAAGATTGGTCAATATCGAGTGATCCATAACTTTTTGACGGCTCTGACGGCTAAAACCCAAAACATGCAAGCTTGGGCACCCAACCTAGGATAACATGCAAATAACATGAAATAGCATGCACTTCTGGGTGGTCCCCACCCAAAAGTTGGATTCCCCTGAAAGGAATATGCTCTCGGGATGCTATGTAACCATCACTATAGTGGGTCCACCTCTTTGAATGTAATTACAATTTGTCATAGGTAAACAAATAATAAATATTTTTCCCATCATGTCCTCTAGAACACTTTCCAAAGAATGTGGAGACACAAAATTATCAAATTAGGGTAGAAATTATAATGTCACATATCCTAACAATTTCTACATGACATGTTTCAATTTTAGGGTTTGATAATCATATGTAGGGTTTAAATTTTATTTGGTTTGTAAATTTCATGATTTCAATTATAAAATTTGAAGAATTCACAAAAAAATTAGCCATAATTTGTCCATGAGTTTCACAATTTCACAAAATAAGGGGAAATTGCAGAGGAAATGAGGGAAAACTATAGAGGAAATGAGGGAAATTTGTACAAGAAAATAGGGGAACTTACAAAACTTGTTAGTTTTAAACACCTTCGCTCAAATGTCCCTTGCTACTCTTCGTTCAAACCAACACTCTCTGAGATATCATAGGTTCTAGAATCTTTCTCTGATGGTGGATGGTGTTGTAGATACATTTTAATGTCAAAATGAATCAAAAATAAAAGATGTTGACTCATATAACAAAACAAACCTTACATTCGCTTGAAGGTATTATTATTATTATCGTTTTTCGATTAACGAAGGCCTTCAAATGAAGACAATCCTCACTTGAATGTTAACCATCGATCAAAGGTCTCTAGATGAAGACCTTCAAGTGAAGGACCTTTGTTCAAAGAAATATCTTCAAATGAAGGTAGTTCAATTTTTTTCCCTTTTAAAATTTTAATGTCCCAAGTTTGATTGTGGGATTACCCTTTATCTATTGCTTTTATTTCTAATGATAGGGGGCCTAGTTGTTATTAGGAAGAAATGAATGGGATTGAAAATGCTAAATGAAAAATAGAAATGAAAGAAGAAATGGATGCCTTGGTGAAGAATACAACATGGGACCTAGAGACCTGCCAAAGGGTAGGAAAGTTGTTGGTTGCAAATGGGTCTACAAACTAAAGAAGGGTGTTGATGATAAAGTTGAAAGGTACGAAGGAAGACTGAAAACAAAAGGATTTTCTGAAAAGGAAGGTATTGATTTCCATGAAATTATTTTACCAATGGTTAAGCTTGTTTCTATTCAAGTAGTATTAACACTAGTTCCTTTACTTGATCTTGAGTTAGAGTAGCTATATGTTAAAACAACATTTTTATATAGAGATTTGGATGAGATATATTTGGAACAACCAAAAGGGTTTGTTTAGGATCACAAAAGAAGATTTGTTAGCAAAATCAAGAAGTCCTTGTATTGCCTAAAGCAATCAACTAGGCAATGGTATACAAAGTTTGATTCCTTCATGATGAGCCAAAATTTTACAAGGAGTAAGCATGACCATTATATTTACTTCAAAAGTTTTAAAAATGGTATATTCATTATCTTGGTGTTATATGTTGATGATTTGCTTGTAGCAAGAAAAAGCATGGTTGAGATTAACAAATTAAAGGCTATGTTAGCTGGGATGTTTGATATGAAGGATCTAGGAGCATAAAAACAAAATTTGGGCATGGAAATAGATAGAGACAAGAAAAATGGTAAGATTTGTTTATCATAATAAAAGTATGTGGGGAAGATCCTCATAAGATTCAATATGAAGAATGAGAAATCAATAAATATCCCTTTGAATTCCTATTTTAAGCTTTCTTCAAGCTTTTGTTCATAAAGAATATAATTATTATATCTCATGTACCATATACTAGTGGAGTAGTAAGTTTAATATATGTGGTGATATGTACAAGACTAGATATTCCACATGTAGTTTTTGTTGATAGTAGATACATGGCATATCCATATAAAGAGCATTGGGTAGTAGTGAAATGGGAGTTTCACTATCTTAGAGGCAAACATGATCATTGTATCACCTTTAATGGTTGCAGTGAAATAGTTTATGATTGTGTTGATTCAAATTTTATAGGTGATTGGACAAAAGGAGATCTGCTTTAGGTTATGCCTTTACTATTGCAAGAGGATCTATTTGTTGAATGTCAAAGCTTCAAGGAACAATTACTTTATTTTCTACTAAGGCATAGTATACAATTGTCTCATACATGCAAAGAGGAATTTGGCTAAGAGGTCTATTGGGTGAGTGTGAAAAGTGCAAGACAAGGTGAATGTATTATGTGATAGTCAAAGTGCTATCCATTTGGCTAAAAATATAGCTTATCATACTAGGACCAAACATATTGTGGTTAAATACCATTTTGTAAGATAGACTATTGATGAAGGTGGAGTAGTAGCTCTTGAGAAAGTTCATACATAGGAAAATTGTGCAATTATTTTTACAAAATTAGTACTATTAGAGAAGCTGAGGTGGAGTTTGGCTTTCTTGTCTTACAAAAAGGGTGATGAATGGGCATGAGAAAGTATTAAGTCAATTATTGTCAAAGTGGAGATTGTTGGGTTGTACAACAATATAAAGAAAATTGCATCTCATCTTCTCTTAAAAAAATCTATTTTTCCTTGAGAGAATCTATTGTTTTCTTAAAAGAAAAACTTAGTTTTTTTTATTTATTTTTCTAAATTTGATGATGGCTATTATATGGAAGGTGTTATATATATATATATATATATATATATATCTTTGTAGCCTTGAAAAGAAAATCAATTTATACTATTAGCTATGTCAGAATTGTAATTTTTCCTCTAAATAAAAAGAACATTGGTAATGAATTTTTCTTTGACATATTGTCAAGCTTTTACCATATAAATCCATGTCTTGTTAAATGTGATTTCATTATTCAATTTTATCTCATCTTTTTTCTTCACAACTAATTGTCACACCTTGTCAAAGAAAGAAATAGATCAAACTAGATTTAGTCTGATCACAACACTTAAAGTCTAGGCAAATAAAGTAAACATGGACAACAATTCTAATAAGGGGATCACTTAAGATTTTAAGAATAAACAAGGGCAACAATTTCCTTGAATTAAAGATATTTAATTAAAATTAAATTAAAAAGGTTTCAAGCCAAGAATTAAGAAGAATAGTTGTGACTTCCAAAAAGACATAAATAATGCAGAGCTGTGACTCCTTCAAACTTGAAGATATAAGAGGAAGGGTATTTAATTTGAAAGAGACATCCAAGAAAATCATTCGAGCATCAAATCATTCAATCATCAAATCATTTAAACATCAATTCATTCAAATATAAATCATGCAAACATCATTAAAACAATTACTTGTCAATCCATCAAGAAATATCAATCAACGAAAGGAATTGGCAATAATTTAGTAAATTCATCAAACAATCAGTTTTGAATTTGAGGAAGTGTCTTGCAAATATGAAGGACGAAATCTCTTCCAAGTTAACGAGAGGATAAGGACAAAAACCCTTATTGCTCTTATCAAGTTTGGACGAAAACCCAAATCTTGATCAAAGAGGACGAAAGCCTTCCAAGATGGACTAAAAGTTGGAAGGACGAAAACACTTCTATGCTCTTGGAAAATTAAAGATAAAAACCTTTGATATTGCCACTGTTGAGTTAAAGACGAAAACCTCTAATTCAACAGATTTGTAAATATTTGTGAAGAATTCATAATATGATTGATCTTGAGAATTGTGCTATTTATTGATTTGAATATTATTACAGATTTTTAATCTTTGACAAAGCTATCATCATTTTAATAAATATTATTTATTTAAGTCAAAATTCGAGAATATCTTTAAAGAAGACATTACACTAATTTTTGTTGCAATATTATCTGATTATGTGGGTTCAGATTTTCTCAAGGAAATCAAAGGACAAGTAATTTGAATAATATGTTTTAATAAGTACCACAAAACCAAACTAAGGAGATCTTTCATCTATATAATTTAAAAACTTGATGTAAATATAATATTTTTTTGCCATATGATGCCAAGAAATATGATTGGAATCCATTAGATTTAGTTGGCTAAGAAAATGTAATGATCCTTCGACATCTGTAATTAAAAACCTTATGGTGGTTCTCCGTTTTAACAAAGAAACAAGCAATCATAAACATGTGATTTTCTGAATTTTGCAGAATAACAATTGTACATCTTCCAGAACTGTGTTGATCATCTCCATGGCAACATGTCCCAATAAAATATTGACAAGTGCATTTTGCACAGGAAAAATGGAATGGAACGGCATTCAAATTTACCCACAATTTACAGAGTCTTAGACATGTCATGGGGGCCTCTCAAATCTTCAAATGGGTTTTAAACTCAATTAAAGAGTTTGAAACCTTATATTACCCAATACAACATATGATATGGTGCAATCCATATGGCACCACATTCTTACTGATCAGTGATCACTTTGAAAGAAAGGCCCAGTTATAGAAATTCAGGAAGAGACCAGGGGTTTCCTTCCAAAAATTCATTGGAACAGTCAGTGAAGTCTTCACACCACTCATTAGTCTGTTGAACTTCTAGTGAAGTTCTTGGGGGCATGAAATTCCTTATTTGTGCAGGTGATTGCATATTAATGATTGCCTTCAGACCTCCAACTGTGTCAGATTCTGTTGCCTCAGATGGTGTAGGTATTTGGCACTCTACATTCTGTCCTATGGATCTCATATTTTGAAGCCATACTGCTGCCGATGTAAGACACTCCCAGGCATTGCTGAAAGGATCCGCTGAAGCTGCAAATGAGGCTATCAAATGTTCAGCAAGATGTTTTCCCTCTGTGTCATTTGCAGTCCTGTGGACATTGTTAAATCAGATCTATTGACTTCAATTCTCACAATACATCTCTCGTCAGCTATTGTTATTGCTTTTTCAAAATAATTTTATTCCAGGTTTTTGAAACTTTTAAGTAAAACATGTTCAAGAAAGGCCATGTCTCTAAAAAGAGGACATAACTCTCTTCATTCTCTCCTGAATTCCTTATTAAAATGAAATATTATAAGCAGAGCCCTCACTTACCTGGGCATAAATCTGCATCCATGAATGCTTCTGTTACCTCCTATATATTGTGGTTGAAAGGGCGGTTTATGTTCAAAGCCTGTCCCAATCCATTGTTTAAAATCAAAGGTGAAATGTGGATCAACAGATGCAAGTTTTTGATGTGGAATTCCGAAGGCGTTGTGTGGGAACATACCCTTGGCCATAGCTGTATGCTCTTCTGTTATGACCTATAGCAGGGGTGTCCAACAGAAATAGAAATAGGCTGTCATTTTCTATTCATAAACCTACGAATTGAACAACTCAGGGTTAAAAAAAGACAATTTACAGTTTCTCTTTGGGTCTGAGATGCTCAACCATCTTACCATAGGATGCCCCATCCCTAGTGGTTTAAGGATTTCTTCCCTGCTCACATTTAATGAGTCTAAGTAGGCTTTAACAACTGCATCACCGGCAGGACCCCTCTTCTTTTTGCATTTATTGCACTGCATGAGTAAATGTTTGACGAGGGTCAGGGTAATGCAAGTTTTGGAAGCTATAGTGAAGATAAATGTATCAGCCTTCAGGTACACTAAATTACCTCTGTCCTTCGTGGATAATTCACATTATTACAATGGGAATTGTCACAAACCCAATTCCCATCTTCGAGTGCACGAGGTTGCTTGCCCCTGCAAACACCACTTTTCTGATCAGCTACTCCTTGCATCCTGTTAAGAAACAAGACTGAGCATTACAATTGTATCAACATTTGATACAAAACTGTAAAAATCCTCCCAACTCATCCTAAGAAGACAGATTTCTAGTCCAATTTTTAGCAAGAGACAGTACCATCAAAATAAATTATGCACACTTGAAATTTAAATCTCAAAGGATTTCCTTACTATGAACAGTTTTGAAGGAAGAACACGTTTATATAGATTTCGAAATCTAAGCAAAAACTAAATTTCCTTAAAATTTTGGGTTCCATGCTAAAAACATCACTAGCATCAATCCTGAATTGTCACGTAAAATATATCAGCATAGAGTTACATAGAGTCAGAACATTGCTGATATAGCAAAGAGACAGCAAAACACTTACAAGCTAAATATAAAACCTAGAAATGTGAATAATAGAATTCAGCTTTCACTTCTTCTAAGATGATTCATCAAGAAACAAATGTCAAGAGCTTTCAAATCCCAAATGGTGAGATGTTTTCCTAAAAGATTACATTAAAGATACAGGAAAGAAGAATATTTATAATCCAAAGATAATGGATTGATTGTAAGAAGAACATGCATCTTGAATTGGGATTAAAATATCACTCCAACATAAGATTGCATGTAGATCACAATGACATAATATCAATCAAAAAGATGAATTCAACAGCTATTTGACCCTTGATGTGACTCTTAAGATCTGCACTAAAATTATTTTTAACTCTGAAACTTGTCATAAAGGTTTTTACAGGTAAGACAATTTGTTAGGTTACTCTCAAGCAAGACATCAATTTGCTGTACAAGAGCCCTTATATAAGCTTTCCTCAAGGGAAGTATTCCCTTCAGATTCAAACCAGGGAGACCTTTGCTATGGAATATTTGGTCAGGATAAACCAGTGATTATCTAAATTTAGGAATTTGATAATTGGTAGATTCAACTTTATCTTCCAACAGAAAATGACACTCAGAACAAATAAATTTTGTCGAACTTCAAAATTCTGAATAGCTTCCAACAGAATAATTAGCAAAATTGAATTAAAACTTATATATCTGTGAACTGTGGTGACCATATGAGATGCTCTGGTTGTGTTTTTAGGCCATGAAGAAACCAGAGATCAGTTTAGTGAATGAGATATTCCCCTGTGGAAGCCTACATGAAGACCTTTTTTTAACAATTACAACTACCAGAAGCTTGTGCAAAATGCATATCACAGGGCGAGGTACATGTTGCCACCATTATGTAAACATTAACGAGTTCAAAGATTTCCTAACCATCCAGCATATGTGATAAAACGTCCTCTTTAGAAAAACAAAGATCTTTAGAACGTTCCATGTACCCAGAGCCATGTATAACCAAACTGCTTAAATCTGTCATAACTTTATAGTATATGATAATGATACTACCCCAGGCACTTGACTGTCCTTAAACAAATTCATACCAATAAAAGATACAAAAGAGAAAATTCATACTAATTAAAAATATTTACCTGTGGTGGTTTGGATGCCTGGTCATTTGGGATGATATTTCAGACAACCAAGCAAGGAGGATTAGGATACAAAAGGAGCAGCTGCAGAGTTTTATTTGTTAATGATCTATATCGTGTGTAACATATAATAATACTCGATATGGGTGGAAGTAGGAGAGAAGGAGAAGAGAGGTGTGAGTGTCATTCAATCATCAGAACTCACACTCGCCCTCAAACATCAGCCATGAGAATGTTGGTGCTGCCTGTCTTATGTAAGATACCATTTTTCTGAAAGTTGGCAGTTAGTGACAGTTAAAAATAATATCATTATGCTTTGTACTTTGCCCCCCAGTTAAAATAATCAGTCCTTGTTAATGAGTATTTTATACGATTAGTTAAATTACGAATGGAATTCTTACAAGCATTAACACATCTGGTAAACAGATCAAATAAAAGTCCGCAGGGCTATCCTAAATTGCACTAAGATGAAATGAAGAATTGTTGGTAGAATGATAAGGATCTAGACAAATAGGCAGCATGAGAAAATTATTTGCATTTTGTTGAAGTCTGGATTACACTAATGATGAAGCATGACTTATTTGTTGCCATTCTATTTCATTCCATGAATTACCTTCCCTACAGTAAGGATTACGTACTTCGAGTAGGGCAACACATCTTTGCTTGCCATATAACTCCTTCACCTGGGTCATGTTTTCCACCATGGTCACCACCTCGCACCTAGTTTTTAATCAATGAATACAAAATCAGTTTTGCACCTTTAGTTGGAAGCAATATATCATGAAAGCTTCAATTTTATATATCTATGTATTTAATTGTCATATATTTTAATTTATAAGGGACTCTCACCATAACACATTGTTTTCAATAGTTGCATTTAATATGGGTGGATTATTCAATTTTAACAAAGAAACAAGTGTCTATGTCATATCCCTTTAGGATTCATAATTCTCTTGCATGACCCCTAGTCTTGTCGTAATTTGGACTAGGGGTGCATTTATGACCATACTACATTAAGTGAACTTATGTGTGTGTGATGATTATGTTTTGAACATGCCGGTACTAATGAACATAAGTATAACTTTATCATGTTTTGGTGAAATATAAATGCTTTGATTTTATTTATATTGACTTTGTTGGACTTCCATGACACTTGTCATTGGATACAGGTACTTGGGGTGCAAGATGAGGCGAATTAAATTGTGCTACAGTGGTGAGAAACAAACTAACATAAAGTTAGACACCAATGCATAACTCTATAGGTAACTTCACCCTAACCTAAGGTGTATTAAATCTAGGATCAAGTAAGAAATGTTGCTAGAAGATCTTGTAGTCAAACTTGCAAAGTTGTCTAAGGTGATAATTCCACAACAATGAATTGAGCTCTCAATGATATTAATTTTTGATGTAACCCTAGAATGTTAGGCATCGAGGCTATTGCCATGATCTACTTGGAAGACATCAATGATAGTCAAATTATTTTGGCCCATTGAAAGTATTGTTGATAAGGTAAATTCAATGTATAGAATTTAAATGGGTAGACATGTATAAATATAAATATGATGTTAAATAAAGCCTATCTAAACAAATAATAAATAACAATGAAATTAAATACAAATAAATAGAATCCCCTTAAATAACTCATAATAATTTAAAAAATATTAAAAGAAAAAACAAAATATATATGTAATGGAATGGATAAATAAATTAATTATAGAAGGAGGCGTTTCATAAAATTAATGAAATAAATTAAAAATAAACCTTAGTAAAAGCCATGAAATAAAAGAAAGCAAAAAAGGGAGAAATTGTATGAGAGGAAAAAAAATAAACAGAGGCTTTGGTGAGTAGGAAGAAAACCCCCAAAATGGCAATTAAATGATACCTACTAGTTTCTACAACTGGGAGAGAGCCTGTATTTACGAGGGATGGCCTGAAGCATGACACCCATGCCCTTAGAAAGCATGACAACCCTCAACAAGGGATAATTTTTATAAAATTTTACCAAAATGATGTGCTTGTAGGAGACTGAACCCCTTTCCTCTTTAAATTTCTAATTTGGAAGTTCATTTGAGGGGAGCCAAATTAGAGAAGAGAAGGAGAAAGGGTGTGACAGAGGTGTGGAGACTCTGGGAAAAGTTAGCAAGAGGGAGGCAACAACTTAAGGTCCTAAACAACTTGCCATTTTGGATGCCATTATATCCGGTCCTTCTTGTGCCTTCCATTTATTTATGGTCTTTGATGTTGAATGCATAGTTATTAACAAGAAATGATTGTTAAAAGCTTTTGATAGGTGCTACAACTTAGGATAGGAGATTTTGTTTTGTGCTGGAAGAAAATTCAACCCTAGCCAACTCTAAATCACCCTTTTTGAGCTTTGCTCGCCCATTTCCATCACTTGGAAATTCTATTATGTAAAACATTATACATAAATTTTGACTTGGATGTTATTATAATAGGTTTCTCACTCGGTTTTATGATAATATTATACCTTGTTCAAGAATTCACCTAGTAATGACTATGCCTAGTTTAAATAATTGATTTAGAAGTATAGACCTTGGCTATCTACCTAAAAGTAATCCTTCAAAATTCAAATAAAAACATAATCGCTACCTTCTATCTCACTCCTCTCACTCATAGGTAATTTTGATCACAAACTAAGAAGCATATGCAAGTCAAGTGAACTGTTTGAAAAAATGCTTCTAAAAATGACATTGTAGCAAGGTATATCAAAATGGGTGGTGGAAAGGCCTTATAAAACTTGGATACAAATTAGGCAATGTGAGTAAGTTGCAAAATTTTATTGCTAATACTATAGAGGCTATTTGGTAATCAACCTTTCTTAAATTACCTTCTAAAACTTATACGTACTATATTTTTAAGTGGCACTAAAAATGATTCTCCTAAAAAATAACATAACAACAATAAATTTCTATTGAAACATCCTTATTCTGCCATGACCTGTTGATCCACTCAAATAATTGAAGTTATTTAATGAAAATGGATATGATAAATTTATACATTAAACCAATTCAACTCGGTATATAACCTACAATAAGGAAGAAATAAACATAATGAAAACTAAGGAATGGTGAGATAAGGTCCACATAACTAGATTAAATATTAGGTAATGAGGTGTTCACTAATAAGACAATAAATACTAGTGAAAATGGATAAATACTATACTAACATGAGATTTATACGTTATATACAAAATTATACCTGGAAAAAAAATTAAATATATGTTCCTATCCTTTTGGTTTGGGAAGTAGTGGGGATCATAGCTTACTAGTGGAGAAATGGTTAATTATTGCCACCTCCAACCAAAATGAGTTTAGGAGTGAGTAATGCTTCATCTATATACGTGTACTTTTTGGAGTCTATTCATGGTTGTAATTAAATTTAAAACAAATACAATACCTTTTGAGCCTTGAGGAAAATGGTAGTAGCAAACCATCACTGAATGGTTAGCAAGCTAACTACCTTATCAACTTTGCTAGGTGAGAATAGTTACATCCTTTTGGTTGAGTAACAACCATACAATCTAGGAATTGATGGATTTTGGAACCCTGCATGTATCACAACACTAGAATGGGTAGTTGAACTTTTGAGGTGGATGTGTTTAGAACCTACTTATTTTGAGTTAGGAACCTCTCTTCTAGTTATAGTGCTAAGCTGGGTGTAGGTGCTAAATTTTACGATAATAGACGGAATACGACCCTATGAGGGTATAGGTAGAGGTGGTAATCCTCTAATATGTAGGCTATTCCTACCCATCTGAGCTAATCACCAATAAAAAATCCTATGACCCGCTCAAACATATAAGCTTATCCATGCTTGAGATTGACAAGATTCAAGGAGCATATTATACTGACGAACTATTTGTCATATCCTTGGATAGTGGGATAGATTCCACTAGGAGCATGTGGGACTTGGAGATAGCATCATGCTTGCAATGGATGTCTAGAGTACACTCGAGGATTCAATGGTTTTTTTCCAGAACCATGTGGGTCATAAGGCCAACAACATGTAGGCAATGGACCACCTTGCTTGCTTGTCATCCTATGGAAAATAGGAAGATAATTTCTAATGAAATTTAATGTAGGTAACATATTGGACATACCTCATAGCATTGATGTAGTATAACCTGATATAGTGCTAGTATCTTATTTTATAAATGGTTGGAACACTTTGGGTAGATGGTCATTAGAAAGTTGACCTTACATACAATAGGCTTGTACAATTGTGACCAACTCTCTCATCTTGTGCCATAGAATTTTCTTGGAGGGGTGGAGAGGGATTATATCCACTTGGAGGGATCATGTTTAACCCCTATGATGAACTAAGGTAGGATGAAGACTTGGAGTCCAAATGACTTTGTAGAAAAGTTATGGTAAGTTTTAGGTAATGTTAATTGAGATTACTTCATTGGAATTTCTATTCTAAATCATTGACATTGATGGATTGATTGGTTGTAGGAATGAATGGTAAATGAAATTGTTGTTGGAAATTAACTTGTATTGTTGATAGCGGTAGTCAATTAATCATTGATATCATAATTGTAATGTTGTAAAAAAATCATGCTCATTGTCTCGATCTCATTGGGGTTGTTGTCACATAGGTATCAGAGCATAGATTTTGACCTTAGGACCTAGGTGCTCCCACTTCATTGCACTAATATGACTATTTGGTATTGGAAATCATGGGTCATGTAAGAAAGGGAAGAAATAAGGCTTTAGGGAGCAACACCATTGGCGAGATGAGCTAGAAGGATCCAAGGCCACACTCACTATATTGCCAAAAATTAAAGTGAGACCATATCCGACACCAAACCCTTGGTTGTAAACATTAAATGACTTAAAATTCACAAAGGAAAGGAACTAGCCAAATCCTCCAAGATTCATGAGCCCCCAAGGGAATGTGCACACCCAATCCCTAAGACCAAACCTTTAGCTATTAGGGACTTTCCTTTCAATTATGGATGCAATGCTCAAACTCTCTCCAAGGAAGCCATTGTGGAGTATAATCGTGTGCATGCTAATATGTCTGTAACTATGGGAACCTTAGATGAGGAAGAACCTGAAGAGGAGTAAACTCCTACTAAGTAATTGAAATATATAAATATTAATAATCATCATCGTAATTATGTAAAATATTAACTATTAATGATAATTATATGTATATATATGCTTATTGTGTCATGATGGTATAGAGGATTTTATGGAATGTTGTGAGTATTGAATTATCCTTTGAATTTTATGCAAATTTCTAATTTTGTTAACAAACAAGATTTAAGAAATTTAAAATGGATTAAAAGTGCTAATTAAACTAATACTCTCCTTTACATCGTAGAAAAATTGCTACAATGAGGACATTAAAGAGGGGAGCAAGTCTTAGCCATGTCGAGATCCTACGAGCAAGTAGGGGTGCAATTTCATCACCTGCTACTACAACCGAGGATTTGCAAGCTAGTTGAATTCCCTCGTGCCAAAATAACATTGCAAGAGCAACAAATTGAGGAATTGACCAGGTAGAAGGATCAAGGGACCAACCATAACACTAACATAGGGATTGAGGAGACAGATAGGGAGCTCAATGAATAGACTAATCCGAACTATGAAATCAGCTCCAAAATTCCCACTTATAGTCACTGTCTTACAAGGTAACAATGAGATATGGGAAAGGACCTAATGATTTGAGAATTGAAGAAGATGCAAGTACCTAAGTTCAATGATACTAGGGGTAGATATCCAACTAAATATTGGATGGTAGGGATGAATAAATATTTTGGGCTTTTGGATCTAAACACCAATATCAAGGCTAGAATCACCATCTACTAGCTAGAAGGTGAAGCCTCAATGTGGTGGTACCATCTGGTGGAAATAAACAATTATGACATAAGTCAACTCACTTGGAAAAAGTTCACCAGATGGTTTTGTAAGGAGTATTTGTTTTCCCATCACTGAGATCAAAAGATAACCAAATTTTACTCCCTACATTAAGGGGGAATGTCAATAGTATAACACAAGGTCAAGTTTTGAACCTACTTTATCATGTGCACTATGTGAAAGAATAAGAGGATTAGGTGAACAGTTTGTTTTGGGATTGAATAAACATATTTTTTTATGTCACCAAGAAATTTCTCAACTTAAAAATTTAAAACAAGTTGTGGAGGTAGCCTTAGTCACTGAGGAGAGGCATAAGAGAAAGTAGGAATGTAAACAAAGGCACATTCTTTCTACTACTCAGATAACGAACAAAAGGATTCTTAGAAAGCTAAGCCTAAAAGAAAAGGATTCTCAATTGTTTAAGAGGGGCCAAAATTACAAGGAGAATTAGGGGTTAGATAGTTGGAAATCCAAGGGAGACAAAAGACATAAATCATCCAAGAAAGTGGCTCGGGTTGACTCTATGAGAGGCCAAGAAGTCAAAAGAGGACCGGTGGAGGGATGTTGGATGTGTGGAGGAAACCACTACATGAGTGAGTGTCTTAAGAATCCAAACAAGATCACTAATCTCACTGCTCAAATTTATATAGTTATGGATAATTGTCAACTAGACCAATAGGCCTCCCTAATAGAGCTCCAAGGTACACTTTCTAGCCAACCTATTACTATTATAGCAGATTTAGGAGCCACACATAAATTTATGTCTCCTAAATTTGTAATACAAAAAAGTAGAATTGATTATAAGTGTCTAAGTTGAGAGGAGATGGAGGTTGAGTTTGGTTTAGATAAGACACAAAAGATCAAGTTCTATCTACGAGGAGTTGAAATCAACTTAGGAATTATTAAGACTAAGGTAAACCTATGGGTCACCTAGTTAGGATCCTATGACCTAATCCTAGGAATGGATAGGTTCCAAGAGTATCAAGCCAAGTTAGATTGCTATAATAAGAAGATTGAATTTCTAGATGATTAAGTAAGACTTGTGATTCTCTAGGGAATCCAAAGACCTTTAGTTTTGAGAATGATCTTAGCCATGAAAGCTAAGAGGGAAATTGTAAGAAAAGGAAGCAAAATTTATCTAGTGAAGGTAGAGGAGGGTAGCGATGACCCAAATCCTAGCTTTGAAGACCATCCAATCCTCCAAGAATACCATGATGTCTTTCTCAAAGATTTGCTAGGATTACCTCCTAAGGGACATATCCAAATTTCACAATAGATCTATTCCCAAGGGCTAAGCCTATTTTAAAGGCCCCTATAGAATGCACATGACTAAATTATAAGAGCTTAAGATGTAGCTACAATATTTGATGGAGAAGGGATTAATTCAACCTAGTGTGTCCCCTTGGGAAGCCCCAATGTTATTCATTAAGGACATAATCTTGATATTGTGCATAGACTACCGAATGTTGAACAAGGTGACCATTCGAAACAAATATCCTTTACCTAGAATTGATGGCTTGTTTGATAAGATGAAGGGAGCTGCTATCTTCTCCAAAATATATTTAAGGTCAGAATATCACCAATTAAGAATCAAGGAAGAGAATATTCCAAAAATAATGTTTAGAATCAAGTACGACATATATGAGTTCTTGGTGGTGTATTTTGGCCTAACAAATGCCCCCTCTACTTTCATGAGTCTCGTGAACCATGTTTTCCATGACTATCTAGACAAATTTGTGTTAGTATTCCTTGACGACATCCTAATTTACTCTAAAAATTATAAGAACATGAGCATTTGAGAATTGTTTTGCAAAGGTTGAGAGACCATAAAATATATGGGAAATTTTCTAAGTGTTCTTTCTTTCATCCCAAGGAATTGCAGTAGATATAACCAAGATACAAGCAATCATAGATTGGCCTATTCCTAAGAACATGACTAAAGTAAGAAGTTTCATGGGATTGGTAGGGTACTATCGACGGTTCATAGAGAACTTATTAAAAGTATCCAACCCCATAATCTCCCTTCAATGAAAAGGGAATAAATTTGAATGGATAGAGAAATGCAATATTGCTTTCCAACAATTGAAGGAAGCCATTACCATCACACTGATCTTGCAAGTGCCTGATCTGAAAAAATAATTTGTAGTTTGGATGAATACTTCTCTAGATGGGTTAGGTGGAATTCTAATGGAAATGGACATGTGATTACCTTTGAGTCTAGGAAATTGAAGGATCATGAACTCAACTATCCTACCCAATACTTAGAGCTAGCTAAAATTGTACATGCCTTGAAGGTATGGAAACACTATTTGGTAGGGAGACCCTTCAATTTGAACACCAATCACAAAGGAATCTAATATCTATTCACACAACTTGGTTTGAATGCACAACAAAGAATATGGTTGGGATTCCTAAGAAAATATGAAATAGATATTTCTAAATGTTAAGGCGAAAGAAAATCGAGTTACAAATTCCATAAGATGTAGTGAAAGATTAGCTACAATAATTTAGCTAAAATTTGAATTTCTAGAAAAGATCAAGAAGATGTAGGTACAAGATCTCTTTTGTCAGCAAATGAAGTTGGAAGTGAAGTGAAGGATTAACAAGCAACTAAGTACCATGTGGGACATGATGGAGTCCTTCATTACCTGCACACCAAATTTATGTACCTGAAGAGGGAGCTTTAAGACTAAAAAATCTTGTAGAAGGTTATATTGTTCCCTATCAAACAAACTTGGGGGTGACTAAAATGTACACATCTATTTAAAAACTCATTACTTTTGGTTAGGAATGAAGAAGGAAATAACTAGTTATGTCACCAAATGTCTTGAATGCTAGCAAGTTAAAGCATAACACTATCATCC
>VDFB02086081.1:170082769-170199819 GCA_007258455.2 Sequoia sempervirens | reverse complement strand
GTACTGCATTACCTCAATTTCCATCTGATGATCCAGATGGAAAACCTATAGCTTTCAGGCGGATTTTGCTTAATATTTGCCAAGAAGCATTTGAAGGTGCAGATGCTCTGCGGGATGAGATCAAACAGATGACAGCCCCGGAGCAAGAAGCTGCACGCCGAGACAAGGAGAAGATGGTTAAGCTTCGCACCCTGGGAAACATAAGGTTTATTGGAGAACTTTTTAAACAAAAGATGATACCTGAAAAAATTGTTCACCACTGTGTTCAGGTTTGTACAAGAATCTCATATTCCAGTTTGGTTTTTAACTCCATGTGCTTATTCATTATTGGTAACATCATATATCTTATGATTTACCCTTAATCCTTATTCATTTCATTAGAATATATATTTTTAGGCAAATTCTTCTGTTAGCATGAGGTTTATTGGATTCCTATTATGTTAATCATTTTCTAAAATTTAACCATGGTGAGCAGTAGATTTCTGTTCACCAATTCATTTCTAAATACTGTGTTCAGTTTTCATTAGGAATGCATCCTTAAATTTTTTATGCAAACAGTAATGGTAAATGAGTAAAATGTAAAAAGACAAAAATGACATTATTGTTGCATTATATTTTCTGTGGAACAGGAATTATTAGGTCAGGATTTAAAAGCTCCTCCAGCTGAGGAGAATGTGGAGGCTCTTTGCCATCTATTCAATACAGTTGGAAAACAGCTTGAGGAAAACCCCAAGTCACGCATTATCAATGATTCTTATTTTGCTCGAATGAAGGAGCTGAGTAATAATCCACACTTAGCGTCTAGAATGAAGTTTATGGTTCGTGATGTTTTAGATTTACGTGCTAACAAATGGATTCCTCGACGTGAAGAGGTTCTTTTCAATCTTCCTTTATATTTGCATTCTTGTTGCCCATGTTTACTAAAGGCTGCAATGATTGTGATAATCATTTTGTTGGATCCATCTATGACATCGAGTTCTGACTTCCCATCATTGATAATTGCAGGTTAAAGCAAAAACCATAAATGAAATCCATTCTGAAGCTGAGCAAAAGCTAGGTTTGAGGCCTGGAACAACCAACATGCGTAATGGTCGTGGTGCACCTGGTATTGGTATGAGTGCGGGGAGCAATTTTGGTGTTGGACGGCCTGGGGGAATGATGCCTGGAATGCCTGGAATGCCTGGAGCTCGAAAGATGCCAGGTATGCCTGGAACAGACCCTGATGGATGGGAGTTGTTTTCTCGCAATCGAGTTGGCAGCAAAAATGAAGCCTTGATGTCATCCCCTGTTGGAAATCCTGGTCAAGGGCGTACACAAGCACCAGTCTTAAAGCCTTCAGTAGGTAATCCTAAATTGTTGCCATTGCCACAAGGCACTGGAGGGTTTCTTACTGGTAAATCAAGTGCATTATTGCAGAATTCAGCTGCTAGGCCATCCGTGGTGCCCAATGTAGGAACATCTGAGCCTCTTGTTCAAGGAGCATTTGGAGGACCTAGATCTTACAATTCTCCAGGAATTTCTAGAGTTGAAGTGGAAAAAGATATATTTTCAGCAGCCCCGCCTGTTACTGAAAGACCCGTGTCAGCAGGAAAACCGCCAAATGAGATACTTCATAAGAAGACAATATCCTTGTTGGAGGAGTATTTTAGTATTCGTGATACCAAAGAAGCAAAGCTTTGTGTTGAGGAGTTAAAGTGGCCCAGTTATTATCCTGAATTTGTCCGCCAGGCAATTTTGTTGGCAATAGAAAAGGGTGAACGTCTTGTTGAATCAATTATAATTCTTCTGGAGTACCTGTATGCTCAAAAGACGCTTTCAGATAGAGACATTAAGGATGGGATAATTCTTCTTGCTGAGGAGTGCGATGATATAACCATTGACATACCATTAGCACCAAGGCATCTTGGGGAGATTGTTGGAAAACTCAGCTTTACAGGAGCAACAGATCTGAGGTTGCTAAAAGAAGCCATGTCAAAGGTGGAAGATGTACAGGTCAGGAAGACAATTTTGGAAGCAGCCCAGCGAACTATAAGATCAAATCCATCTGCAGAAAAAGTATTGGGTGCTCAGAGTGGTGATCTCATAGAGTGCGAGAAGCTTATTGCATAAAAGAAACCCTACTTGTTAACCTTTTGGTTGTGTAGGGTTTCGTATGGAAAATGTGTTATAACTTTATGTGGCCTATGTTTTTCCTGGTACATTCAGGTATAGTTTACTGGAATTTTATCTATTAAAATCTAAGAAAAGGGATGGCAAATCTGGCTAATTAGAGTGCAGAATACTATTAAGGTGCTCTGAGAAACTCTTAATGAACATGTTATTTGAGTTGTATATTTTTCGAGGTCATTTGAGCTATTTTTCTAATAGAAAGCATGTCATTTGTTCGCTAGATCTTTTGTAGTTTGAGGACATAATTTATCATGAAATGTATAATTTTTGGACTTATGAAGTTTTTTTATGTCTTCTAATGTAGTTTTTGTTTTCTCTCTTCGGCGAGCTGACACAAGATGGAGAAACAGCAAACAATGATGTTGAATTAATAATAATTTATTCAATATTTTGTTAAAGTCTAAATGCCATGTGCATTTATTTATGATGCAATATGAATTGTATAGTCAGACGCATTCATGAATGCTTTACAACTGGACAATTCTTCCCGTTCAGGGTTTTCAATAGAAGATGAATGTTGGGTGGTTCAAAACATCTCTTATGCATGTGTTAGTTTTGCAGTTCTTTTAGTGTGGAAACTTTTTCCTTGAAGTGTTTATGACGATGCAGAGATGTCTTTTGACATAAAGTTCTACCTTCAACATTGTTGTATTGCAACGCTCTGTGAAAGTGTTTTTCTATAGCAATTAGTCATAAGTATTTGAGTTCATCGCCATGTAATGAAATTCTCTTTCTTATATGCACTGATGTTTGGATGTAGTATGTGGCAGGAGCATTGGAGTTTAACATTTTAACGCATTCCATAATTTTGTTGTTTCTGTTTTATCCTAAGTGATCACTTCTTGTTCTGATACTTCCATATTATTGTTTATAAGACATTTTAATAATGTATTTAAAGATAATGTTAATCTGATTTATTCCTTCCCTTTTCATGTGAATATTGATTCCTGTTTCATGATCCTGTCTAAAATGGTCTTTTTTATGTTTTTATTAATGGGTTTGGGGCATTGAGTTATGCGGCTCATAATTTATGCCCAGAAGTGAAGGTTGTCTGGTCGGAAGAACTAAGAAAATTTTTGCAAGGCCAAAATATGCCAAATTTATGTCTTTGATCTCTAGGCAGGCATTATGAATGCCATTCTAGGTACAGGTGGTCGGAAGACAACTGCAATCTGAGTTTTAATGGTGATGCAGCACTAACGAGAGTTGAAAGACAACAATCCATTGTCCAAGAAATTTCTAAGAAATTATGGTCAGCTCCATTGGAAAATAATTTTTTTGAAATTGTTAGTGGTCAAGTCTAATTAAAAAAAGCACAAGTGGAATCCAGGTACCATGAGAACTAAGGTGGATTAAATCACCATTTTCAAGTAGTGTTGGACTTGGATGACTGTTTGAGACAACCCTTGATGTAGAGCTAATAGATCTGTTTTAATGAAATGAAAGCTATTCTATCGATGTTGGTATTGACTCCCTTACAACCTGACATTTCACTTTTAGTATTCACGAGGACCAAAACCCTCCTGAAGAGTGGCTTGAACTAAGCAGTGGCTGTAAACTAGCTAGCTCCGTGCCTTGTTTTTAACACAAGAACCCTCAACTTAATCGTATGAACTCGCAAGTGAGGTCTATGAGAACGGTTTGGATGCAATAGAAGCATTTCCCAAGTTCACTATAGACATTTACAAATATCGGGATTTCAGCTCTTGAATACGGTGGATAATCTGATAAACTTAGCCATTTCCTACATTTCACGGAAAGCAAATCTAGCCTACAAACCTTTCCAGTTGGAAAGATCCTGGAAACAGAAATGCTAGACGTTGTTTTCTCCATCGAACTTCAATGCAGGCTCTACATCAATTGGTTAGAAATACACGGAGATGTTAATTTTCGCCATGAAAGAAAATTGTGTGCATTTGCGCGGCGGCAACTTGCTAGTTTTTGTTGTAGCATGTTTATTAGTTCTTCGGTGTTGTGTATAAACATTACCAAAGTCAGTATTCGAGGCTTCTCCGCATTTTATATAATTAATAAAAATCATGACCTTGCATTTGAACTAGTCTCACGTGCAAATGCCCACAAGAATTAATGCCAGTTTGAAACTCATCCGATTCCGGAAAATAAGGCCAAATATGTTTTTATATCTTGGTATAAAATCTCCCCAAAATGCTCGAATAGACATAAAAAAAATCATGTTTCCTATTGTAAAGAAATAAACCACTTCACAAAAATAATATAGCCCCGTAAACAATTATAAAGAATTAAGCACAATTAATAGATTATTTACACCAAATTTCTGGATTTGATTGCTTAAGAATTTTTGCATCAACGTTTCGGATCACATTCCATGATCCATCATCAGGATGAAAGCAGAGAGCTGAAGGAGATTAAATTAAAGTTGGGTCGATGAAGATAGATGCACTTAAGCTTTAGGATAATGCTAGAATCATTTGTCATGGTATATAAGTCTATTGATTCCACTTATATTGATGTGATAAAGTCAAAATAATCCCAAAATTTTGGTGATTCAATCTTAAGTCCGAGTTTGGAGTTGACCTATATGAAATTGGTTTTCAAGTAAATATGATCTTGTTGAATGTGCATTTTGAATTACAACTTTGGTCTTTTAATATTTAATGATATGTAAGGATTAGTGTCTATGAACTCTATTTAGGAATTTGTCGACTAAGGTCTCTCTTAGGACTAAGGTCTCTCTTAGGTCAAACCCTTGGTCTGATTAACTTCATAGCTTAGGCAAAATAAATTTGGAAATGGCCTAATATGATTTTAATGTAGATTCTAATTCTTTGTTGCTTTAAAATTGAAGTGTAATAAAAACTTCATTGTTTTTTCATATGAATTAATTGTGCATTGAACATCTTCAAATTTTAAAACATAACATTAAGTTGCCAAATCTATTGCAGGTTGACTTACAATGATCAACAGGAAAGGAAAAGAGTCATGGAATTTGAATTTGAAAATTTAAATTTGAATTCAACCTTGCATGTAATTGAGCCTTAGGGTAACAATGCTAATTTTGGGTTATGAAATGTAGGGAAAGGTATGCAAATATGGGTGTAGTAAATGTCTAATAATTGACATATATGTGGGAATAGAGGAAATAAGGATGGATAGCGATCACATTATTAATCAACCTTAGCACAAGAATATGCTAAATTTCTAATTAGATTTCGCCCCTACTTTGATGTGTATGCTAATCTAATAGAAACATATATTTCAAAGTCTATAGACATTCTCAACCAAACATAACATGAAACTGAAATATTTTAACAATTCAAAAGAATACTTAGTCAAGAAAAAGTAACAGACCATTCTTTGAAGTCTTCAAATTGACAACAATAGCTCCATATGAACTTGCAACAACACAGAAAAGGTCATGAGTAGCTTTTATTTATTTTTGATTCGTAAGAGAACTTATATTGATTGAAAAACAAATTTACATCGGTGCTTCGAGGGCATGGCATTACAAGGGAGCATTCGAGCGATGACAGATTTTGCAACAGCGCTACAAAAAAGCATCTTGCTATTCGGGAATTGACCATCGGAACAGCAAAAACCAGAGGCATGAACATACATAATTTATAGCCAAACCGACATAAAGTTTTGCAGGAGAGAACAACCAACTGCCAAAAACAAGTCGCCCACCACCAACGATCACAGGGAAAAGCGGAATTGGGCGCGCCTGAGCAAAAACGTATCCGACGAGAGAGACCACTTTCAAAAGCCATATTTGACCTAGCAAGCGAGCAAGAAGACCGCGAAGTACTGCAACCAGCCCTAACCAACATAAAGTACCAGATTTAGGATATAGTTGAAGGAAAGGGCGATCGAGGAGTCCATTTCGCAGAGCTGGCCACTGAACAGAGGAAAGGTTGCAAGAACCATTGGCCAGATCAAAACATAAGGAAGCACCCACGCGCAAACAATAAAATGCTGTGTTATGCAGTGATGGCCATGCGGAAGATTTTGATTGTGCAGCCATCTAGAACCGATATTCGAAATTAAAGTAGATTTCCTTCCACGATCGAAGATAATTTCTTTGACCCCTTTGTCCTTTTGGCTTTGAAGCCATTAAATGTTTGGGAGCCACCTCCATTTTCGCTCATGATTAAAGGATTGGGATTAGGTCGGTTGAGCGATATTTTGTTGCAAGGTGTGCGCCCTTGGTCTTCTTGTGCTGTGCAGCAGAGCGTTTGAGTTTGTGACATAATTTAATTGTCTCCTATGGATTCATTAACTCTGGCAATTGTATCGGGCATTAACAGGTTGATCTTTTGGTGCAACGATAACCGTCTTTGCAATAATTGGTCTTAGAGCTTCGGTCACGGGTTCGAACCCCTCGCTTGCATTGGGGGGGAGGGGGGGGAGGTATTGTTGCAAGGTGTGTGTCCTTGGTCTCCTTGTGTTGTGCAGTGCAACGATCGGGTTTGTGACATGGCTTAACCGCCTCCTGTAGATTCATTAACTCTGGCTGTTGTATCGGGCATTAACATGTTGATCTTTTGGTACAATGACAACCATTTTTGCAACAATTGGTATTAGAGCTTGGGTCATGGGTTCAAACCCCTCACTTTCATTGGGGGGGATTGTTGCAAGGTGTGCGCCCTCGGTCTCTTTGTGTTGTGCAGCGTAGTGCTTGAGTTCGTGACATGGTTTAACTGTCTCCCATGGATTCATTAACTTTGGCGGTTGTATCAGGCATTAATAGGTTGATCTTTTGGTGCAATGACAACCGTTTTTGAAACATGTCTCCTTTAGGAATACTCCATCCACACCCATATTTGCCAAGTTGTTGGCCAAAGAATTGGCCTCCCGATAGATGTGTTGCAAGCTATATTCCCTAAAGGATTTGATGATCTCCAAAGCTTTTCCCAGTAGTGTGTTGAGCTTCCAATTTTCCATTTTCTTGGATCTTAATGCGTTGATTACTAATGCTGAGTCACCTTCAATTGCAACATTATGAATCTTAAAAGCATGACATAGTTGCAACCCCACTAATAGGGCTTGAAATTCTGCCAAGTTATTGGTTCCCTTTGGAAGAGGCATTGCAAGCTTTCAAATTATTCGACTCTTCCAATCCCTTAAAACACATCCAACACCAGATGGGTCAAGATGGCCCCTGGAAGCCCCGTCGAAGTTTAACTTAAACTAGTCCTGTTGTGGTCCATTCCATTGGGAATTGATCCTTTGAATTTTTGAGTCCTTGTTAGCCACACTCCCGAAGGTAGGGATGCAAAGGCCAAACCAAGCCTTTCGCATCGAGCCATCCCAATCTAAAAATGAGACTTTCTGAGGATTCTAGTCAGCCACTCTACTGTTGGTGACCTCCACAATGGCAACTTCCAATTTGCAAATGAAGGAAGGCCAACACATCTCCATTTCCCAAAAGAGCCTTATGTTCCATTCTTTCCACACCTCCCAAATCAAAAGTGAGGGGCTTAACTTCCAAAGGCAAGAGAACATTGAGTTTTGTTTTAGGATAGACCAAGATTTGAAAAGTGCCAAAATGTCGTTTGGCAAGGCTCCTTGCCAACCCATTTTGGTACAAAGCCACTTCTAACATGCTTGAGTGAAGGGGCATTCGAGCATTAAATGGTTCATGTTTTCTTCCCCTCTTTTGAATAATACACATCTTGATGGTCCTTGGAATCCCATTTTTGTAATTTTTTTTGTGGTTAGTATTCTTTTCTAGAGTGTAGCCCAAGATAAAACATTGACTTTGGGAAGACAATCCTTGCTCCAGCAAAGATCCCATGGAATTGTGGCTGCCCCTTCGTGACTTGTCAAAACCTTGAAGCCATCTTTGACCTTGTATTGACTTGTTTTTGAACCCAACCATTGTTGGCAATATGATTGTCATTGATGTCAAAAAGAGATCTGAGTGATATCGAATGAGGAGTTGTTGGTTGATGTCAAAAAGGGCATCAATGAAGCAAGTAGTGAAATGTTACAGAAGTGTTGTAGAAGTTCGAGTATTGGGCCTCAGGCTTATCTTATATTGCTTGCTTGAGAAGGAAGGAGTTAGCCATTTTCAGCTAAGTCCAATCGGGCTTCAGACTTCAGACTTCGGCCTTGAGGCTTACTTTATGTTGTAAAGGATCAGAAATCGGATTTCAGTCATACATTATATCGCATGCCTCAACGAAATGCTGAAAAGAATGTGCTAAGTCCGAAAGGTTTCAGACTTCGGGCTTCGATCATACCTCTTACCGAGTGCCTCAAAGGAAATGAAGAAAGTCTGTGTAAAGTTTGAAGGGTTTTGGACTTCGGACTTTAGCCATACCTCCTACAGATTGCATAGAAGAAATGGAAGTTCGAATGTGTTAAGTCAAAGGCGCCGGGCATTGTAGATTAGAAGGTTGGCTTACAACCAGGCATGTAAATCAACATAATGTTATCTCTAGGTTGGCTCACAATAACAACCAAGATAGATTTAAAATTTAGAAGTTAAGGATTTAAATCCACAATGGCAAAAGTAACCTAGGTCAAGTCTACATCCATGGATTTGATTCAAGGTATACCTTATATTAGATTAGTATTAGAATGACAAAATGGAAGTATGGTTGGTCCATAACCCACAGGTCCTATGATCATTTTTGTCTTAGAATTGGTAAACTATCGAGCTATTAGAATACATTGGTTAAAATAATACAATGTTTTACAAGATAAGGAACTAAAATGTTTCTCTTAGCCTTAGACATGGGGACATATCAAATTCTTACAAGGGGAGAAACCACCTCTAATTTTAAATATACTCATTACTCTTTCATATGTGGGTTAGATTGACCAAATACATTAAAATTTTCATTTGTCCATAGTTGAAACAATATTAAAAGATGTAGTGAAGGTCTTGACTCATCTTCACAAGTTAGAATTCATTTATAAAAATCTCAAGCCAAATCATATTTTGGTAGAAAATGGTTTCATAGTCAAATTGAGAAATATTGGACTACATTTTTGGATGAAAATGGGAAGCCCAACAAAAGATTTCTATATGTGTTCATGGGATCACTAGTGTAGAACTTTTCTATAGTGAACCTCCTTACATGGAAGAAGGATATAGAGAAGAATTTTTTTAATGAGTCCCATCTCATGGAACATGGACCTTGATGGGTCAACAACATTAAGAAATAATAATGGATGGGTTAGCTATAGATACTAGAGGCATTCTGATTAATATAGTTTTATTCTAGGTAGCTGCATTCTAGTTAAATATAATGAAAGATTAACTTTCTAATGTTTCTCTATGGAGTACTCTAGGCATGTTAATAATTTACCATTGTTGTATTCATGTTAAGATGATTAGAAAGATTACCATATTTTATTATATTGTACTTTGTTATTGGACTTGATCAACCTAATAACTTTGTAAATGTGTCTTATAAACTATTGTATTTCTTTTCATTCAATTATACTTGACGTATAGAAAAGAGGATACTCATGTAGTTTGGAATGCATGATTACCATCTTAGAATATATTTTGAGTATATATATTATTTGTAGTTCAACGGTGAGTGGCTACATAGTATGGGATATGCTACTCATTTCACTAGGTATATGTTATGTCTAACACATGATAATAATTTTGTAAATTTAATGTTGAAGTTACATGTAAGTGATTAAAATATCTATATTAAAGAAAATTGGTTACATGAGAGAAAATTGATAAGGTTGAAATATATGTGAGTAAACACATAAAATACCATTAGTTTATTTGATTGTAAATTCCTAATATGTATGCATGTATAGCTCTTGTCATTAGAAAGAAAGTGATTACTTGTTAACTTAAAATATAATTGAAAAATGGAGATATCTACGAATTAAGAGAAGAAAAGGATATAGATGAAGTAAATATATATAAATATTATAAAGAATAGTTATATTCAATATCAGTTACTTCAATTATTGATTATGTGTTTTCTAAGTTGTGATGTAGATGCATCTCATGAGCTACTAAGGACAACAACTAATTTACAAGGGGAGAATTGTTATGTGACTTTTTCCCCAAGAGAAGAGAAAGTTATGAAATAACCCTTTAAAATTAAATGGAGAATAAAGGATATTATGATACTTTGATTAAAGATATATCAATAAAGCATGTGTAAAAACTCTCTTAAGAAGGAGAAAGCATAATTATTAAATGCAACCTTTGTGAGAGGGTGTGATGGTCTGGAAACTCCCCTTAAGGCTTATATAAGCATTCATGTGAGACTTGGAAAGTAACATAAAAGAGGAAAAATAATAAGGCATTGCACATTGCGGGAATAGAATTCTAGGTTAACAGGTTGTGAGCAAGACGGGGAAGGGGCACATCTATAGTGTGTGTCCAACCTGGGGTACAGTAGGGTGCACTTAGGATGGTCTTGGCCAAGGCATGGTTTTCCATGAGTGTTGAACATTTTTCCAAAGGAATCGACACATTGTGGAGAGTGGCAAAGCACACTTTTGCTTCCTAGATTGCTCATAGATGGAAGAGGATGAACCAGGGTCCATTCTAGCAATCGTTGGGATTTTTTTGCACATTTCAAAAGAAGTATTTAATGCTTGATAAATTATTTGAGCAGTGAAGTGTCTAAATCCTTTAAGTTTATTGAATTAATAATTTATTTGCGGCATGATTGAATGTATTTGAGCTCAATGGCTAATTAATTTGTTGTATTCAATTTAGTTGCAAACTTTTAACTATTATATTATTTTCTATGCATAAAAGTTTCTGGGAATTAAATTGTGAAATCATTTTAATTGCTGCATTTTAAATTTGGGAATTAGTTTCATTTCAAACCTAATCACAAGTTGGGAGGCAATGGACTGGGCAAGGCGTTCTAACCAGAATGTTGTAATGCTTTTGCTCGATTTTGGAAAAGCATATGATAGGGTGGAGTGGACTTTCCTCAAAATGGCACTTGAAGCATTTGGGTTCCCACGACCCTTCTATAACATGGTTGGCAACCTTCTAAAAGATGCTACAACATAGATTGAAGTTAATGGCTCATTATTTGAGGTTTTAGTCTCGAAAGATCCATCAAGCAGGGTTGCCCCTTGGTCCTTGCCCTATTTTTCATTGCATCTGATGCCTTACACTACCTACTTAGAAGAGACACTTATAACTTGCCCAATGTTAAAGGGATGATAATCCTTGACAATAATGAACTCCTCAACATACAATTTGTTGATGACATTGCTATCTTTGTTGAGATGCAAGAGGATAATTTGAGTAATCTAATTGGGAAACTTGACCTATTCTATTTAGCATCAGGTGCTAAAATTTCAAAACAATAATGTTAGGGTGGAATGAAACCCCACCTGATTGGCTATATAAATTTGAATTCCAAAGGTGTGGGCCTAAAAAATAGATTAGATATCTTCCAGGATTCCCTTCTCTGTGTGCCCCAACCTAAAGGAAATGTGGCTATGGATCAAAGCCAAGGTGGACAAAAAAGTGGATAGCTAGAACAAATAGTATCTTTCCATAGCTGGTAGACTACAGGTTTTTCAAAAGATCTTGTCATCTTATACCATCTACTTTGCTTCAGTTAGGTTCTTCAACAACTACCAAGTGAATGAAGTCCAAAAGAAAATCAAGTGCTTTTTATGGTTTGATGGAAAGGGGAAAAGGAAAATGCATTAAGTAAAGTGGGATTGGTGTTGCCTACAAAAGGCTCATGGAGGACTGGGACTTAAAGACTTAAAGAAACATAGCACTGCCTTAGTTGCCAAATCAATAATCAAATCCCTAGATGGCGGTGAGCCTTGGAAATTCCTTGTTAGGAATAATATCAAGTAGACAGTTCCTAAACTAACAAAGTCCTAGAAATCACTTCCTTTCAACGATCTACTCATTTCCATGCATCAAATAATGCCTATAGGATCAATGGTCTTTAGGAGTAGCTGGAGAGCTTGGGAAATTGTTAGGGAAAATTTTCATAACCCTCTTTTTATTGATCTCAACAATAATATGATCCACCCTAGTAGATCGATTTGGTGGAATCTTGATCATAATGGCAAACCCTTAGCCCTCTTGCAAGGGTGCTTTGCCAAAAAATGGCACCTAGCTGGCATCAGGACCTTCAACAATATCCTAAGGGGTGGGAATCTGGTAAGATGGGATCAACTAAAAGAGGAGTATGGACTTCCCCAGTCGAATGCTAGAACCTACTCTGTTCTCAAGGAGGCATGCAAATGCCTCTTGATGGATCCTAATGTTAAAAAGCTTAATGAAAGTTTAATTGATTTTTTTTGGAAAGAAAACACCCCACTCTATGAACTTAAAACCAAAACTATTTATAAATAAATCATTAATTCTAATCCTCCTGTTGATTACCTGAATAAATTTTGGAAAGTAAATGCTGATTGCAAGGCTTGGAAAAGTGTATTATTCTCTAATTGGCATAATATGGTTGATGCAAAAAAAGCTTGTTTCATATGGTTATTGATTTTACAAAAAATCCTTTTAGAATGAATCATATTGACATTGATATTTACAGTATTTGCAGGCTACCTAAAACTATGTATCATATTTTTTTGACTGTTTTTATGCTAATGAGATTCAGAAAGTATATTTAATGATCAAGGAATCTAGGGGGATAATGGGAAAGTAAATTGGTTAGCAATCTTAATGGGGCAAGATAAAAAAATCAATAAAGATGCAATTATTTTGGCTTTCTCTTTCTACTGAAATCATGTGGGTCATTTGGAAGGCAAGAAACAAGGACAAGTTTAGTGGGAGATAGAGGACACTTACTGAGTCAAGTAAAAGACTCACACTTTTCAATGTTGCAATGCAAGTAATTGCCACAATGGAGATAGCTGAAAGCAAGTTCTTAAAACTTTTAAAGGATGGAATAATTCTCAACAATCAACATGAGGTCAACTATGGCCATTCTTGGTAAAATGGCCAACCTAACCCGCCAGTCTTCATGAAAGCATTAGAGGCCTTCCAAAAGAGTTCAATGATAAGCAAGCTACAGCTAAGAAGACCCAAATAGCTAGAGCACCTAGACTGTATACAAATGAGAACATAAAGACCGAGGAGGTGTTCTCTAATGATGAATTGGAAGCCATAGAAACACCAACAATTTGGAGCAAAATAGAGTCTTGCAGTGAAAGCAAGAGTTTGGGGAATAAACCTTGAGTAGATCATATGAATACTAATTTGCTTTGTATATGTGTAGAATTGTATATAAAAATTCCACATACAATGTAAAAAATGATGCTCAGTCCCTAAATAGGATATAGTATGATGATATGTATAGGTTAATGTAAGGTTTTATAGCGAACTGTACATGCAACACCTGGACAACTCTATTTTGGCTTTGATAAGTGCTAACCATGTTATATCTTAATGTGTTTAATCTACAATTAATACAAAAAAATGTTCTGCAATAGAATCACCATCCTTCATTTTTAAGGAATACAAACGTCTTTTGAGATACAACCTATTTTTTAGACATTTAGTTTGGTAAATTTCACCTATCCTCCTCCACAATTTGTATGTGGTAGATTCTTCTAAAAAATTTAGGAAGAAATTTTTTTCAAGAAAACTAAATGGTTCCTCGTGCCTCCCTTTCCATTTTCTTCCAATCTTCATCAGATATTGATTCTAGTTTATTTTCATTTGAAACTGCCAACCACTAATCTCTCTCTTCAAGAAGATCCTCCATCTTCAACTTCCACATCTTGTAACCAGTACCATTGAATTTCTCAATATCTAGATGAGAGGTAGAAGCCATGGTTTTCAATCTTCTTCAAAAATCTGCAAAACCCACAATGCACAAGCTCCCACTACAACCAAAAAACCTTCAACACTTAAGAGAAAGGTGTCCCTCTCTCAACAAAACCATTAGCTCTGATACCAAATGTTGGAAATCCAAGGTAAAAATTACAACAATATGAACTTAAGTATGTGTTTGCAAATATGAAATTATGTATCCAAGATTACCAATATTATGATACGTGATTAGCAATTACAACAATGAAAGAACAAAAATAATATCACAAGTGACACAAGATATATGTGGAGAAATCCTTGTGGGAAAAAAACTCCACATCCAAAGAGATCATATGTTTGTATTAATCTTCAAATGAGATACAACAATACAACACTCCTCTCTGAATAACGACAACACTTTGTTACTTCATCAACTTGCAAAACAAACTCTACAAACCATCATCTCAATGCTCCAATATATAGAATTTTGTGGGAGAAATACCACAAATGGTATCCAAAAACAACAAGCAAAACCACTTGGAAAAAATCATGGCCCCCTTAGTGGACAACCCATAAACATGGTGAAAAATATTAAATGCTCACATGGCCTTCACATGGGCACCTAACACATAGCAAATGAAGATTGGTCAATATCGAGTGATCCATAACTTTTTGACGGCTCTGACGGCTAAAACCCAAAACATGCAAGCTTGGGCACCCAACCTAGGATAACATGCAAATAACATAAAATAGCATGCACTTCTGGTTGGTCCCCACCCAAAAATTGGATTCCCCTGAAAGGAATATGCTCTCGGGATGCTATGTAACCGTCACTATAGTGGGTCCACCTCTTTGAATGTAATTACAATTTGTCATAGGTAAACAAATAATAAATATTTTTCCCATCATGTCCTCTTGAACACTTTCCAAAGAATGTGGAGACACAAGATTATCAAATTAGGGTAGAAAGTATAATGTCACATATCCTAACAATTTCTACATGACATGTTTCAATTTTAGGGTTTGATAATCATATGTAGAGTTTAAATTTTATTTGGTTTGTAAATTTCATGATTTCAATTATAAAATTTGAAGAATTCACAAAAAAATTAGCCATAATTTGTCCATGAGTTTCACAATTTCACAAAATAAGGGGAAATTGCAGAGGAAATGAGGGAAAACTATAGAGGAAATGAGGGAAATTTGTACAAGAAAATAGGGGAACTTACAAAACTTGTTAGTTTTAAACACCTTCGCTCAAATGTCCCTTGCTACTCTTCGTTCAAACCAACACTCTCTGAGATATCATAGGTTCTAGAATCTTTCTCTGATGGTGGATGGTGTTGTAGATACATTTTAATGTCAAAATGAATCAAAAATAAAAGATGTTGACTCATATAACAAAACAAACCTTACATTCGCTTGAAGGTATTATTATCGTTTTTCGATTAACGAAGGCCTTCAAATGAAGACAATCCTCACTTGAATGTTAACCATCGATCAAAGGTCTCTAGATGAAGACCTTCAAGTGAAGGACCTTTGTTCAAAGAAATATCTTCAAATGAAGGTAGTTCAATTTTTTTCCCTTTTAAAATTTTAATGTCCCAAGTTTGATTGTGGGATTACCCTTTATCTATTGCTTTTATTTCTAATGATAGGGGGCCTAGTTGTTATTAGGAAGAAATGAATGGGATTGAAAATGCTAAATGAAAAATAGAAATGAAAGAAGAAATGGATGCCTTGGTGAAGAATACAACATGGGACCTAGAGACCTGCCAAAGGGTAGGAAAGTTGTTGGTTGCAAATGGGTCTACAAACTAAAGAAGGGTGTTGATGATAAAGTTGAAAGGTACGAAGGAAGACTGAAAACAAAAGGATTTTCTGAAAAGGAAGGTATTGATTTCCATGAAATTATTTTACCAATGGTTAAGCTTGTTTCTATTCAAGTAGTATTAACACTAGTTCCTTTACTTGATCTTGAGTTAGAGTAGCTATATGTTAAAACAACATTTTTATATAGAGATTTGGATGAGATATATTTGGAACAACCAAAAGGGTTTGTTTAGGATCACAAAAGAAGATTTGTTAGCAAAATCAAGAAGTCCTTGTATTGCCTAAAGCAATCAACTAGGCAATGGTATACAAAGTTTGATTCCTTCATGATGAGCCAAAATTTTACAAGGAGTAAGCATGACCATTATATTTACTTCAAAAGTTTTAAAAATGGTATATTCATTATCTTGGTGTTATATGTTGATGATTTGCTTGTAGCAAGAAAAAGCATGGTTGAGATTAACAAATTAAAGGCTATGTTAGCTGGGATGTTTGATATGAAGGATCTAGGAGCATAAAAACAAAATTTGGGCATGGAAATAGATAGAGACAAGAAAAATGGTAAGATTTGTTTATCATAATAAAAGTATGTGGGGAAGATCCTCATAAGATTCAATATGAAGAATGAGAAATCAATAAATATCCCTTTGAATTCCTATTTTAAGCTTTCTTCAAGCTTTTGTTCATAAAGAATATAATTATTATATCTCATGTACCATATACTAGTGGAGTAGTAAGTTTAATATATGTGGTGATATGTACAAGACTAGATATTCCACATGTAGTTTTTGTTGATAGTAGATACATGGCATATCCATATAAAGAGCATTGGGTAGTAGTGAAATGGGAGTTTCACTATCTTAGAGGCAAACATGATCATTGTATCACCTTTAATGGTTGCAGTGAAATAGTTTATGATTGTGTTGATTCAAATTTTATAGGTGATTGGACAAAAGGAGATCTGCTTTAGGTTATGCCTTTACTATTGCAAGAGGATCTATTTGTTGAATGTCAAAGCTTCAAGGAACAATTACTTTATTTTCTACTAAGGCATAGTATACAATTGTCTCATACATGCAAAGAGGAATTTGGCTAAGAGGTCTATTGGGTGAGTGTGAAAAGTGCAAGACAAGGTGAATGTATTATGTGATAGTCAAAGTGCTATCCATTTGGCTAAAAATATAGCTTATCATACTAGGACCAAACATATTGTGGTTAAATACCATTTTGTAAGATAGACTATTGATGAAGGTGGAGTAGTAGCTCTTGAGAAAGTTCATACATAGGAAAATTGTGCAATTATTTTTACAAAATTAGTACTATTAGAGAAGCTGAGGTGGAGTTTGGCTTTCTTGTCTTACAAAAAGGGTGATGAATGGGCATGAGAAAGTATTAAGTCAATTATTGTCAAAGTGGAGATTGTTGGGTTGTACAACAATATAAAGAAAATTGCATCTCATCTTCTCTTAAAAAAATCTATTTTTCCTTGAGAGAATCTATTGTTTTCTTAAAAGAAAAACTTAGTTTTTTTTATTTATTTTTCTAAATTTGATGATGGCTATTATATGGAAGGTGTTATATATATATATATATATATATATATATCTTTGTAGCCTTGAAAAGAAAATCAATTTATACTATTAGCTATGTCAGAATTGTAATTTTTCCTCTAAATAAAAAGAACATTGGTAATGAATTTTTCTTTGACATATTGTCAAGCTTTTACCATATAAATCCATGTCTTGTTAAATGTGATTTCATTATTCAATTTTATCTCATCTTTTTTCTTCACAACTAATTGTCACACCTTGTCAAAGAAAGAAATAGATCAAACTAGATTTAGTCTGATCACAACACTTAAAGTCTAGGCAAATAAAGTAAACATGGACAACAATTCTAATAAGGGGATCACTTAAGATTTTAAGAATAAACAAGGGCAACAATTTCCTTGAATTAAAGATATTTAATTAAAATTAAATTAAAAAGGTTTCAAGCCAAGAATTAAGAAGAATAGTTGTGACTTCCAAAAAGACATAAATAATGCAGAGCTGTGACTCCTTCAAACTTGAAGATATAAGAGGAAGGGTATTTAATTTGAAAGAGACATCCAAGAAAATCATTCGAGCATCAAATCATTCAATCATCAAATCATTTAAACATCAATTCATTCAAATATAAATCATGCAAACATCATTAAAACAATTACTTGTCAATCCATCAAGAAATATCAATCAACGAAAGGAATTGGCAATAATTTAGTAAATTCATCAAACAATCAGTTTTGAATTTGAGGAAGTGTCTTGCAAATATGAAGGACGAAATCTCTTCCAAGTTAACGAGAGGATAAGGACAAAAACCCTTATTGCTCTTATCAAGTTTGGACGAAAACCCAAATCTTGATCAAAGAGGACGAAAGCCTTCCAAGATGGACTAAAAGTTGGAAGGACGAAAACACTTCTATGCTCTTGGAAAATTAAAGATAAAAACCTTTGATATTGCCACTGTTGAGTTAAAGACGAAAACCTCTAATTCAACAGATTTGTAAATATTTGTGAAGAATTCATAATATGATTGATCTTGAGAATTGTGCTATTTATTGATTTGAATATTATTACAGATTTTTAATCTTTGACAAAGCTATCATCATTTTAATAAATATTATTTATTTAAGTCAAAATTCGAGAATATCTTTAAAGAAGACATTACACTAATTTTTGTTGCAATATTATCTGATTATGTGGGTTCAGATTTTCTCAAGGAAATCAAAGGACAAGTAATTTGAATAATATGTTTTAATAAGTACCACAAAACCAAACTAAGGAGATCTTTCATCTATATAATTTAAAAACTTGATGTAAATATAATATTTTTTTGCCATATGATGCCAAGAAATATGATTGGAATCCATTAGATTTAGTTGGCTAAGAAAATGTAATGATCCTTCGACATCTGTAATTAAAAACCTTATGGTGGTTCTCCGTTTTAACAAAGAAACAAGCAATCATAAACATGTGATTTTCTGAATTTTGCAGAATAACAATTGTACATCTTCCAGAACTGTGTTGATCATCTCCATGGCAACATGTCCCAATAAAATATTGACAAGTGCATTTTGCACAGGAAAAATGGAATGGAACGGCATTCAAATTTACCCACAATTTACAGAGTCTTAGACATGTCATGGGGGCCTCTCAAATCTTCAAATGGGTTTTAAACTCAATTAAAGAGTTTGAAACCTTATATTACCCAATACAACATATGATATGGTGCAATCCATATGGCACCACATTCTTACTGATCAGTGATCACTTTGAAAGAAAGGCCCAGTTATAGAAATTCAGGAAGAGACCAGGGGTTTCCTTCCAAAAATTCATTGGAACAGTCAGTGAAGTCTTCACACCACTCATTAGTCTGTTGAACTTCTAGTGAAGTTCTTGGGGGCATGAAATTCCTTATTTGTGCAGGTGATTGCATATTAATGATTGCCTTCAGACCTCCAACTGTGTCAGATTCTGTTGCCTCAGATGGTGTAGGTATTTGGCACTCTACATTCTGTCCTATGGATCTCATATTTTGAAGCCATACTGCTGCCGATGTAAGACACTCCCAGGCATTGCTGAAAGGATCCGCTGAAGCTGCAAATGAGGCTATCAAATGTTCAGCAAGATGTTTTCCCTCTGTGTCATTTGCAGTCCTGTGGACATTGCTAAATCAGATCTATTGACTTCAATTCTCACAATACATCTCTCGTCAGCTATTGTTATTGCTTTTTCAAAATAATTTTATTCCAGGTTTTTGAAACTTTTAAGTAAAACATGTTCAAGAAAGGCCATGTCTCTAAAAAAGAGGACATAACTCTCTTCATTCTCTCCTGAATTCCTTATTAAAATGAAATATTATAAGCAGAGCCCTCACTTACCTCGGCGTAAATCTGCATCCATGAATGCTTCTGTTACCTCCTATATATTGTGGTTGAAAGGGCGGTTTATGTTCAAAGCCTGTCCCAATCCATTGTTTAAAATCAAAGGTGAAATGTGGATCAACAGATGCAAGTTTTTGATGTGGAATTCCGAAGGCGTTGTGTGGGAACATACCCTTGGCCATAGCTGTATGCTCTTCTGTTATGACCTATAGCAGGGGTGTCCAACAGAAATAGAAATAGGCTGTCATTTTCTATTCATAAACCTACGAATTGAACAACTCAGGGTTAAAAAAAGACAATTTACAGTTTCTCTTTGGGTCTGAGATGCTCAACCATCTTACCATAGGATGCCCCATCCCTAGTGGTTTAAGGATTTCTTCCCTGCTCACATTTAATGAGTCTAAGTAGGCTTTAACAACTGCATCACCGGCAGGACCCCTCTTCTTTTTGCATTTATTGCACTGCATGAGTAAATGTTTGACGAGGGTCAGGGTAATGCAAGTTTTGGAAGCTAAAGTGAAGATAAATGTATCAGCCTTCAGGTACACTAAATTACCTCTGTTCTTCGTGGATAATTCACATTATTACAATGGGAATTGTCACAAACCCAATTCCCATCTTCGAGTGCACGAGGTTGCTTGCCCCTGCAAACACCACTTTTCTGATCAGCTGCTCCTTGCATCCTGTTAAGAAACAAGACTGAGCATTACAATTGTATCAACATTCTGATACAAAACTGTAAAAATCCTCCCAACTCATCCTAAGAAGACAGATTTTTAGTCCAATTTTTAGCAAGAGACAGTACCATCAAAATAAATTATGCACACTTGAAATTTAAATCTCAAAGGATTTCCTTACTATGGACAGTTTTGAAAGAAGGACACGTTTATATAGATTTAGAAATCTAAGCAAAAACTAAATTTCCTTAAAATTTTGGGTTCCATGCTAAAAACATCACTAGCATCAATCCTGAATTGTCACATAAAATATATCAGCATAGAGTTACATAAGAGTCAGAACATTGCTGATATAGCAAAGAGACAGCAAAACACTTACAAGCTAAATATAAAACCTAGAAATGTGAATAATAGAATTCAGCTTTCACTTCTTCTAAGATGATTCATCAAGAAACAAATGTCAAGAGCTTTCAAATCCCAAATGGTGAGATGTTTTCCTAAAAGATTACATTAAAGATACAGGAAAGAAGAATATTTATAATCCAAAGATAATGGATTGATTGTAAGAAGAACATGCATCTTGAATTGGGATTAAAATATCACTCCAACATAAGATTGCATGTAGATCACAATGACATAATATCAATCAAAAAGATGAATTCAACAGCTATTTGACCCTTGATGTGACTCTTAAGATCTGCACTAAAATTATTTTTAACTCTGAAACTTGTCAAAAGGTTTTTACAGGTAAGACAATTTGTTAGGTTACTCTCAAGCAAGACATCAATTTGTTGTACAAGAGCCCTTATATAAGCTTTCCTCAAGGGAAGTATTCCCTTCAGATTCAAACCAGGGAGACCTTTGCTATGGAATATTTGGTCAGGATAAACCAGTGATTATCTAAATTTAGGAATTTGATAATTGGTAGATTCAACTTTGTCTTCCAACAGAAAATGACACTCAGAACAAATAAATTTTGTCGAACTTCAAAATTCTGAATAGCTTCCAACAGAATAATTAGCAAAATTGAATTAAAACTTATATATCTGTGAACTGTGGTGACCATATGAGATGCTCTGGTTGTGTTTTTAGGCCATGAAGAAACCAGAGATCAGTTTAGTGAATGAGATATTCCCCTGTGGAAGCCTACATGAAGACCTTTTTTTAACAATTACAACTACCAGAAGCTTGTGCAAAATGCATATCACAGGGCGAGGTACATGTTGCCACCATTATGTAAACATTAACGAGTTCAAAGATTTCCTAACCATCCAGCATATGTGATAAAACGTCCTCTTTAGAAAAACAAAGATCTTTAGAACGTTCCATGTACCCAGAGCCATGTATAACCAAACTGCTTAAATCTGTCATAACTTTATAGTATATGATAATGATACTACCCCAGGCACTTGACTGTCCTTAAACAAATTCATACCAATAAAAGATACAAAAGAGAAAATTCATACTAATTAAAAATATTTACCTGTGGTGGTTTGGATGCCTGGTCATTTGGGATGATATTTCAGACAACCAAGCAAGGAGGATTAGGATACAAAAGGAGCAGCTGCAGAGTTTTATTTGTTAATGATCTATATCGTGTGTAACATATAATAATACTCGATATGGGTGGAAGTAGGAGAGAAGGAGAAGAGAGGTGTGAGTGTCATTCAATCATCAGAACTCACACTCGCCCTCAAACATCAGCCATGAGAATGTTGGTGCTGCCTGTCTTATGTAAGATACCATTTTTCTGAAAGTTGGCAGTTAGTGACAGTTAAAAATAATATCATTATGCTTTGTACTTTGCCCCCCAGTTAAAATAATCAGTCCTTGTTAATGAGTATTTTATACGATTAGTTAAATTACGAATGGAATTCTTACAAGCATTAACACATCTGGTAAACAGATCAAATAAAAGTCCGCAGGGCTATCCTAAATTGCACTAAGATGAAATGAAGAATTGTTGGTAGAATGATAAGGATCTAGACAAATAGGCAGCATGAGAAAATTATTTGCATTTTGTTGAAGTCTGGATTACACTAATGATGAAGCATGACTTATTTGTTGCCATTCTATTTCATTCCATGAATTACCTTCCCTACAGTAAGGATTACGTACTTCGAGTAGGGCAACACATCTTTGCTTGCCATATAACTCCTTCACCTGGGTCATGTTTTCCACCATGGTCACCACCTCGCACCTAGTTTTTAATCAATGAATACAAAATCAGTTTTGCACCTTTAGTTGGAAGCAATATATCATGAAAGCTTCAATTTTATATATCTATGTATTTAATTGTCATATATTTTAATTTATAAGGGACTCTCACCATAACACATTGTTTTCAATAGTTGCATTTAATATGGGTGGATTATTCAATTTTAACAAAGAAACAAGTGTCTATGTCATATCCCTTTAGGATTCATAATTCTCTTGCATGACCCCTAGTCTTGTCGTAATTTGGACTAGGGGTGCATTTATGACCATACTACATTAAGTGAACTTATGTGTGTGTGATGATTATGTTTTGAACATGCCGGTACTAATGAACATAAGTATAACTTTATCATGTTTTGGTGAAATATAAATGCTTTGATTTTATTTATATTGACTTTGTTGGACTTCCATGACACTTGTCATTGGATACAGGTACTTGGGGTGCAAGATGAGGCGAATTAAATTGTGCTACAGTGGTGAGAAACAAACTAACATAAAGTTAGACACCAATGCATAACTCTATAGGTAACTTCACCCTAACCTAAGGTGTATTAAATCTAGGATCAAGTAAGAAATGTTGCTAGAAGATCTTGTAGTCAAACTTGCAAAGTTGTCTAAGGTGATAATTCCACAACAATGAATTGAGCTCTCAATGATATTAATTTTTGATGTAACCCTAGAATGTTAGGCATCGAGGCTATTGCCATGATCTACTTGGAAGACATCAATGATAGTCAAATTATTTTGGCCCATTGAAAGTATTGTTGATAAGGTAAATTCAATGTATAGAATTTAAATGGGTAGACATGTATAAATATAAATATGATGTTAAATAAAGCCTATCTAAACAAATAATAAATAACAATGAAATTAAATACAAATAAATAGAATCCCCTTAAATAACTCATAATAATTTAAAAAATATTAAAAGAAAAAACAAAATATATATGTAATGGAATGGATAAATAAATTAATTATAGAAGGAGGCGTTTCATAAAATTAATGAAATAAATTAAAAATAAACCTTAGTAAAAGCCATGAAATAAAAGAAAGCAAAAAAGGGAGAAATTGTATGAGAGGAAAAAAAATAAACAGAGGCTTTGGTGAGTAGGAAGAAAACCCCCAAAATGGCAATTAAATGATACCTACTAGTTTCTACAACTGGGAGAGAGCCTGTATTTACGAGGGATGGCCTGAAGCATGACACCCATGCCCTTAGAAAGCATGACAACCCTCAACAAGGGATAATTTTTATAAAATTTTACCAAAATGATGTGCTTGTAGGAGACTGAACCCCTTTCCTCTTTAAATTTCTAATTTGGAAGTTCATTTGAGGGGAGCCAAATTAGAGAAGAGAAGGAGAAAGGGTGTGACAGAGGTGTGGAGACTCTGGGAAAAGTTAGCAAGAGGGAGGCAACAACTTAAGGTCCTAAACAACTTGCCATTTTGGATGCCATTATATCCGGTCCTTCTTGTGCCTTCCATTTATTTATGGTCTTTGATGTTGAATGCATAGTTATTAACAAGAAATGATTGTTAAAAGCTTTTGATAGGTGCTACAACTTAGGATAGGAGATTTTGTTTTGTGCTGGAAGAAAATTCAACCCTAGCCAACTCTAAATCACCCTTTTTGAGCTTTGCTCGCCCATTTCCATCACTTGGAAATTCTATTATGTAAAACATTATACATAAATTTTGACTTGGATGTTATTATAATAGGTTTCTCACTCGGTTTTATGATAATATTATACCTTGTTCAAGAATTCACCTAGTAATGACTATGCCTAGTTTAAATAATTGATTTAGAAGTATAGACCTTGGCTATCTACCTAAAAGTAATCCTTCAAAATTCAAATAAAAACATAATCGCTACCTTCTATCTCACTCCTCTCACTCATAGGTAATTTTGATCACAAACTAAGAAGCATATGCAAGTCAAGTGAACTGTTTGAAAAAATGCTTCTAAAAATGACATTGTAGCAAGGTATATCAAAATGGGTGGTGGAAAGGCCTTATAAAACTTGGATACAAATTAGGCAATGTGAGTAAGTTGCAAAATTTTATTGCTAATACTATAGAGGCTATTTGGTAATCAACCTTTCTTAAATTACCTTCTAAAACTTATACGTACTATATTTTTAAGTGGCACTAAAAATGATTCTCCTAAAAAATAACATAACAACAATAAATTTCTATTGAAACATCCTTATTCTGCCATGACCTGTTGATCCACTCAAATAATTGAAGTTATTTAATGAAAATGGATATGATAAATTTATACATTAAACCAATTCAACTCGGTATATAACCTACAATAAGGAAGAAATAAACATAATGAAAACTAAGGAATGGTGAGATAAGGTCCACATAACTAGATTAAATATTAGGTAATGAGGTGTTCACTAATAAGACAATAAATACTAGTGAAAATGGATAAATACTATACTAACATGAGATTTATACGTTATATACAAAATTATACCTGGAAAAAAAATTAAATATATGTTCCTATCCTTTTGGTTTGGGAAGTAGTGGGGATCATAGCTTACTAGTGGAGAAATGGTTAATTATTGCCACCTCCAACCAAAATGAGTTTAGGAGTGAGTAATGCTTCATCTATATACGTGTACTTTTTGGAGTCTATTCATGGTTGTAATTAAATTTAAAACAAATACAATACCTTTTGAGCCTTGAGGAAAATGGTAGTAGCAAACCATCACTGAATGGTTAGCAAGCTAACTACCTTATCAACTTTGCTAGGTGAGAATAGTTACATCCTTTTGGTTGAGTAACAACCATACAATCTAGGAATTGATGGATTTTGGAACCCTGCATGTATCACAACACTAGAATGGGTAGTTGAACTTTTGAGGTGGATGTGTTTAGAACCTACTTATTTTGAGTTAGGAACCTCTCTTCTAGTTATAGTGCTAAGCTGGGTGTAGGTGCTAAATTTTACGATAATAGACGGAATACGACCCTATGAGGGTATAGGTAGAGGTGGTAATCCTCTAATATGTAGGCTATTCCTACCCATCTGAGCTAATCACCAATAAAAAATCCTATGACCCGCTCAAACATATAAGCTTATCCATGCTTGAGATTGACAAGATTCAAGGAGCATATTATACTGACGAACTATTTGTCATATCCTTGGATAGTGGGATAGATTCCACTAGGAGCATGTGGGACTTGGAGATAGCATCATGCTTGCAATGGATGTCTAGAGTACACTCGAGGATTCAATGGTTTTTTTCCAGAACCATGTGGGTCATAAGGCCAACAACATGTAGGCAATGGACCACCTTGCTTGCTTGTCATCCTATGGAAAATAGGAAGATAATTTCTAATGAAATTTAATGTAGGTAACATATTGGACATACCTCATAGCATTGATGTAGTATAACCTGATATAGTGCTAGTATCTTATTTTATAAATGGTTGGAACACTTTGGGTAGATGGTCATTAGAAAGTTGACCTTACATACAATAGGCTTGTACAATTGTGACCAACTCTCTCATCTTGTGCCATAGAATTTTCTTGGAGGGGTGGAGAGGGATTATATCCACTTGGAGGGATCATGTTTAACCCCTATGATGAACTAAGGTAGGATGAAGACTTGGAGTCCAAATGACTTTGTAGAAAAGTTATGGTAAGTTTTAGGTAATGTTAATTGAGATTACTTCATTGGAATTTCTATTCTAAATCATTGACATTGATGGATTGATTGGTTGTAGGAATGAATGGTAAATGAAATTGTTGTTGGAAATTAACTTGTATTGTTGATAGCGGTAGTCAATTAATCATTGATATCATAATTGTAATGTTGTAAAAAAATCATGCTCATTGTCTCGATCTCATTGGGGTTGTTGTCACATAGGTATCAGAGCATAGATTTTGACCTTAGGACCTAGGTGCTCCCACTTCATTGCACTAATATGACTATTTGGTATTGGAAATCATGGGTCATGTAAGAAAGGGAAGAAATAAGGCTTTAGGGAGCAACACCATTGGCGAGATGAGCTAGAAGGATCCAAGGCCACACTCACTATATTGCCAAAAATTAAAGTGAGACCATATCCGACACCAAACCCTTGGTTGTAAACATTAAATGACTTAAAATTCACAAAGGAAAGGAACTAGCCAAATCCTCCAAGATTCATGAGCCCCCAAGGGAATGTGCACACCCAATCCCTAAGACCAAACCTTTAGCTATTAGGGACTTTCCTTTCAATTATGGATGCAATGCTCAAACTCTCTCCAAGGAAGCCATTGTGGAGTATAATCGTGTGCATGCTAATATGTCTGTAACTATGGGAACCTTAGATGAGGAAGAACCTGAAGAGGAGTAAACTCCTACTAAGTAATTGAAATATATAAATATTAATAATCATCATCGTAATTATGTAAAATATTAACTATTAATGATAATTATATGTATATATATGCTTATTGTGTCATGATGGTATAGAGGATTTTATGGAATGTTGTGAGTATTGAATTATCCTTTGAATTTTATGCAAATTTCTAATTTTGTTAACAAACAAGATTTAAGAAATTTAAAATGGATTAAAAGTGCTAATTAAACTAATACTCTCCTTTACATCGTAGAAAAATTGCTACAATGAGGACATTAAAGAGGGGAGCAAGTCTTAGCCATGTCGAGATCCTACGAGCAAGTAGGGGTGCAATTTCATCACCTGCTACTACAACCGAGGATTTGCAAGCTAGTTGAATTCCCTCGTGCCAAAATAACATTGCAAGAGCAACAAATTGAGGAATTGACCAGGTAGAAGGATCAAGGGACCAACCATAACACTAACATAGGGATTGAGGAGACAGATAGGGAGCTCAATGAATAGACTAATCCGAACTATGAAATCAGCTCCAAAATTCCCACTTATAGTCACTGTCTTACAAGGTAACAATGAGATATGGGAAAGGACCTAATGATTTGAGAATTGAAGAAGATGCAAGTACCTAAGTTCAATGATACTAGGGGTAGATATCCAACTAAATATTGGATGGTAGGGATGAATAAATATTTTGGGCTTTTGGATCTAAACACCAATATCAAGGCTAGAATCACCATCTACTAGCTAGAAGGTGAAGCCTCAATGTGGTGGTACCATCTGGTGGAAATAAACAATTATGACATAAGTCAACTCACTTGGAAAAAGTTCACCAGATGGTTTTGTAAGGAGTATTTGTTTTCCCATCACTGAGATCAAAAGATAACCAAATTTTACTCCCTACATTAAGGGGGAATGTCAATAGTATAACACAAGGTCAAGTTTTGAACCTACTTTATCATGTGCACTATGTGAAAGAATAAGAGGATTAGGTGAACAGTTTGTTTTGGGATTGAATAAACATATTTTTTTATGTCACCAAGAAATTTCTCAACTTAAAAATTTAAAACAAGTTGTGGAGGTAGCCTTAGTCACTGAGGAGAGGCATAAGAGAAAGTAGGAATGTAAACAAAGGCACATTCTTTCTACTACTCAGATAACGAACAAAAGGATTCTTAGAAAGCTAAGCCTAAAAGAAAAGGATTCTCAATTGTTTAAGAGGGGCCAAAATTACAAGGAGAATTAGGGGTTAGATAGTTGGAAATCCAAGGGAGACAAAAGACATAAATCATCCAAGAAAGTGGCTCGGGTTGACTCTATGAGAGGCCAAGAAGTCAAAAGAGGACCGGTGGAGGGATGTTGGATGTGTGGAGGAAACCACTACATGAGTGAGTGTCTTAAGAATCCAAACAAGATCACTAATCTCACTGCTCAAATTTATATAGTTATGGATAATTGTCAACTAGACCAATAGGCCTCCCTAATAGAGCTCCAAGGTACACTTTCTAGCCAACCTATTACTATTATAGCAGATTTAGGAGCCACACATAAATTTATGTCTCCTAAATTTGTAATACAAAAAAGTAGAATTGATTATAAGTGTCTAAGTTGAGAGGAGATGGAGGTTGAGTTTGGTTTAGATAAGACACAAAAGATCAAGTTCTATCTACGAGGAGTTGAAATCAACTTAGGAATTATTAAGACTAAGGTAAACCTATGGGTCACCTAGTTAGGATCCTATGACCTAATCCTAGGAATGGATAGGTTCCAAGAGTATCAAGCCAAGTTAGATTGCTATAATAAGAAGATTGAATTTCTAGATGATTAAGTAAGACTTGTGATTCTCTAGGGAATCCAAAGACCTTTAGTTTTGAGAATGATCTTAGCCATGAAAGCTAAGAGGGAAATTGTAAGAAAAGGAAGCAAAATTTATCTAGTGAAGGTAGAGGAGGGTAGCGATGACCCAAATCCTAGCTTTGAAGACCATCCAATCCTCCAAGAATACCATGATGTCTTTCTCAAAGATTTGCTAGGATTACCTCCTAAGGGACATATCCAAATTTCACAATAGATCTATTCCCAAGGGCTAAGCCTATTTTAAAGGCCCCTATAGAATGCACATGACTAAATTATAAGAGCTTAAGATGTAGCTACAATATTTGATGGAGAAGGGATTAATTCAACCTAGTGTGTCCCCTTGGGAAGCCCCAATGTTATTCATTAAGGACATAATCTTGATATTGTGCATAGACTACCGAATGTTGAACAAGGTGACCATTCGAAACAAATATCCTTTACCTAGAATTGATGGCTTGTTTGATAAGATGAAGGGAGCTGCTATCTTCTCCAAAATATATTTAAGGTCAGAATATCACCAATTAAGAATCAAGGAAGAGAATATTCCAAAAATAATGTTTAGAATCAAGTACGACATATATGAGTTCTTGGTGGTGTATTTTGGCCTAACAAATGCCCCCTCTACTTTCATGAGTCTCGTGAACCATGTTTTCCATGACTATCTAGACAAATTTGTGTTAGTATTCCTTGACGACATCCTAATTTACTCTAAAAATTATAAGAACATGAGCATTTGAGAATTGTTTTGCAAAGGTTGAGAGACCATAAAATATATGGGAAATTTTCTAAGTGTTCTTTCTTTCATCCCAAGGAATTGCAGTAGATATAACCAAGATACAAGCAATCATAGATTGGCCTATTCCTAAGAACATGACTAAAGTAAGAAGTTTCATGGGATTGGTAGGGTACTATCGACGGTTCATAGAGAACTTATTAAAAGTATCCAACCCCATAATCTCCCTTCAATGAAAAGGGAATAAATTTGAATGGATAGAGAAATGCAATATTGCTTTCCAACAATTGAAGGAAGCCATTACCATCACACTGATCTTGCAAGTGCCTGATCTGAAAAAATAATTTGTAGTTTGGATGAATACTTCTCTAGATGGGTTAGGTGGAATTCTAATGGAAATGGACATGTGATTACCTTTGAGTCTAGGAAATTGAAGGATCATGAACTCAACTATCCTACCCAATACTTAGAGCTAGCTAAAATTGTACATGCCTTGAAGGTATGGAAACACTATTTGGTAGGGAGACCCTTCAATTTGAACACCAATCACAAAGGAATCTAATATCTATTCACACAACTTGGTTTGAATGCACAACAAAGAATATGGTTGGGATTCCTAAGAAAATATGAAATAGATATTTCTAAATGTTAAGGCGAAAGAAAATCGAGTTACAAATTCCATAAGATGTAGTGAAAGATTAGCTACAATAATTTAGCTAAAATTTGAATTTCTAGAAAAGATCAAGAAGATGTAGGTACAAGATCTCTTTTGTCAGCAAATGAAGTTGGAAGTGAAGTGAAGGATTAACAAGCAACTAAGTACCATGTGGGACATGATGGAGTCCTTCATTACCTGCACACCAAATTTATGTACCTGAAGAGGGAGCTTTAAGACTAAAAAATCTTGTAGAAGGTTATATTGTTCCCTATCAAACAAACTTGGGGGTGACTAAAATGTACACATCTATTTAAAAACTCATTACTTTTGGTTAGGAATGAAGAAGGAAATAACTAGTTATGTCACCAAATGTCTTGAATGCTAGCAAGTTAAAGCATAACACTATCATCCTACAAGAACCCTCTATCCTCATGATCTACCTTGGGACAAATGATTGGTAATTTCCATGGACTTCATGATTGGGTTACCCAAAACTCATAACCAACATGACAGTATTTTGGTAGTGGCTGATAAACTAACCAAGGTAGCACACTTCATACCAAGCAATGTAAAGGATGATGCCCCACTCTTAGCTAAAAGATTCGTAAAGGAAATCATTATACTGCATGAGATGCTTGAGGTGATCATTTCTAATAGAGATAAGATGTTTACTTCTAGGTTTTGGACCTCTCTTATGGCTACATTGGGTATGAAACTTAATTTTAGCACTACTTACCACCCTGAAATAAACAGTCAAATAGGAGTTAACCAAATCATGATTTAGACATACTCCAAATGTATGTCATGGATCAACCCACTAAGTGGGAGGAGTATTTTTCTTTAGTAGAGTTTTCATATAACAATTAATACCATCCCTCCATTCAAATAACACCATTCAAAGCATTGTATGGCAGGAAGTACAAAATGCCTATATAGGATAGGATAGTTTAGAAAAGCATGTAACTATTGGGTAGGAGCTTCTTCAAGGATATGTCAATCAAGTGAAAATAATAAGGGAAAGGGTGAAGGATGATTCAAATCATCAACAGATTTATAGTGACACAAAGAAGACTTTGAGGGAATTTTTAGTAGGTGACAAGGTGTTTATGTATGTTAGACCTCATAAAATCTCAATAAAGTTTGGGAAGGCTGCTAAGCTAGCTCTGTAATACATAGGGAAATTTGAGATACTTAAGAAGATTAGTCATGTAGTTTATCGACTAGTTCTTCCACCATCTCTCTCTCACATTCATAAGGTATTCCATGTATCCTTGCTTAAGAAATATATTGTTGTCCCCACACATGTAATTAATTGGAAGGAACTGTAAGTGGAAGAAACATGAGATATCCACCTCAAACTGTTAGCAATTATAGATAGGCACAACCTACAGTTGTGCAACCAAACCATCTAGCAAGTTAAGTTCCCGTGCGATCAATATGGGGGATAGGGAGCTACTTGGGAAGATGAAATTGTAATTAAAATAGAATATCCATACTTGTTTAACTAAGCTAAGTCAACTTAATTCCTAAGGGGGGGAGTATGTCATATCCCCTAGGACTCATAATTTTCTTTCATGACCCCTAACCCCATGGTAATTTGAACTAGGGGTAGATTTATGACCATACTACATTAAATGAACCTATATGTGTGTGATGATTATGTTCTAAACATGCTAGTACTAATGAACATAAGTATAACCTTATCATGTTTTGGTGAAATCTAAATGCTTTGATTTTATTTATATTGAATTATTTGGTGGACTTGTGTGAGATTTGTCATTAGATGTAGGTACTTGGGGTGAAATATGAGGTAGATTTTGTGGTATGGTGATGAGAGATAGATGAATTTAAAGCCAGATCCCAATGCCAAACTATGTAGGTAACCTCACCCTAGTTCTTAAGGTTTATTGAATCTAGGATCGAGTAAGAAATGTTGCTAGATGCTCTTGTAGTCGAACCTACAAGGTTGTCTAAAGTGATAATTCAACAACAACAAGTTGAGCTCTTGAGCATATTAATTTCTCTCATAACCCTAGAATGTTAGGCATCGAGGCTATTACCATCGTCTATTCAGAAGCCATCAATGATAGTCAAATTATTCTGTCCCATTGAAAGTATTGCCAATAAGGTAAATTCAATGTATAACACTTAAATAAATAAATACATATAAATATAAATATGATGTTAAATAAAGCCTACTTAAACAAATAATAAATAACAATGAAATAAAATATAATTAAATAAAAATCCCCATAAATAACTCATAATAATAATAATAAAAAGAAAAGAAAAAGAAAAATATATGTAATGGAATGCCTAAATAAATTAAATATAGGAGGTGTTTCATAAAAGTAATGAAATAAATGAAATAAAGAAAGAAAAATGGGAGTAATCACATGAGAGGAAAAAAATGAAAAGAGGCCTTGGTGTGCAAGAAGAAAACCCAAAAAATGACAATTAAATTCTATCCACTATTTGTTGGAATATGAAGTCAATTTTATTTTTATTCCAATAGTGACAAATTCTAGTAGTGATGAATAGTAGAGAGTAATTTTGATAAATGTTCGACATGTAGTTGCATGAATCACATTTTTTTGTTTTTGGAAAGTTTTGTTTGATAAGAACTCTACAACTCGGATTTCTTATACACTTTCAAAGTCATGTTTTTGGTAACTTTTGAAGGTTGTTATAATTACAAATTTCTTGAGAAATAAAAAATATGAAAGGTCTTTGCTAGTGGTTTTTTCTTGGTATAATTTTACCAGGTTTTCCATGTAAATATTGTGTTATATTTGTGCTTATTATTTTTCTCTATTCATTCTACATTATAATTTTTCTTACTCGATTCTCTATGGCTAGGAGATAACCTATATTTATGAGGGATGGTGTAAAGAATGGTGATCATGCCATTAGAAAGCATGGAAACCCTTAGTAAGGCATGATTTTTTTATAAAATTTGACCAAAATAACGTGCTTACAGGAGATCAAACCCCTTTCCTCTTTAAATTTGTAATTTGTAAGTTAATTTGAGGGGAGAAAAATCAAAGAAGAGAAGGAGAAATGGCATGACATAGTTGTGGAGGCTTTGGGTGAATTTGGTAGGAGGGAGGAAACAACTTAAGGTCCTTAACAACTTGCCATTTTGAATGCCATTATACTAGGTCCTTCTTGTGCTTTGCATTAATTTTATGGTCTTATTAACAATAAAGGATTGTTAAAGGATTTTGATAGTTTCTACAACTTAGGATAGGAGATTTTTTTTATGTTGGAAGAGAATCCAACTCTAGCCAACTCTAAATCATCCTTTTTGGGCTTTGATTTCCCATTCCCATGACTTGGAAATTATTTTATGTAAAACATTATTCATAAATTTTTACTTGGATGTTGTTTGTACAATAGTTTTCTCAATCATTTTTATGATAATATTTTACCTTGTTCAAGGATTCACCTAGTAATGACTGTGCCTAGTTGAAATATTTGATTTAGAAGTATAAAACTTGGTTGCCTACTTGAAATTTATCCTTCAACATTCAAATAGTAACATAACCACTACCTTCTCTCTCACTCCTCTCACTCGTAGGTAGTTTTGATCATAAACTAAGAAGCATAGGAAAGACAAGTGAATTGTTTGATAAAATGCCTCTGAAACTGATATTGTAGTTGGGTATGTCAAAAAGGGTGGTGGAAAGGCCTTAGAAAACTTGGATACAAATTAGGTGGTGTGAGTAAGTAGCACAATTCTATTATTGCTACTATATAAGCTATTTGGTAATCAACCTTTCTTAAATTACCTTCTAAAACTTATCCTGCTTTATTTTTAAGTGGTAGTAAAAATGATTTTGCTTAGAAAATAACATAACAACAACAAATTTCTATTGAAACTATCCTTGTTTTGACATGAGTTGTTGATACATGCAAATACATTAAACCAATTTAGCTCGGTATAAATTTTAGTGAGAAAGAGACAAACACAATGAAAAATAAGGAATGATGAGATAAGGTTCATATAACTAGATTATATCTTAGGTAATGAGGTGTTCATTGATAAGACACTCAATACTAGTGAAAACAAACAAATACTGTCCTAAAATGAGAAATCTGTCATATACAAAATTATACTTGACAAATAAATAAATTTTTGTTTTTTCCTTTTTGGGTTGGGAAGCAGTGGGGATCATAGGTTATGAATGGAGAAAGGGCTAGTTATTCCTAATTTATCCAATTGGAATGAGCTTAATATTGAGTAATTCTTCATCCATATACACTTTTGGGAGTCCATTCATGATACAGAAGTAGGGAAAAATTTAGTGGCGAATCTTCGCCAATTGGCGTATTCTAAAAATTGGCCAAGTCAAAATTGGCGAATTATTCGCACCCAACAGGTGTCCAAATCACCTGGATTTTATGAACTATCGGACCAATGCATGTCCATTTTCCAAATATTTTTTTTATGAGGCATATTTAAGCAACAAATTCGCCATGACAAACTACGCGTTTCAAATGGACCAATTAATATTTTCACCTAGAATCTTGGAAGCATGTAATAAAACACCTACATATTCACCAATACTATTAAAACAACATTGTATCAAGACCCATTTCGCCAATTAAAATTTACAAATAGTTGCTTATGAAAACCCATTTCGCCAATTAAAATTTATAAATAGTTGCTTATGAGGACCTATTTTTCCAATAACAAATTAAAAAATAATTACACTTGAGGACAAATTTTTCCTTAAAAATTACAACATATCGTTGTATAAGCACGCAGGATTTGCCAAATTTTTAATATACCATTTAAAAATCTCGCAGAATTCACCAAATATGGATTGATATAAATACAATCGAAACTGTCATTTATTCTTACACATTTTGTTCAGTTCTGACCTGTTCTACTTCTCGATTCAAAAGTCAACGAAAGCTGAAAACGTAGACTTAAAGGTGAGTGATCATTTCTTCATAGTGTTATTAGTTATGATAATAAGTTTTCTTTATCTCTTTTCCATTCTTGCTTCAGTATTAAAGTTGAAGATGATATTGAGTGGGGAATGGGATCTATATTCTCTGTCCTTAAATAAGAAGACATTTTTTTCCAGTTTTTATTTGAAGTGAGAGATCAATATGTTGAGCAGCAAGGGTGAGGCTCTTGCCGCTCCTTAGGGTGGTGAAGAGACTGGGAGGCCATCAAAATACCAAAAATTTAGAAATAGAGGTACCATACAGTCTTACTTTGGAATTGCTAAAGCTTATGATCCATTAGATCAAGATGGAGCTACATCATCAACTCTTCCACCAAATATTAATGAAGAAGGCATTCACAATACCTCACTACCACTGGAAGGTCAAGTTGAGATTGTCATTGAGTTAAATCAAAATGTATCAAATGAGTGGAAATATCACAAAAGATGTTCCAAGGGATAACTTGGGCTTGGTTAGCCATAATGAGATAATTGATTTAGATGAGGATGATGTTGGTATCAAGAAAAGAAGAAGCAAATAAAAAATGGGGCACGAGTAAGAAATGACAAGGAATCTTCAACTTGGTTGGTTGTCAAAGTACCCATTCATTGTACCAATGGGGATTAGGAATGCAAACGATATTGAAAAGGCAACATTGGCCAAATGTATGATTTTTAGTTGGAAATATGGAAGATAAAAGATGTTGTAGCTAAAGATGGACACTATAGAAAAGCATATCAATAAAGTTTATGAAAAAAAAAATCATGAATGGAAAGGAACAATCAGTCATACGATGGAAATCAAAAGAAGAATTTCTTCATGTTAGGTATGTCACAAATTATGAAGAGCATGACCAAAGAATGTCGAAGCTTGCTGCATGTAAAGGTACACTTAAGGCTCAATTTGGAAAAGCAATGGAAGCAACAAATATGTCAAAAACTGTTCAGATGAGTGTTGTTTTTCATATTTTGTCTAGAGGGCGTCCTATGACAGACTACCCAAAATATTCTGGTTTATTATCTTATTTGAATGTTCCTCACTATTCCTTCTCACATTGGTTAGTGAATACTAGATGAGAATGGGAAAATTTTCTTGCTATAGTTGAAAAGGAAGATTTAAAGGAGAAAGTAAAAAAGTCAAATTTCATTGCATTATGTTTAGATGAAGTTACTGCGGTAGAAAATACTTCTTGGGTCTGTATGCATTTGTATACTGTAGAATGACATGTTCACGAAGCTCATCTTCTCTATGTTCATAAAATAAAGTACAATTCAAAATCACAAAATCTATTTGAACTAGTCAATAAATCTTTGAATGAAATTGGAGGTATGGATGGGTTGAAAATTGCTAAAAAGTTGGTGTGTGTAGGAGCTGATGGAGTTGCAGTGATGCAAGGTCAAAGGACTGATGTTTGCACAAAGTTACAAACTACTTGTGCACCATACATGCTTGGCATTCACTGCATGGCCCATAGAATGAATTTAGCATTCAAAATTGTAAGCAAGTGTATCAAAAGTTGAAAATCTAGTCCCTGAGATCTACGCATACTTCTGCCGAAGTCCCAAACGTTTCATAGAATTTGAAAATTTTGCTGAGGGAATAACACTAGGGAACAAGCTTCTCAAGGATGTCAATACTAGATGGATCTCCCTGCATGGACTAGCGCAGGGTGATCCCACAATAATAGTTTATAATTTTTGGCCAAATTGGATACTGAACTGATCTTTTCTAACTAAATCTTCACTTTCGGGCACCTATAGTGGCTAAATTGTGAGGAATTTGAAGATAATGCAAACTAGTGATTTGTGACATTTTTTCTGTAGATTCTAAATATATTTTTTTCAAAATTTTTGGAATTAGATTGCACTTCTTTTTCCATCTCCTTCGAAAACTAGTTTTTTTTCAGTAAACACCATTTTTAAGGAGTGACGTTCACCGTATAACACAATTTTTTTTGCATGAAGTATAAAATTATAATTTTTTCAAATTTAGATTTGCAACTACGATATCTAATGCTTCCAATTGGTTTCATATTGTTTTATTGAATATTTTTTCCTTAATCAAGTTTCTAAGTCAAACCAATTATAATTCAGACATAAGAGGACCGTATAACACAAGTTTTTTTGTATGTATCGAAATTCATTTTTTTTTTGTTGGATCAAAGACTTCAATATTTGGTGCACTCATATTTAAAAAAAAAATGATAATCTTCAATTTTTCCACATGTGCAGAACAAAGAGCTTGATTTTCAGTGAAAAACCTACATTAAGAAATAAAATAAATATAATAATAAAATTAAATTCATTTAAAATTATATTTTGGGAAGCTTATAATAAGGACTACATAATTACAAAAATAAAATTTAAATGAATTTATTTGATCCCCAAAAGGTAAATCAAAAGTGGGTTTTTATTAGCATTTTTATAGGTGTAAAGAAGACTCTGTTATAGGTATGGTTTAAAACTAGCGGGGTTCTATCCAAGGGAGTTTGATCAAACCCTCTTCAATTGGAATGCTTTAAATAGAAATTTTAAAGGCTTAAATCATTATATTTTTTGAAAATATGTGATTTCAAAAAAAATCAAAATCTCCTAGAAATTGTAAACCAGCTTTGTGGGATCACCCCACAACTAGTTCTTTCAGAATATCAATCCTTGATTGGAGTGATGTATGAGCATCAAAACACAGTAGACAAAGCTCCTGACTTCTTACATAGGTTAAGCAATATAGAGACACTCTTGACTTTAGCTAGTCTTCTCCCCATGCTGGATGTGATGAACAATATTGTGAAGAAAGCCCAAGACAAAACTATGTATATTAATGAATATGCCAATCTACGTAAACATACATGTTTGGCCCTCGATCATCTATATCTAGATCTAACACAAGAACGCCCAAATTATTTCATGTGGCAAAAAATTACTAATTTGAATAATACTAATAATTATTTATAGTTTAATGCAAGTAGGTACTTATGTATCTATGTACATGGATATGAGATACCAATGTACCATTGTAAGATAGCTAGGTGCTCTAGCAGAGAAGTAACTATTAACGAGGAAGATTTTAACGACATTGTTAAATCTGTTAGTGATAATTTGAAGGAAATTGCAAAATCTCTTTCCTCAAATATTTGTGAAAGATTTCCTCGACATGAAATACTTGAAGCCATGGGTATTGTGTATCCTCAATTTTGGGAAAATTGAGAGAACCCAAAATATTTTCATGATCAAGTAAAAATATTGATCAAAGAATTTTTGAAAAGTGTAACATACAATGATTAGAAAATAGAAGGAATTTTAAATGAAGCTAAGCTTACAAAAAAATCTAGGAGTTTTGAAATAGCTATGAGGGACCAGTATAAATCCATGGGCACAGAGAAGGCCTTTGAACTGAGATCAATAAAAAAGGTTTGGACAAACTTAGGTCATAGTGAAATATTGCATGGTTCTATATCAAAATATTTCAAACTTGCTGATATATGTCAAACAATGATATTGGGGTCGGTGGAGGATGAGAGAGTTTTCAATACATTGGGGTTTTGAAATCAAAGTTAAGAAACAAACTAGACAAGTATTTTGAAAATTGCTTGAGGTTGAAAGGAACTGCATATAATGTCTTTAATTTTCCTTTTGAAAGGGCACTCACAATCTGGAGGTCCACATGTGAAAGAAGAAGGACTGGGTCGTGCAACACTCCAATTCCAAACACTGGTACTGGTGGTAGTGGTAGTGGGACTGGGACATATGATATTGACACAAATCACACAATGAATGTTGAATTTGAGACACAGGTCGAAGAAAATGAAGAGCAGACTCAGAATCAAATTCAAGATGACTCTTTTACTTTATCTCAAGATGAATGTTAGTTTGAGGAACCTTATTTCATTTGGGAAATGGAAGAGAATTAACATCTTTTAGGTATTTATACTGCACTTCATTGATCAGTTTCCATTGTTCCATACTATAGTTGATGATATTTTATATAATTGTATTCAATGAAATTGTGAATCGTTGCACTTCATGATATTTTATTTTATATTGCACTTCATGAATCATCTTCTAAATTGTAGTTGATGATATTTTATATTGTATTCCATGAAATTGTAATATTTTATATTTTATATTGTATTCCATGGTATTGAATTTGATATGTGATTCTACATCATTTTTAAAGAACAAAACTTATCACACTACTTATAAATTCCTATTGCATTTCCATTCACACAATCTTTGATAAATAATTGAAAGGAATACTAATCCATTCCTTGAACAAAAGCTAACTGTTTGAACAACATCTATAACTTATAAGCTAACAAAAGCTAACAGTTCAACATAAATAAATTATAAAGGCATCCACACAACTTAAACAATAAAAGCATAAACTACCAAATCACCTAAATTTCATACCGATTCTTTGCTTATTTTACAGGGTGGCAGCTACCTTTTATGATATGCAATGAATAGAAATTCAGACTACTTTTATCCAAAAATAAATGAAAGGTGTAGCTTTTAACCAAAAAGCTTTGAAAGGCATGCCAATATCAAACTATAAACTAAAGCACAAAGACTTGAATCACTCCAGAACTAATAAATTTCTTTAACTGAACTCAACCATTGCCATAAGCATTCATTCAAAGATAAAGATTCAATAGCAATGCAATCTATTAAACATCTAGAACACCAATATAGATAACCATTGGCAAGATATTCAGAATAAACAAAATAAATCCATACACCTCAACACAAAGATTATGTTTGCATGAACTTCACCATATGAGTTTCTATATTGAAAGATAACTGTAAAACAAACTTGAAAGCATAAAATAGTTTTTTCTCTAATGAGGAAAATCAAAGTTTTTCCCAAAAGATCCTAACTGCATTGGCCAAACCCATATTTAAAGCATAAACCAATTGTCTATGGTAACGGTTTCTTGAAGACATCTACACCCAAAAATTAAAAAAGTCTTTAACTTAAAATAATTAAAATTAAAGAAAGTATCATGAAATTCTAAAAATAACTATGCATCACTTTTCCACTTCATCTTCTTCATCTTCCAGAACTTCAACCGCTTCATGTTCCAATGCCTTTTCCTGTGCCCTCATCTTGGACTTGTAATCTTGATATTTGGTGAGAATTGCAAATATGTCCTTGCTCCCTAGCGTTGTAGTAATCTGTAACCTGGTTCTCCATTTTCCCAAAGCAATTTCAGACTCAACCAACATCTCAGATCTTTTATCTTCTCCAGATTTATAAGACTTTAGGTGGATCTGCATTCCATTGAGTTTCAAGAAGGACTCCCATGCCACTGTAGTAGGATCAACTATTTATTTATTAAACATCTCTCTAAACTTCAGAGAGATCTCTTTTATAGATCTAGAATCCTTTCATCAAACTCGTTAGTAATTTCCTCTCCCAGAATATGACAATCTTCTTTAATTTCCACCAACATTTCAAAATATTGATCAAGTGTTTTATTAATTTCCTTCACCAGATTATCATACATATTCAATTTCCATTCCAATGAATTGGACCATGAAGGGTCTAGCTCCTTAGGATTATTCACAATTTTCTCACCAATTAATATCGTTCGATCCATAGAGATCAATTCTTTCATTTCCTGAGAGAGCACATAGAGACTAGTTTGATCTTTTCTGACCTGCTGAAGTTCTGTTACTAACTCCTTCCTCTTGTTAATAACTCAAGTGTAAAAGAGCACAAATTTATTCAGAAAGAAGATAGCCTCTTGAGATATTTTACTGATCCTCTCACACGCAGCTCTGGAATAGCTCAAATTCTTTTTAATTTGCTGTATGGTGAGCACATCGATGCCCTCTACCTGAGAACTTGAGATTGTAGTTTTATATTTTCTTTCCTTTGTTCTTTCACTCTTTTAATCAAGACATTGAGTGAATAATTGGCATGGAACACATCACCTTCCAGTGTTGGAGGCCCCATATCAAAATGTGTGACTTTGTAGTTCACCTCCGTTATTTCATCTTCATTTAAATCCTTCATAGGCTCAACAATTTCTAACATTTGATTTCCAGAAGTAGCATTAGTCACCATCCTTGACATCCTCCTGGATTTCTTAGGTTTTCAAGAGCTTTGAAGTAACTTTGTAACTGTATCCACTCCAACTATCCTTGTAGGAATATGCTTTCTCTTCTTCTCCACTACTTTTTTCAGCCATCCTGGGGAGGCTACTACCAGACCAAAATCTTCATTTCCACTAATAGTTTCTTTAGGAGTGCTAGGAGTGATAGGTGGATTATTAGTCAGAGAAGAGGGAAATTCATACAAAGGAGGAAAGATATTATCTTCAACAATCTGTTGAAAGATAGCTTTAGAATCTGTAGGCACAATTTTTTCTTGATTGGTCTTCTTCTTAGGGGTAGGAGAAAGCACACTGTCTTGTTCATAGATGTTCTTCAACTTGACCATTTCTTCTGGCCTATCGCCATCACCTATTGTATGAGAATTTTCACTAGAGGACCTAACAGAGGGTTTCCCTGATGATACACTTACACCAGATTCTTGCGTAGACCCCTGTTCCTTCTTCTGTGATGACTTAGGATCTTGAACAAGACCAACAACTTGCTGCCATTTCCCATCCAATTGGTCCTAGGTTCTTTTAAGCACTGGGGCAACATGCACCCTCATATCTGAAATTTCACTTTGGCTCCAATCAACCCTAGGGTGGGCTTTATCAGACAATTTTTCATATCCAAGATCTATGATTGTTGAATCCTTAGCTACATTTTCAGGAGTATGAAATGACAGACCGAAATCCTATATTTGTTTTAGTGTTAGCCTCATATAATATCTTCTCAAATATTCATTCTCATCAACACAATCTTTCCAAAAATATTTGATAGATGGGTGATGCCAATATAAGCTCCCTCCATAGAGATTTTGCTTCACAAAACCCTTACTGTCAAAATTAGCTCTCATAGATAGATACTAGAGGTTATATTCCTTGAGAACTCCTTCAGCTCCCCTGGCCACCTGGTTTAGTTTGCACATAAAAGAAGGGGTCTTCAATGGGAAGACATACCCTCATTTCCCCATACTCATATACTTAATATTAACCATGGCCATTTGTCAACAAACTTCCAGAAATATCAATAAATCTTCAATATAACAAGGTAATTTCAATGGGGCTTTCTCAAAACCTCCTATTCTTAGATAGGAAAACTTATCAAATTGGATATAAAAACTCCCAAAATTTGATACAAGAGAAATTGATTCAGGGGAAAGGTGCATTTCTGGATTTCCATCTAGATTCCTCATGACCTCCATTAAAAATGCATCATTAACATGACAAAAATCACCCATTCCAAATTGTTTAGTGAACTAAGGAAAGTGTTTATACATAGGAATATCATAAGTTGGCATTCCTTATGGCTCCAACCTAGGCCAAAAGGATCTTTGACTAGCTACAATGTATGTCAGGCAAGAACACATGCATAAAGTAGTAGTCTTATGTAAATTAATTAATTGCTCATTCAAATGGAAGCAAATAACTTCAACCCAATCAATGAAAGTGTTCTCATCATAGATTATCAAGATAAACTGGCACATCCAATCCTCAAATAACTCAACTTGTACATTCCCAACAATGCAGTACAATAAAGCAATAGCATCTACAATTTCTTCCTTAAAATGCACTCTTTTGAGTTTAGTCAGCGGTTGTGACTTACCTTTCCTTTTAGACTTCAACTAGGTTTTGGCTATGGAGTTCTTACACCAGTCTTCATTTGCTTTGAAAAATTCACCTGCCATTGTGACAAACATGTCTTCTACAAGTTCCCTTTCTCGAATCCTCAGCGTGCAGGAAACAACTTCAGGAGAAATTTTTGCAATTACAGTCCCGTCTGTGGCTTTAATTTCCTATGTCTCTAGAATGTACCTTCTCACACATGCACTTATCAGGTCCACACCCAACAAAACTTCTGGAAACCCTCCAACATGAGCTAGCTCGCTTTCTAACAATTTTATATCCAGCTTAGACTTCTCATCACTCTCTAGGCGTGCCCAAAACTCTTCTAACTTAAAAGGTCTGAGCTTCGTATCCCTTACGCTGAGCCAACGATTTCTAATTAAATTGGACTGCATGAACTCCCAACACATAAAGAAACAAACAAACACTTGGAAGAGTAGATTGCAGAAGAAGGAAATGCAGCTGAAAGATTTAGCAAAAGTTTTTCCACCTCAAGTTATAATGTTATCAACAAGACGTGTGTTTAATGTCAGACTAGTTGTTTTCAATTCCAATCTGCATGAGCACAAATTCACAGAGATAGAATGTTTGCACTTGAGAAGTACTATCCTTGGAAAATAATGAGAATGTAGGCTAAATGTCCAAGTAAAACTTTTCCACCCACTTATGCCGTCATTTTTGATAGGACGTGCATTAAATGCGTCATTCAATTTCATTCCTCAAAAAGATAACCTTTAAACCTGCATGCTTTTTGAAATTCTTGAAAAGACAACTAAGGTTAGTCCGTACATAACATTCAATGGGATGCAAAATGACGACACCTTTGAAAGGAAAGATAAGTCCATAATGCTGCGTGGTCGCTAAAACTTGGAACCTTAGAACCAAAGTTTGAAGTTTTGAAGTTTTCGAAACCTCCGACCCACTGACTACAAAGATGACCAAGAAATACTTGCAACTCAACAAAGTGAATCAATTCAGGGAATCAGGAAGTTATGAAAATTTAGAACTCCATGACAAGGTTATAGAACTCTAAGGACTAGCGACTAAGGTTAGGAAAAACACCAAAACTGCGACTTTGAGTGATAGTAACCACAACAATGAAATTAAACAAAAATCTATCATTCCAATTCCAATAATAGATAATCCACTAGAAAACTACTAAACAAAAGCAGAATAAATCCACACACCATAACTCAAAGGTTACGTATGCATGAACTTCACCATTTTCTTTCTATATTGAAATAACTCTCTCATCCTCCACTGACTACAAAGATGACCAACAAAGACTTGCAACTCAGTTACTCAACAAAGTGAACCAAGTCGGGGAACCAGTAAGTTATGAAAATTTAGAACCCCGAGACAAGGTTATAAAACTCAGAGGACTAGCGACTAAGCTTGTTTTTCTCCCTTATTTTGAGTCTATCGTCTCTCCAACTGTAACATTTTACATGAATTATTAATGAAATATGATCAATGATCTTTCATTAATCTTCTTTGTCATTATGCATTGATGTACATGTTTTAATTTTGGCTCTAGTTTAATGGACCAGTTAAAGTACCTTGATTAAAGCATTAATTCATATAAATGTTTAGCTGATCTGATAAGTAGCCATGGAGATTGAGTATTGATGTGTGAATTGTAATGCAATTTCACTAAGATTATGGATGCCTAGAATTAAAATCACCTTATAGTTCATATTTTAATTGTGTTAAAAGTAAAACTTGAACATGTACTCAACGATTCATCACTCAACTCAATGCTTAATAACATATTAATAATAGTATTAGTAACCTATACAACAATTAACATCAACAATCGTTTAAAGTGTATCTAGTAGTTGAAACCACTACTAGACTTTTTCTTCAAATGACATAATAAATAATACAGATAATTGAACATCAACAGATTACTGAAGTTTGGATTTGAGATTTTTTATTGATTATCACATGAAGGAATACATAGAGGCATTGGCAATGCAAAATCTTACTCAAAGAAAACTCTGCACAAAGCTGAGTTGGAACTTGGAAACTCATATTATCAAAAATCAAATCACTGCATCACCTTTTCTAGCAACTTCCACTATTCAGGTGGTGGAATTGTCATTTGTTCTAACTAATTCATTTTATCTTGAAGATTTGTTAACAATTCATGATTCAAATTGGAACCTATCTTGGATTCTTCAGTCAATTTTACATTCAGGGTTAGCAATGGTTTGATGGAATCCAAATAGTTTACCATATCTAGGTTATGAGGAAACTGGTCCAAATCAATCTTCCTTGCATCCTCCATCTTCTTTATGAAATCATTATTTCCAATGAATCACTCATTTGTGTCAAAAGCCTCTAGAAAACCAAGCTCTGTCAAGTTCCTTACCTTTTCATCCAAGTTCTTCATCTTGTCTGCGGCCAAATGCAAATATTCCTTTGTTTCACGCATTCTCAAACACTTTTCAATGACATATGACAACATCATTGATGTAGCAAGTTGATTAGTAATCCCTTTTGATTTCAAAACATTGTCACTGGCTTTGTAGACTGTTTGTTGAATTTGATTTGCTGATTTCTCTAATGCCAACACATTTTTGTTGTCCATTAAATATTTGAGCTTATTATGATGTTGTTTGATAGTATCAACCAATTGAAACATGTCACACAAATGATCAATCCTTGCATTATTTCATCCCAGATCCTTTGTTTCATATGCCTCAATGTTTCTCTACAAAATGTAGATAACTTATTTTGACAAGACTTAATTTCATTTTTTGATTCCATCAGCTCTGCCTCCAATCTTTAATTTCTTTTTATCTCCTCCATTTTTTGTTCCCATTGTGCATTTCCATTCATAATGCTTAGTCTTAATTTTTTTGAAGTTGATTTTTCCTCATCATATTACTTGTTGCTCTCACCTAGCCTTTGCTTCACTTCATTCACTATAGTCTCATTCTGCTTATCCTCTTTGCTTGTTGATGTAGAGGTAGATTTTTTTATTCTTTTTTCTAATTCATTGCTCTTGTTATCTACTGCTTTCCTCTTTGCTTTCTCATTTGCAAGGTCTTCCTGTAACTTTTCAATTTGAGTCTGCAACCTTTTTTTCTCTCTATCTTGCTTTAGCAATGATGTGTACACCAATTCATTATTCTTCTTTGATACATTAATTTTGTCAATATTTCTAAGTCTAGAAAAATCCAATTGAATATTGTTCACCTAGAATTCAGATCGAGCCATCTAATTTGCTGGTTTGTTTTGAACTGTGGGGACAAGAATTGTGTACTCCATGATTTCTTTATTTGTGTCAAATGTGGGTAATACCATGGTTGTTGTAGGCTCTGAAGTTACAACAGACACACTCTCCATCAGTTGCTTCTTTTCTTTTTTATTCATGTCTGATTTCTTTTTAAACTCTTCAATGTAATAAAAACCTAGGGACGCAAGAACAATGGAATGCTTGAATGGTGAAGGAATAGGAGTACTTGCAGTTGCTAATGATGTTGTAGCCAAAATAATTGGTAGTGGGGGAGTGCCTGGAAATAACTCCTTTGTGGTGAATCCACTGGTAGTGTGACTTGGACCTCTCAAAATCCTTTTCCTCTTCTGTGTGCCTTGATCACTTGGTGTTTCTTTGGTATATTGTATTGTTGTCCTCTTGTGTGTAATTTTTTGTTGTAGCACATGTTGACCACTACTGGTACTACTACCCATACCATCGCCACCAGAGGTAGTGCTAGTTGTACTAAGCTCTCCACCATGGGCATGTCCTAGTTGTGATTGTGTCTGACCACGAGGATGAGGATTTGAAGCTCTAACAAATTGACTTGTATGCCCTAGGTCTAATTTTTCACCTCCAAGCCCAAGGCTAGATTTATCAACTGGTTTTCTATGCTCTACATCTATTATCGTCCAAGGGCCTTGTCTTTGGGACCCTAAAGGACCACCTTCATAACCCATTTTTTTAGCTATGGCTACTCCTATAGTATATGCTTCTTCTATTGCCTCACTTAAACCAAGTTTGAAATTGACATGGCTTTCTTCTTCCCTATCATCATTGGATTCATCATCACTTTTTTCATCTTCTTGTTCATCCGAATGCTCTATATTCCACAATTTTCTAAACTCACGATCTTCTTCACTATCTCCATACTCTGCAAGAGCTCTTGGATCACCTAGCTCCTTCCTCATAGACCAAAAGAAAGTTTTTTTTGATCATGACCAATTTTTTTCTATAGCTTCCTTCTCTAGAGAATGTGGCATTTTTACTCTACTAGATAGTTTATGACTTTTTTCATAAAAATTGTTGTACCTCCTAATTTTATTTTGATGCAATGCCATAATTTCTTCTAACAATTATTCAAAAGAAATACCATTCTCAACAACACTTTTCTCCATTGCTATTTTGACCTCATCCTAAGAATCCTTGTTTCTCAAGTTTTGAAGCAAGGGTTTAATTTGATGTTGAATTCTACTTGCAAAATTTTTATTGAGCACAATCATTGATTTAATGGTGTCACATGGATCATACTGCCAGCAAAAGACAACATCAAAATCAAAAAAATTCAAAATATTATGTGCCACACTAAATTATTTTCTCTCAAATGTGATCCCTCCACATGAAAAAAGTAAAGAAGGAAATAAGGTCTTCTTTTGCTGATCGGTAAAGTGTAGTTCAACAATACTCTGCATCTGCCTTACTTATTCCAAAGAAAAAACCCTTTCTATCACATGTATTGGAAGTTTGTATGGCTGTACTCCCGATCCATAAAATCTTAGCACAATATATTCTTCCATTAAGTACCAATCAGCCAATTGTATTTCTTTTCCTAGTTGAATGCAGTTTCTACATGACATAGGCAATCTAGGCATCAAAGTATTTGTAATTGCTTGATGCAATGGATCCAAAAAGTAGTCTACAAAATGACTGTAGTTCCTTCAAGAATCATGCATCCTTATCATAGTGGTTCATTCATATACTAGAACCATTTTCTTTTCCTCAACATTACTATAGGACTGAATCTGAAGCTTGTTGGTTTGAAACATTACTCTAAATTTGAATAGATTAAAGATAACACAAGTAGGTTGTGAACCTAAATGTCTTGCTGGAACCTCCTTTAATCATTAAAAATTGTTTATGCATGGATTCTACAATGTGCCCAATAAAATTATATTTGACATGTGGAAAACCATAATGGATATTATATACCATTTCAAGGAGACTTGCACCCACTTCCAAATTACTATCTAGTTCGAGACAAAATGCTAGCATGGAAATAGTATCCTGAACCCATGGTTTAAAAATATCCAAATCATAAGGAGGCTTATGATCACCTTTCAATTTGTTTCTATCCTGAACTATTCTATTTAAGAAAGAATTTTTCTCCATTTCATCTACTACTTCATAATCACTAGCAAGATTTTCTAGGTCAATGTGGACATTTCCAAATTCTTCGGTTGTAAACCCCAACACTTTTCCAAGTTCTTATGCATTAATGGATAAAAATTATTCTTTTCTATCTTTATTAACAATTTCTATTTTGTTATCATCATAATTTAGGGCACAGACCATGATAAATTATGGGTAAGGGAAAACCTCATGTAACATCATGCACCCTAATCCAATTACCCATGGTGCACTGATACTATTAAATTGCATTTACTTTGCAGCCTTATTCTGAGATGAAAATTTAAGTTTTGAGGTACGTCTACCATAGGTTTCAGGATCATAAATATCATGATATTCATTAGTGAAACTTGTGGTTTTAAGCAATTTTGCATAATGTGTTTTTTTATTTGACATTGCTCTAGTGGTACTAGTGGTAGACATATTGATACAATGTGAATTTTTCTTAATTCTTAAGCTTCTTAACCATAAACCTAAAAGTAAAGGTTTGACAAAATAATATTTTAAGAAACGTCAAACAATGAAACGTAGCCACAAGAATTCTTTAACTTATCTGGATTTTGATTCTTGAAATTGGGTTACTAGAATGGCTTTGTTGGAAGTGGAACTATAGATCCCAAAATAGGGTTGTGCACTACAATGAGAAAATTGAAGACTAAAATCTCCCCATGTGCTGACCCTCCCACTTCAAAATAAAATCACTTAGCAATAGAAAGTGTTGTTTTTTTGAACATCAAAGTGAATGAAACCAAAACTCCCACATGATACTTCTGGACTACACAATTAGTACATGGCTGAAAACATTTAAAACACACCATTTATGATTTACTCTTGTATTGACAACAAATTCTAAACCATTGATCTTTGTTAATCTAATGGTTATAGGGTGATTCTGGAGGTTTAAGTTCACAAGCCTAGCACTCTATGCATTTAATTCTAGAATGCAACTACAACCATTGGTGTATGGTAACCTCCAAGGTGTGCTCGCACTCCAACTAGAAGACCTTTCTCTCTGTCTTCACTCATGAACTTGATGGCTTCAAGGTTCTGAACTGACTTAGATCATTAACTAAGCCCTCCTTTAACTCTGTCACAAGAGTTACTATCCTTGTACTTCACCTTGGAGGCTTCAACACTCTTTGAAATTGCTGTCTTCTTTTCACCTAGAAGGATCTAGATGCTAATTTCATCCATTTTGCTTGAGCTGCTAGCAGGGGCGTTGTAGACACTGATTTTATGAATTTCATATCCATTTGAGGCCAACTTGGAGGTTCTGCAATCTTCACTCCTACCGCTTTTAAGAGTTTTTCTTTTGAAGGGGCTAATCCTTGTAGCCCTTACTAGTCCTATTTTTTCTTTTCTTGCTTAAATCTGCCAAACAACCTATCAAGTAAACTTGAGTTCCTGATACCCTTTTGGGACTTTTAAATCTTGCAACAAATTTCTGGCCTTCTTCTGTTCCATACAGTGCCTTCCTATGATCTTGGAGAGGAGGCCTAATTGCCCTATCTTCTAGGGTTTTAACTCTTCTTCCTTCAAATCTACCTCACACGGATTGGTTGAGGTCTCAATCCTCCTAAAATGCTTAGTTATGACAAAGACTCACCCTAATCTGTACTATGGCCGTACGGTACTCCTTCCCCTGCCTAAGTTCTTTAATCTTTACTCCCAAATCCCTAACCGGGCAGTCCTAGCTCGCCTAGGGTTTGGGTATAAAACTGTTTGCTCCATGCTCTATGTTTCCTACTATCAAATACTTACAAATGACTGACTCCACTCCCATATTCCACCAGTCTCAGGGGAACCCCGTGGTCAGTGGCTATGGGGGAGTCATTCCAAAAATGACTGTCCAAAACTGCAATTAAAAAGCTTCCTAAACTCTAATCTATGAAGTCAAAACTACAATACTATCCTAAGTAACCTGAACACCGAATGAAAATGACTCAACACTATGCTAAGAACTCCAATACCATGAATAAACAGTATTTACAAAGTATTTGATATCACTGTCTCCAAAAACTCACAGGGTTTACAAACAAAAACATAAATTGCATAAATGTGCTCACTGTTTTTCTATTTCACATCAAAATCTTTGATCACAATGTCTCTAACTGCTTGCCACCAGCTAATACCTCTATCTTGGAGTCTTTTCCACCATTCAAGGGAAGATTGCTCGCTCCCATATCCATGATTTTAAGGGAATCTTAAGACCACTACTGGTTACATGCAACCAAGCAATGTTGCCATGCAACTTTGCAATATTCTTGCAACCTCGCCATTATCCTTCATTTTAGGATCTCCAACTCATTTGTCTCAAGCAACCAACATCTAAACTGCCCTTGGCATCTTCAAACAATGATGATATGGCTATGACAAATTTAAAGCTTAATATCCTAACATTTGCTGTCTTAAGCTAAACAAAGCAAAATTTAACACTAATGATAACCTAATGAAGGTTTTAATCCTAATGACTAACTCTTCACACACAATTGCAAGACCTTCTAAGGTCCAAAACAAACACACCAAAATCCTTGACTTGGCTAAAGTCATAACAAGCCAAAATTGTGAACAAACTTGGTGGAGGTCAGCCTAGGTGCTCCTGCACCAACCATACATCAATTTTTCATTGAACGGTTGAGTAAAATATGATATAAATAATAAACATGTGTTTTAAGGTTGCTTTAAACTTTAATGCGCTAGGATTGAAATCAAGGCCAAGGGGCCGGTAACTTAACATTGCAAAGGCCTTAATAAAATGAATTACAATGTCACATTAATAACACAACCATTAATAGCACTTAACTTACAAAGGACTTAATAAAATGAGCTACAATGTCACATTAATAGCACAACCATTTATTTTATTACAACTGAATTGCAATGTCACATTATTACATAGTACAAATACAAATGTAAGCACAAGTGCCAAGCTTCTATTGGACCGCTGGTGAAAACGTAAATGCAATACATGTTTCTCTGAAAAATAAATGGGACTTGCTGGGTCAACCACGTGCTTTGAAAATAAATGCAGGGGACTTGCCAGGTCAGCCACAGGCTCTGAAAATAAATGCACGAGGAACGAGGGGCCAATCAAATTGGGGAAATGGGAGCTATGAAGATACAAAATGTACTTATTCCCTTTCAGAACTAAACTCATGCAGAAGATGGGGGGTTGTAAAATTGCTCCCATGTAGAAGATTCACTTTGAAAATAAATGTATGGGGCTTGCCTTGCTAACCATGCTGGGGAATCAAGAGCCGTGAAGATACAAAATGTACTTATCCCCTTTGAGAATCAAAATCATGTAGAAGATGAGGGGTAGTGAAATTGCTCCCATATTCTACTTGCAACTTCCATGCACTGGGATAACACTTATCTCCATTAGAGCTCCTCATCCTGGTTCAAAACCTATTTGAGAAGTCAGGTGAACCAAATCAACTTCTTTCCAATTGCACCCATTATGAACTTGAAGGAAATTGGTCTTTTACTCTATAACTACATAACAGGAGGGAGGAGAATTTAGAATATCCCCAATAATACATCATCATCTTCTTCCTGAATCCTTATTAAGTTATTAACCCTACAAAATGAAAACCCTTATGACAATTCAAACGTTGCACTCAATAGTATAGCCTTTAGCCTTCAACAAATGATTTCAGTTGTGCTCACTATCCTTATTTATGGGCCAAAAGTGTCACCAATAGTTCCACTACCAGGTTGGTCCCTATGTACACCTCACACATGTCATGTGTGAGGTTGGGTATAGTCATAATTGTGATTCGTGCAAACCAAAAAACCAACTTAATTGATTCGTGTAACTAAAGCCTTATATTTACAATTTAAATGTTTAATTTGATTGATGTATGGACTCTGACAACCTGGCTACATGCAAACTGTACCTCAAGCTGACAAGCTGTCAATTGTCAAAATCGCCAGTGCCACTCAAATGATATGAAATCATTACAAATATTCATCATCTATGATTCTACATCATCATCTACGATTCTATAGTACATCATGCAATTTTCAATATAAAGCTATCCAATCAATCGCTCTGGATGTTCATATGGCATTAATCCGCGTTGCCGCCTGCAGTACTGCAACGACACTTTCTTCAAAAACTAAGATATGACATTAATGAGTGACGAGCCTTGATCTCACCATGTGTCTACATATACGGTTCTAGTGTAATTCCAAAGGTTTCAATTCACAAATCTAGTGCTTTAGAGACTTACTTCCGAAATGCAACTATAGCTGTCCATTGAAAATTTATCCAATGGTCATGGTTATATTGATTTACGTTGACATCTAGCTACAGATATGGAATATCCTTTGCACATATTGAAGATTAAGTTTTTAAGCCCTGGTCCTACATTCTTCCTAGGCAGCCCCTCTCTTAAATCAAACTTTATGCATGTGCATATTTTTGCCACTTAAGTTATTCTATCGCTCATTGCCAAAATCCTTCAACTCATTGGGTTCATTACCGAGATGAGCGATGAGCCTTGATCTCGCCACGTGTTTGCATCTAACAGTTCTAGTGTTATTTCAGAGGTTTCAATTCACAAATATAGTGCTTTAGAGATTTACTTCTGAAATGCAACTACAATCGTCCATTGAAAATTCATCCAATGGTCGTGGTTATATTGATTTGTATTGACATTTCGCCATTGAATTTTTTTTATTAGTTTGAGATTATGCTAATTCACCGATGTTTTTTCTTATGCATTTGAAAATACATTTAATTCACCAATGAATATATATTTTTGGTTTGAAAAATAGTTTTAATCGCCAACAAAATTGTTTTCTCTATTTTGAAAACATGAAATTAATTCGCCAATGGAAATATTTTCTAGGTTTGAAAATAGATTTTAATCACCAATGAAAATATTTTATTGGTTTTAAAAAAATTGCACTTCGCCAGGATTTTCCACAGAATTCTACCGATTAGAAAAGATTTGCAAATTGAGATTATTTTTTTTCCCTAAAAAAAATAAAATTCACCACTAAAATTAATATTTTTATTAGGAAGTATACAAGATTGGCCAGGATTTTACACCTTTGCCGAGGGGGGGGGGGTTTCTTAAAGTTATCCCTATGCAGGAGCATCTGGGTGCACGAGCTATCCTACACAACCAAAAAAAAAGTCTTCTATTTAATTTTGGCTTTGTTTTTATCTTGCAGGCATGAACTAACTCTCCTTTAGTAACCTTGAAAATGCCCCTTCTTTCTACACTTTGTTTGGCTTCAAATTCAGATGAAATGTGAAGGAATTTGGTGTAATTTCACATTACACAGAGAAATGTATTTTTAATTTTTTTTTTGTAACTCCCAAAAATAATTAAATGATTTGGGAATAAAATATTTTCCATGATGTTGGTGACTAGGGAGTGGAGTTTCCGGATGATGAATTGGATGGTAATTTTTAGAAAAAAAGTTTGAATTTGAATGGAAAAAACATTAAAGAGGCCATTTGCATGAATTACCAGGCCATAATGGAGGAGGTAGAGGTTTGACTAGCATTTTGGGGGCAAAAGGAGATTGTCTGGGTCATGGTTGTGAGACCCAGTTCTAGTAAATCAAGCATAACATTCTCATATGGTAATGAAATCGAGATTTTCAAAATGATCCAAAAGATGAGAACGAGGCACACAAAATCCATGTTGGAGCTTTAAAATATTTTTGATAATCAGGGAGTAAGGAAGGACAAAAAGTGACTGATTTGTGGTGGAATTTCACATATTTGTTCTTAATTTTTCATGTAGATGATTTTTGTAGCAGATGGAGATTATGTGGAGGATTAAATGTATGTCTTTTCATGATTTTTGATGGTAATGAAGAAATTTGTAGCAGATTTAAAATATTCATTCATGGATTTATGTTAATGAAGAATTTGGGTTTCTTGCCTATAGCTTGCCAGTAGCTTTGAAGGCTAAATATGAGATATATGACTTGCATAAATCTTGTTGTTGTTTACATGAGTTTTTGAATGCTATTTCAGTGGATTTCTCTATGGTTTTAATTAAATGAATGTGCAAAAAATTAGAGTTTGAGAAGTTGTATTGAATAGGCTGCAAGATTGGGTGGCCTGATAAGGTTCCCTAGTTTTGACTACATCAAATGGTATAAGAGCTAGAAGATCTTGAGAGTTCAGAGTATGCACCAGGACCTACAGGTGAAGAGTGTTGAAGAGTAAAGTGGTGAAGTTGTGAGAGAGAGAGTTGTAAGAATGTTTGTTTGTTGTAGGTATGAAAGAGGATATGTGATTACTATCATCTAGTAGAGGTTAAGGTTGGGTAGAAGGTGCACGAGAGAGAGGCGTGTCTTCTAGAAACCATCTATTGGGTAGAGGATAAGCAAGAGTGAGTTTGTTGCAGGGAGGAATTTTAACTACAAAGGGACTTGTGAGTCTCTAAAAATGGCTTTGAAGAAGAAGACAAGATAGAGAGTATTGGGAAAAAGTGAGAGAAAAGAAGCTCTTTGAAGAGTTGAGAAAGATAGAAGTGAGATTGGATGACCTTGAGGAAATCTTGGGAATGAAAAAGAAAGCTATAGTTGAAGAAAATCAGAAAATAGATGAAGTTAAACATTGTTTGTTTCATAATGAGTTTGCAGATAATGATTTGTGTGCAAGGAATGAAGAAGGAAAAGAAGTTGTAATAGAGGACAACAAAGAGAAGAAAGAGGAAAAGCAGAGGTTTGGCAAAGAGGACAGCGAAAAGGAGAATGTTGAAAAGTAGTGTAGCAGCCCTATGGTGGAAAGAGTATGGAGAGAAAGTCATGTGGGAGCAGCCCACACAAATGTAGATGAAAGAAAGAAAGGAAAGAAGAAAGACACAAGGAAAGAATGGAGAAAGAAAGAGGTAGCAGTAGATGTGCATCTTATTGATGATATAAAAGAAAAAAAATGAAATTGCATACATAGGAAAAGAGGTTGCAGCAGCAAAAGAAAATGTATTATCTCCTTCTTTTGAGTTTTGCAAAGCAAATATTGATTTGCATGAAGAAAATATAAATGAATATGGTGATTGTGAAGTTGGGGCAGCAATTGGTCCTCATAAATATGTAGATATAATGAATAAAATGACACCATTGAGTGCAAGGGAGGAGGTAGAAGAAGAGGACAACAAGATTGTAGTAGAAATTCAAGAAGAAAAAGTTGGGGCAGAAGTAGAGAAAAAAGAAAACATAGGTAAATAGTCATGTTTATGATATTTTTGAAAGAAAATTTGATGTTAAAGAGATACATGAATTTTTGTGCGTGGAGATGAATGAAAAGAACAGTATTGATGTAGTAAGCAACAATGAAGTTATAGAGGTAAAAAGAAGTTAATTTGTAGCAAAGCTCGGTTCAATGAAGGACATTGAAACAATGAAAAGTTTGGGGCAACAGTTTGAAGAAGAAAATATAGAAAGGAAGACAAATGAGAAAATTGAAGGAGCAACAACAAATGAAGAAGAAGATAACTTAATAGTCCAAATTACAACAGTTGAAAAGGAGTGGATAGCTTTGATAGCAAACGAAACAAGAGTTGCAGTTGACAAAGAGGTAAAGTTTCAATTTTTAGAGTTATTTGTTGATAAAAATGCAATTGATCCACATGAGAATAAAATGGTTAATATGAATAGATATGATAATACTAAAATGGATGATACAGTAGTAAGGAAAGAGGAGAAAATAAGGGTATTTGACAATTTTGCAAAATTTAGTGATGTTGATGTCAAAGCCAATTTGTATTGTGATGAAATGGTGAAAGAAAGAGAAATGGGAAAGATGATTAGGAGTAGCAATAATAGGCTTCAAGCTGAAAAACATCAAGGTATAATGAATTTTATTGACATAGAAGAAGAAGAGGATGAAGGAAGAAAAGGTAAAGAATAAATGCAAATGGAATTCATTGATTTCTACGAATTTGTTAATGTCGATTTGTATACAAGTGTTGAGAATGATAAAATGGAATGAAAATATGAAATATAGTGCAGTCAAATAAATTTAATGAGGGAAAGAAAAAGAGGAAGTATGAAGGAAGGACAAGATATGAAGATTCAGAGTAAGGTGAAGAAGAATAAACAGGCTGCTAAAGAAGAAAGACGGTTGAAGAAAAACCACCTGATTTTCAAATATTCATGAGTTTCAATTCATGGAACATTTCTTCTTACCCTGGGTGTTTGATGCAAGAGCATCCAGGTGCACGGGCTATCTTGCACAAAAAAAAGAGTCTTTTATTTAATTTTGGGTTTGTTTTTATCTTGCAGGAATGAATTAACTCTCCATTAGCAACCTTGAAAAGGCCCCTTCTTTCTACACTTTTTTTGCTCAAAATTTAGATGAAATGTGAACGAATTTGGTGTAATTTCACCTTACATAGAGATATGCATTTTTTAATTTTTTTTTATAACACAAAGAATTAAATGATTTGGGAATAAAATATTTTCCATCATGCTAGTGTCTGGGGAGTGGAGTTTCCAGATGATGAATTGGATGGTAATTTCTGGAAAAAAAGTTTGAATTTTCCTGGAAAAAACCATTAAAGAGGTCATTTGCATGATTTTTTTTATGTGGCAGTAACTCAGCCCATACCTTGGGTACTTGGGGTGAGACTAACCCCTTGCGGGTGGATGCTATAGCTCGCATACAAGCCCACCAGTCAATCGTGAGAGCGAGGGGTTGAACCTGAGACCTATGGGGAGCAAACCCACGACCCAAGCCAACTTTGCTACCTAGACAGGCTGGCCATTTGTATGAATTACTAGGAAAAAATGGAGGAGGTAGAGTTTTGACTAGCATTTCAGGGGAAGAAGGAGATTGTCTGGGTTGTGGCTGTGAGACTCAGTTCTAGTAAATTGGGCATAACTTTCTCGTATGATAAAAAAATCAAGATTTTCAAAATGATCCAGAATGCTAAGAACGAGGCACACAAAAATCTTGTCGGTGCTTTAAAATATTCGTTATAATCAAGGAGTAGGGAAGGAAAAAAAGTGACAAGTTTGTAGTGGAATTTCACATATTTGTTCTTAATCTTGCCTATAGATGATTTTTGTAGCAGATGGAGATTATGTGGAGGATTAAATGTATGTATTTTCATGATTTTTGATGGTAATGAAGAAATTTGAAACAAATTTAAAATATTCATTCATGGATTTATGTTAATGAAGATTTTGGGTTTCTTGCCTATAGCTTGCTAGTAGCTTTGAAGGCTAAATATGAGATAGATGACTTACATAAATCTTGTTGTTGTCTACATGAGTTTTTGAATGTTATTTCAGTAGATTTCTCTATGGTTTTAATTAAATGATTGTGCAAAAATTTAGAGTTTGAGAAGTTGGATTGAATACGCTACAAGATTGGGTGGCCTGATAAGGTTCCCTGGTCTTGATTGCATCAATTCATGGCTGTAATTAAACTTAAAATAACTATAATACCTTTTGATCTAGGAAAAACGGTAGTAGCAAACCATCATTGAATGGGTAGCAAGTTGACTACATTATCGACTTTGCTAGGTGAGAATAGTTACCTCCTTTTAGTTGATTAATAACCATACAATCTAGGAATGAATGAATTTTGGAACCCCACATGTATCACAACACTAGAATAAGTATTTGAAATTTTGAGGTGGCTGAGTTTAGAACCTGCTAATTCTGAGTTGGGAAGCTCTCTTCTAGTTATAGTGTTAAGATAGGTGCACACACTAAATTTTATGGAAATAGATGGAATAGGACCCTACAAGGGTATAGGTAGAGGTGGTAATCCTCTAATACATAGGAAATTTCTATCTATCACAAGTGATCACCAATGGAAAAATCCTATGAATTGCTTAGAGATAAGTTTATCCATGCTCGAGATTTACGAGAGCCAAGGAGCATACTATGCAAGTGGACTATTATCCATACCCTTGGATAGTGGAATAGATTCTGCTAGGAGCATGTGGGCCTTGGAGTTAGCATCATGTCGATGATGGATGTCCAAAGTATGCTCGATGATTTGATGGTTTTCTGCTAGTAGCATGTGGGCCATAAGGCCAAAAACATGCACATGTGAAGGACCGCCTTGCTTTCTTAGCCATTGTATGGATTGTAAGAAGAGTAATGAAGTTTAATGTAGGTAGCAAATTGGACATACCTCCTAGCATTGATGTGGTATATCATGATACAATGTTGGTATCTTAGTTTATAAATGGTTGGAACACCTTGGGTAGACGGTCATTAGGAAGTTGACCTTACATGTAAGTAGGCTGGTATAATTGTCAGCTCTCTCATCCTGGGCCACAAAATTTTCTTGGAGGGATGGATAGGGATTATATCCACCAAGTGGAGGGATCATATTGCACCCCTAAGATGAACTAAGGCAAGATGAACACATGGAATCCAAATGAATTTGTAGAATAATTATAGTAAGTTTCAAGTAATGTTAATTGGGATTACTTTATTGGATTTTCTATTCTAAATCACTACCATTAATGGATTGACTAGTTGTAGGCATGAATGGCAAATATTTTTTTTTTATTGAAATAAACTTGTACTACTGACAATGGTAGTCAATTAATCATTGATATCATGAAAGTAATGTTGTAAAAAAAAATGCTTATTTTTGGGTAAACCCACAAAACTGGTTTACAATTCCAACAAGGAAAGAAAATTACAAACAAAAAATGCCCCCATTGAAAAAAAAATGGTTTTTGGGGGTTCGAATGAACATTTGGTTCGAGCGAACCCCCTTTGGGTTTGCGAGAAGCCCCCTTCAAGCAAACCCATTAAATTATAGGTCCCACCATAATTCTCATTTCTTGGGGAAAAACAAAGAAAACTTTGTGGAAAGGGGGTTCACTCGAACTCTGGTTCAAGCGAACCTCCAATTTCCCCCTTCTTCCCCTCTGACACCAAAAATCTCTAGAATTTTTCCCTTCGAAGCTTGAGTTGAGGATGAAAATGGAGGAGACTTCACAGACCCAACTAGATGATAGTAGTCCTCAGAATGAGCTATCCAATGAATATAATTTTAATATTTTTTGGTTTATTATGTATTTTTTTAGTTTGATTAAACATAGGTTTTTTACCAAAAATCAAGCTCTCCGTTCTGCACATGTGGAAAAATAGTAGATTATCAATTTTTTGTTTTGAAAAATATCAGTGCACTAGATATTGATGTCCTTGATCCAACAAAAAAAATTTGAATTTCAATACATACAAAAAAAAAAATGTTGTAAATGGTCTGCCTATGTCTAAATTGTAATTGGTTTGACTTCGAAACTTGATTAAGGAAAAAATATTCAATGAAATTCTATGAAACCAATTCCATGCACTAGATATCATAGTTACAAATCTAAATTCGAAAAAGTTAGATTTTTATCCTTCATGGAAAAAAAGTTATGTTGTATACGGTGAGCATCACTCCTTAAAAATGGCATTTACTAAAAAAAACTAGTTTTCAAAGGAGATGGAAAAGTAAGCGCAATTTGATTCCAAATTTTTTGAAAAAATAATATTTAGAATCTACAAACAAAATGTCACAAATCACTAGTTTGCGTCATCTTCAAATTCCTCATGGTTTAGCTGCTATAGGTGTCTGAAAGTGAAGATTTAGTTAGAAAAAATCAGTTCAATGTCTAGTTTGGCCAAAAATTGTAAACAAGTATTGTGGGATCACCCTTTTTGGATCTCATTGGGGTTGTTGTGACACAATTGCAAGACTTGTCTTTTAGTGTTGTATGTGAATTATTAAGTAGTATAGTTAAATTTTAATTTGTGCTCTATAACTATTAAATATATTTTAATTAATTATAATCGTAATCTTTTTTTTTGATTCGAAAATGCAACCAAGGTTGCATGGAGTATATTAATATTCAAAATCGTGTACATGTATACAAAACCCAAAATCAAGGCTTGAAAGATAAACTTTGCTAAGCACCCCTGACATCAAAACCTACCAACTACACCCATTCACAGACCCAAAAAATAAAGGATGAAACAAGCAATGCAACCCATACCCCCAAAAAATGCTGGCTTATGTCATTCTTCTTCATCATAGAAGTTTCCTACCTCCACCATTTCAGCAAGTTCCTTGCCCCACTGGATGCCTTCGACCTCAACCACACCCAACCTGCGACAAAGGAAATTGTAGCCAACCATGGCCCAATGTATGTGATGTGCTAGGCCTTGCTCATCCATGTTCAAGAGAAATGGATGTCATTCCATTGCCAACTCGAACCAAAACATCCTTTCAATATTGTTTGACAGTGGAATCTTGACCCCTAATTTTGCAACTATGACCACCAAAATAACTACTTTGAACACCATCTTGAGCAACAACAAACAACACACCTTGGGGATTCTCATATCCAAAAGAGTGGCAAGAAACTGTGAGGATGCTCAGAACTTGTTGGAAGAGAAGCAAAATGACCTGCGTATCACCATTCACACTACCTCAAGGCATAAAATATCCTTGTTGAGGCATATCTTTTTCAACCTTTGATCAGAGATGAAGCCAAGAAACACTGCTTGCTTCTTGGAGTAGTGTAGCCTCACTGAAGTATCCATTTCAAACATGCTTAAAAACACCAACCACTAGAAAGATTTAAAGGCTGAGTGTTTAATTCACACAAGTTGCCAACCTTGAACAACCATCATCCCAATCACGAATGAATGCAGATGTATTGCACTCCATGAAGATGACATTTAAAACATAGATCCTTTTGTACCTGCCAATCTTGTTGAATGCCAATGCAATCCCTAGCCATAGACCATAGCCACCCATGTCACTTCCCCAACCAAGCAACTACCAGAATGTGTCGCATCCCAAATGAGGGAATCCAATTTTGATTGATCAAGCATCCTATATAGAAAGGGAAACTATGCACATTAAATGTTGATGCAAGACCTATAATCCCTTACCCATGTGTGAGAGATGCCCATGTGCCGAATCTAGCCATTAGGGCATAGACATTCAGACCGAGTGGCACATGGGAAAATTTATAACCGTAATCATAATTTAATTAAAAAATTATATAATTATAGAAAAATCACTCATTACCAATCTTAATTTAATTAAAAAATCTATATACTTACAATTGTAACTTAATCTATATAATCTCAATTGTAATAGTAAAACTATTAATATTAAACTTAATTTTTTAATTATTATTATTTTAAGATTATATTAATACCAACTTTATTCACTAATGTAAATTAGAAATATTTCTTACTAATAAAAACTAATTTTAATAGACATTTATTTTTAAAGACAAATATATCTAAATTTTACAATATATATTAATAATAAATTATTAAAAAAATCTACTATATAGAAAATAAAAAAATTTACATAGCCATATATTTCAAACAATTAATATATAATTATGAAAAATAATATAAAATAATATTAAAATAATATAATCTTCTAATAATATAAATAGACATTCAAATGACATGTAGTTAGCATAACTACATTCATTGTATGTAGACGCTTTTTCAAATAGATTTAAAATAGGTTTAAAAACGGTTTTATATTTAAAATTAGAGAAAAATGGATGTTATATTTTTTTTTTAAATTTATTTGGAAGATATTATCTTTCTTGCTTTTCAAAATATTCTCTTGATTTCATTCAAATTTAAAGATCAATAAAATTCAATTGAACTAAAAAATTTAGAAGTAGAGGTTTATTTCTCCTAATAACCTATTTAAAAGATACAAATCAAAAGCATTTTTACTTAAAAAAAATTATGACTTTTTTGAAATTAGAATTTAGTTTACTTTTAGAATGTAAATGATTTGCATGCAAAAAGAGGAAAAAATAAAATAGAAAGGTTGTTTTTATATCTAGGTTTGCCTGGTAATGATAACTTTGGGCGTATTTTATATATATTAATATTTAATAAATGTATGCTAGTATAAATATAATACCTTCATAAATACTTTACTCTTTACTCTCGACAATTTCTTCTAAATTAACATATACTATGCACTTAAAAGTAGGTTCAAGGATTAGGTTGATATATGAATGCTATTACGTTAGAGAATATGTGTTTGTGCATGGATGCACTATAAATTCTAGTTGCACTAGATTAAACAATTAATAATAATAAGTGTTAAATAATGGAATGAAATAAAGTTAGAAAAATCTAGATACAAATGAGAAAGGAAAGTTGTCATCAAATTGACAAAAAAACACTTAAAATGGAAAGAATATGTTTCCATCCAATTTTCAAATCAATATTTACCTATCTTTTATGTGATAAGTAAGATTTTGGAGACTTTTACCTATAGTTTGGATTGACAACTATTTGTGACAACTACACGTGTTTTGAAGAATCAATAGTAGTTTTAATACATGAAACATTTTTCAGACTCAAATCATATCTAGTCTATTCACTAATAAAAAAAATCTATATAAAATATTAAAGATATTTTGAAAAATAAAAATAAAAATAAAAATATAAAATCACAAAAAAGAAAGAAGGAAAAAGAAAAAGAAAAGATAATTAAAAAACTTCAAAAAAAAAAAAAACAAAACATTCTTAATTAAAAAGGACTACCCAATACAACAATTGTATGTAACGCAAAAGTAGATTTTCTATACCTGAATCGGCGCAATGTCGTGAAGTGGCCCCTTCTGCTCAATACAGAAATTGCGCATATTTCCGTTGCAGAGACGGTTACGTTTAAAAACTGACATTTCTTTTAAGATTGTTGAAGGGAGTGGAAATAAAGAAGCACAGCTTGAAAGTGGGCAAAAAAAACCCTAGCAATGGAGCCGCCTTCTGGAATGCCTTTTTCATTTGCCAGACCTGGAATTTCTCATATGTTTATGACCAGAAAAGAACCTGCAGATCCAAATAAGACGAATTCTTATTGTTATGTTCATCGGGAACACGTTCTTTTGGGCGGGCAAATTGCTTCAGAAAGATTTTGATAAACATGGGCAGAAACATTTGGAATTGCTGCATTGCTTTCCCTACGAAGTTGTGATGGTCTGCGAGGGAAATACATGGCCGGACGAGGTGTGGTCTGAGTTTCGGTCGTAGGATTGTGGGGAATACGGACTAAGCCCCTTCATGTACGATTCACACATCCTCATGCGGTCGTTTTTTCTGCTTTACTGCCTACATGCTTTCAGGTATCATAAGTTTCCCTCTAAACTTATCTATTCTGCAGAAATCCACAATAAAGGAAAACAGTTACTAGCCGGAATTGGGTGATAGGCAGAATTATAAATTAATGTAGGGGAAGATAGCAGAGATCATAGATTAGCTGGTAGGATAGTTACTGTTAGCTGTGATGTGAGAATATTCTCGTGCTTTCGCCAATTAATCCTTAATCTTTGTTATGATAATTTCAATATTACTAATGCTATATTCTGTTTTCTGCTATTTGTCTGTTTTTACTTTTGGTTGCAGGAGTGATATCTGGTGCTGCTCGCTGCATTCGAGACGATTTTGAGGCTGTAAACAAGAGCACATTCATGCTGGTAGTAAAACGTGCCAAATTTCATGACTTCCTTATATCTAAACATAGATTCTTCTTATTTTGCAGACTCCCTTGTACATTACTACCCCTAATCTATTTTAAGGGAGTTATATACAGTTTTCTCATGCAAGCCTGTAATTAGCTTCTCTGAATGGTTTTATTATTGTTGCAGGAGACTATAGTGAGTGTCACAATTGCAGCAGCTATTATTAGATCAGCAGGAGGAGGCTTTATCAATGATATCTATGGGCGAAAGAAGGCAATAGTAGCTGCAGATATTGTGTTTGCAATAGGAGCAGTTGTAATGGCCGTATCACCCAATCCCTAGATTTTGATAGTGGGCGAATACTTGTGGGTCTAGGGGTGGGAGTAGCCTCTGTTAGCTGTCCTTTATATATTTCAGAGTCCTCCCGCCAAGATCAGAGGAGCTTTTGTCAGCCTCAATAATCTTATGATCACGGGAGGCCAGTTTCTGTCCTATCTCATCAATTTGGCTTTCACAAGGGTGTGTAAACAAAATCTTAAACTCTCACATTGTCATAGTGCTTTTTGTTATTGTGTTTTGATCAAGTTCGGAACACCCTATTGGAGGGAAATTCCTTAACTTCCATAAAATAGCACAGAACTTTCTGGAATTCTCAGCCTATTGTTATGCATGTTGTGAAAGCTAACATTTTCATTCTATTGTTATGAATAAAATATCTGCACAGTACGTACATGGACTGTGGAAATATCTTGTCTATTTGAACTAACATTGGTATTATTTTTCTCAGGTTCCAGGAACATGGCGTTGGATGCTTGGAGTTGCAGGATTACCTGCTGTACTACAGTTGTTTTTGGCTATATTTATGCCTGAACCTCCTCGTTGGCTATATAAACATGTTAGTTTTTCTCTTTTCCATGTCATTTTTGGGTATAAACATGCAATCTGCATCTTGACTTGCAATCTACTTAGGATTTACGAACATACAATCACAATGCTTATATAATTTGGTTTTGCGCCAGCAACACAACATTTTTAACATAGACTTGATTGAACATACTTACATTTGGTTTTGCATTTTTAGTGGATTTTAGTTACCGAATACTTAGTTCAAAAATCTCTTTACCTTTGCAAGAAAACTGTGAATAAAGTTGACAAAATATTGTTTGCCCCTAGATTTAGGCCCAAATCTCTTTCCTTGAGGCTTATTGAATGTAATGTTTGAATTGCAAATTCATGTTCTTGTAGACCTTTGCATGAAACATGAACTTCAATGCCATAACCCTCAAGTTTGAACCAAATAAGATGATGTCCAGTTTGACGGACATAATGAGTTTACTGAAGCAGCCCTGATAACTACACAGTGCAAAGGTATCATGCCATATTAAAAAGAAAAGCAAGGTAGTAAGCTCACGGCATTGGTGTCATACAATTAGGACAATGTATTAGTTAGGACAATGTATTAGTCTATACTTTTCATGTTACAATTTTTTTTTTAATTTTAATTTTTTTCTGTTGGAGATACTTTTGAGGGGTCCCCTTTGGCTTAGAGTCAAGGTCTGAGAGGTATCCATTATGTCAAATTCTGTCCAGGGCACGATCCCAGCCTCATCCCTTTTTAGATGTCGGGGCTTTCCACTCAACAAGACTTGATCCCTGGTGGGCTCATTTAGAACCTTTCAACTTCACCAGCAGACCAAGACCCCATTGGTAGGAGCAAAATTATGAAATTTTAAGTTCACATTGATTGTAAATAATAGGTCATGCCTTTGTGTACTAAGCTTAATTGTTAATTTGAACCTTTTCCGGAACCAAAATTATAATAACGTTAGACAAGTGCTTACCAATCAAGCAATTTCACTGCTTTTGCATGTAAAATTCCAGTAGCTAATTAATTGCATGCAAATCATAGTTCCATGGAGTTTTCTGATGGGGGGACAGGTTTCGGGGACGGGGGATGAAGGCCCTAAGTTTGGGGATGGCGGGGGGACGATTGGGGGATGGTGGCAAGGTGGTGGCAGGGCGCTGAAATTCATATAGTACTTGAAAAAATAGTTATAAAAAAATGTACAAGTATAAGAATTATACATCTTGGAGGCAACTAGTCGTCCCCTAGACATCTTGAGGACACCCTAACGTCCTCAAAGTCCTAGCGGCATCTTAGAGATGGTGACGCTCGTGGTAGAATGGTGACGTTGGTGGTGGGCTGGTGGGGGAATGTCCCCCAAGTTTCCAAGTCTTTGAGATGAGAACGTTTAAAAAATATAAAGTTTTTGAGAGGAAACAAGTCCCCGTAGAACACTGATGCAAATACAAAAGACTTTGCCATGATCAATGTAGGTTTGCAGTAATTTGCTCTAATGTTGTTGAGCAATGAAAGAACAGTAACGATATGAACTACCATATACGTTTACTTATACAATGGATGTAGATGTTAGTGACTCGGGAAAAACAAAAGTAGTCACTCAAATGGAAAAGGATTCTTGCCCAAACACAGATGCAAGCAACAATTTTAATGTAGACGTGCCTATTGGAAATGCAACAATTAATTATCACCAGAGATTATAATATTTAAATGTCAATATTTTAGTCAGTCATTCTAACTCCTTATCAAAAAGTTATACTTTATCTTTATCAGTAATAACCAATAAGTAGAGTTTACCTTTTAAACACATTTAAGAAGTTAACTCGATTTCATTAAGGGAAATGATGTTCATGAGGTATAGCGAAGGAGAACAAGAGGCATATATTTAAAAGATATATGATAGTTCCTGTCTCCAGTTCCTGTCTCCAATTATATGCCATTATTAGCTTTGCAGAGCAGACCTATATGCTATATCCAATTCAACTGATGCGGAACCTCTGCTGACCTGCTTTGGAATACATAATATTCCGCCTTAAGTGCAGACTTGTAAGTAACATCCAATTGCACAATGCCGAGGGCAAAAACATATAATCAACATATAGTTATAAACAACAGAACACAGAAAGAAAAATGAAAGAGAAATGTTTGTGACAGTGTGAAAGAAAACTAGCAAGCCATAAATGTAATTCAAACCAATATTTGCATTTACATTTCCAAGGTCAATCTCCCAATCCGCCTCATTTGCCCAGCAAATTGAAAACACCGAACTGGTCTCTAAAAATGAAATGAACTATTTAATCTACTTGAATTTTTAGGACGCATCTTAAGCTACCTATATTGATATTCGAAAATTCCATTCATTGAGTCACACACTTATCTAAATATCAAACGTCAAGTTTACTGGTCCATTCATGACGTAATGCATTTATATGAGATACATTGTTCGTGATTCTAGCCACCATTTTGGGCACATCGGAAATCTTGAAACCTCCAAAAGGTGCAAGTTTTAGTTTCCAGTCATCGTGGAGCTCCAGGGGACTGAAACATAGCTTTTAGTTTTTATCAATTTTATCTATAACCAAGGTCCAATATCACTGCTGCTCATACATAACATTCAGAAAACAAACATGGCTAGTAAACTTGGAAATAAACAGAGATAAGCAGAGTTGAGATCAACTGTCCAAGGAGATTAGAATCACACTGGAAGTTTCCCAAAATGTTTCCAGCTCTGATACGCTAAGAAAATGACTGAAAATACCTGTACTATTGACAGCAATGGAAATGACAAAATTTTTTTGGGAAAGATTTTACAGGGTGAGACCATTGAAGAGTTGCAATACGTTCATAACTTCTACTCTTCCAATACATTCATAACTTGAAGTCACTGACTACTTTGGTCATTTCTTTGATCACCCATCATTGTGAAGTTGCTTAGTCAGTAAAAGCATGCTAGATATCACTAATGCAGATAATCTGCTGTATATGATCTGCATCCTTATAGATGGGCTGCACTCATCTGTAGTAAAAAATATGTATAAAGTACAAATACTATTAGAAGTCTAACAATTATTTACTGTGATCATTAGTAAAGTTTATGCCAGGTTGATGTAATCCCTAAAGAAATACATTAAATTTATGTCCATAAATTATCAACGTATGAATGGCGCACTGAAATACGCACTCAGGACAAACATTTCATATAAGTGGCCAAAAGTAATTCTTATACAAGTAAGAATCGAACTCTTTATATAAATAAAAGGAAATACAAGTAGAAATCAGTTTCAATTAATGGAGAGCAACATCAAAAATTGCATGAAAGAATAATTTAATTTATTTACATAATGGCGACAAAGGCTAGTACTTCTTGTACGTATTTCTTCCTTATAGGGATCAATGCCAATGTCAAGTAACAATTTCATCATTTACTATATTCCATAGAAAAATTTACACCTAGTAGTGAGAATATTGTCATCGAACCTCTAGGCTTTCTTCTTTTAGGTAGCTCCAAATTTTATAAACTACTTTATCTATCTTAATATTAATCTATATAGTATATGTCAAGAGATATTATTTTTGAGACGTATTGGTAAAGAACTTGAAGTTGAAACTACAAATTTTGTAGGTTGTGTTACTAATAACAAAGGTTGGTTTGAAAAGAGTGTCGGTTTGTAGATCATGAAGATGATGAGATATGTTGTTAAAGAAATAGAAAGAAGTCACAATAGCAAGAAAAAATCATCGTGTTATTAGTTCGAAAAGAGTGTTCGTTTGAAGATCATGAAGAAGATGAGATATGTTGTTAAAGAAATAGAAAGAAGTCATGATAGCAATTGGAGATCATAGTTATTTGTTGAAGTTAGTTTTGATTGTTGTTCTAAGATTGTAAGTTGTTGATAAGAAGACTCAAGTTGTTGATTTGAGGAGTAAAGGACTTTGTAAGGAGCCGAAGTAAAAAGAAATGTTGATGTCGCCCTTGCCTGGCAAGGAACCTGCCACAGTCAAAGAAAGGGTTTTTGAATTATTCATAAACGTGTGATGTTGAGGACAAAGAAAATTGTGAAGAGATTATGGGTTTTTGTAGTAAAGAAATTTGAAACAAATTGTAAGTATTAAAGCAAATCACAATTATTGGATCTGCAGATTGCTAGCAAATGAGTTCATTAGTTGCCATTTTGGAATACATATGGGTGTTTGAAAAGGTAAGTGTAGATCACAAAAGGAGATAATAGCCTGAATTGTGTGTATTGCTTGACCCTAAATCATAAACCATAAGATCTAATCATAACCCTAACCTAGATGCCTAACCCTAACATAAAGCCATAATTGTAACCCTAACCTAACCCTAATCCTAACCCTATTTTTCATAACCATAGCACTAAACCTAACCATAACCCTAACCCCAACCTTAACCTTAAACCATACCCACAACCTAACCCTATCCTTACCCTAAACCCTAAACCATACTCTAATCTTAACCCTAACCTGACCTAACCTAACCATAACCATAACCCTTTATAATTGAACCCTAATTTTATTGTAATTGTAATTAAAACATAACCTTAACCCTAACTCGATCCTTGTAACTCTAACCCTAACCCTAACCTTAACTCTAACCTTGATCCTAACTGTAACTCTAACCATAACCCTAACTATAACCGTAATCGTAACCCTAGTTCTATAATTGTTACTTATCCCTAATACTTGCCATAACCCTAATTGAACCCTAATACTAACTCTAACCCTCATTGTACCATAAATGTAACCTTAACCACAAGCTTTATCAAAACCCTAACCATAATCTAACCCTAATTGAAACATAGGTGTAATTAAATCGTAATTGAACCTTAACCCTAACCCTAACCTAAAATAAAGCCTAATCTTATTCATAATCCCAAGATTTATCATAGAACCCAAACCCTTAGGCCAACCCAAAGCTTTTTCCTAGAAGTTTAGAACCCTAACTCTAAGTGTAATAGAACACTTAACCTAAACCACAAATGTTCAACTTAATCATAATAGTAACCTTCACCCTAATTGAACCCTAACCCTAATTGAACAACCATAATGAAGAGGATTTTATGGACCTTAACAAATTTTCCAATCCTAGTTGCATCTAATCCCAACCATAACCGTAACTCTAAATCTAACCCTATACCCTAAACCATAAACCCTAATCTAACCCTAATCATACCACTATTTATCATAACCCTAACTCGAACACTAAACCCTAACCTAACCCTAACCCTAACCAAATCACTAATCATAATCCTAAATTGTAACCGAACCCAAATTTAATCTTAATCATAATTTTAACTCTAAGCCTAACCCTAAACCATCAACCCTAATTATAATCCTAAACTAACCTTTACCCTAACCAAATACCATAATCGTAATGCTAACCTATCCCTATTTTTGATTTAACCCTAATCCTTTTTTATTTTGAGTAAATAAATTAGTTTTATTTCTATAAAAAAAAATTCCATGTACATATTGTAGATTTTTTATCCAAATAATATAATATAATGATACCAAATATAAAATAAAAATATAATAATAATATTATATATATTAATAATAACATAGTAATAATAAAATAATATAATAACAATAATAATTTAATAAAAAGACTAATTAAATAATAGTATAATAGTAATAGTATATATATTAACAAGTTAGTATTATCATTTAATAATAATATAATATATACTATTATCATTTAATATAACCAATTAAAATATATAATAAATTTAATATACTAAACCTTATTTTTTAATATTATATTAAATTATTATAAAATTATATTATTATATTATTAATAATATTAGTATTATTTTATACTTGAGTTTTTTAATATATTTATATTATTAATAATATGAGTTTTTTTAATATATTTATTTTAGTTTTATAAAAAAATTATCTGATTTTTGAATTGTAGTTTTTTTTTTTTCTTAGACTGCAGGAATCGGCTAGCACGACCCCTTATAAACTGCAGTGCGCCTGGTAAACTTTTTCTGGCGCGACACGCCCTCCAGTACCATGGGGGTGGGGGAGACTAGACCTCATGACCAACCTCTTGCAACAAGAAAGATTTAGCCAACTGAGCTAGGGCCCCAACCCTGATTTTTGAATTGTAGTTATTATTAAAATGTTTTATTATTATTATTATTTTCTAAAATAGATTTATTTTTGTGTTTATTTGTGAGGATTGTGCTAACCTCTATAGACACCCTACTCCCATTTTTAGATAAGAAGAGAATATTGAAAGAATATTCTATTTTTGTATATTCTATTTTTTTTTTGGTTTTTTTTTAAATTTTTTGACAGGTATGTGGCTTCTGATAGGCGCCTTGTTGACATTGTAGTGTTACACCTCTCGACATAATTAATATAGATATTTTAAATATAATTTATCCTTTTTTAAAATATCAATACGATTTTTTTTAAATGATTTTATTTATTACACATATATAAATAAATAAATTTAAAATTTCAATTTAAAAATTATTTTATTTTATTTATATTTTAATTTTAGAAAAGTTACTATTCATTGTTTTGATAGTTTTTATATTTTATTTTAAAAATGTAATAAATATTATATATTTATATGTTACTTTTAATAGTTTAATTTGTAAGTGTTACTCTATATTTTAAAATTTTGATATCTTTTATTTAAAAAAAAATGTTGGTTAATTTTTTTCTTTCAATTATTCATTTTTCAACATAATTAATACAAGTCTTTTTGAATCTTAAAATGAATTTCATATGTAATTCCTTCTATCTTATCTTTAGTATACATTAGTGTACTATTGAACATGAGCATAAGGCAACAACCATTACATTGTTTGCTTACTTGCTAATAGCCCACATCTAATTAAAAAAATAGACCTAGTCTCAATGTGGGCAACCATATCAGAGCAAGCAAATAGACTTTTTCTAGATGTGGGTTTCAAATTTTCTACACAAGATGCATGCACCACTATGCATTCATCAACTGTTGAGAGTCCAAAGAAATGATGGATGTGTTTTTCATTGATAGAGAAATGGAATTTTTTATCACTATATTTAACTTACTCTTGGAGTTGAATCTATAAATTTCATAGTTTTTGTTCTTTCCTTGAACAAAAAAAACACATTCTTTACAATTTTCCATACATACAATTGAATAACATGATGTCTAGGGCTAGACTTTGTAACCTCATTCCCCACACCTTTACAACCCTACAATCACTTGTTAGCCCAACCTTCATATCTAATACTAATATGTACAAATCAAATTAACTACATCTTTATTTTAGCCATGCATGAAATATTAGGTTATGCTATACATATCTAGCACCTTCATGACAAAGAATTGTTGGAAACCAAACTCTTTTATCCTACAATTTTTTACTTAGTGTTGTTTGAAAGGAAGGAAAGGTGCAAAATTTTCTTCCTACGCTAATCTATGAGGGGAGGCATGTGCAAATAAATTTAGTCTTTGTAGTTATAGAAAATAATACACAATAACATATACAATAACATAAGGTTTATATGGGGATAAACCTTTCGAGAGAAAATAAAGACTTATCATATTATTTAGCAACAATGGTTACAATACAATATTAGGGACATGCCCTTACAAGATTATCACCAACATGTAAATTTCAAGTAATTTTGATGCTATAATAGTATCTTCCAATTAACCATACAACAAATACAATACTCCATCCTTAAGAACCGATAAATAGGAAAAGTTGAAGCCATAAACTATAAGTGGTTTACTAAAATCACGAGTCAAAATAATGACCAACAAATGGTCCCATAATTGGCCCAAATTTTAAAGCTCAAATTGATCTAGGTCTCCTTTGTAAAAAATAGAAGATGCATTTACAATTGTCGTAATCTATCAAAATTGCTCCTCAATTTGAGTGCTCCACTTTGGCATATTCAAACGCTTTCAAAGATGATTTATGATCCAAAAAGGGTCCAAGAGTATTTGGATGCATTTGCATGGTCAAATTCAGGAACTTTTTGCACTATACTAATTTTTTAATATTGTTTATATTTTAGTAGTTTTCATTTCCACCTTCGAAGTGTTTCTATCACTTAGATAGTTTGGGATGTATTGTCATGTTTAACTAATACCTTCTTGTATCTCTACTTAAGAATTTGATGCTTTATGATCCAAAAAGGGTCCAAGAGCATTTGGATGCATTTGCATGGTCAAATTTAGGAGCTTTCTACAATCTAATTTTTTAATATTGTTTATATTTTAGTAGTTTCATTTCCAACTTTGAAGTGTTTTATAGAATCACCATGATAACAAATAGAGAACTTGGAGGTACCTCACAAATATTTGAAATCTGTCTAAAATTTCATCTTATTAATCTTGCCTAGGATTAGCCATGAAATGGATTAAGACTTACACTATTTGGGAATTGCTTGATCTTGTATAGACCATAGGTTACATGAAAGTACCAATGACATGAGAATAAGTTACTTGAGCCATTTCCTGCATCTCATTAGGTGAAGATGGACATTACTTTACAAATAACTTATTATCCATCAAATAGGAACACTCAAAGGTTTACAAATCAATATATAGAATCTCTCGTAGAGTTCACATACTTGTTCTAGCCAACCGAAGCTTTCTATTTACTCTATCTCATTTAATCTCTATGATTAGAATGTACTTGGTTACTCCAAAGTATTTTGAATGTCAAACTATCTTGAAAGGTGAGACTTCATATCACAAATCACTTCCTTACCATTATTGAAGAATAATGTATCATCTATGTACAATGTGATAACAAGGAAACTATCACCATCTATCTTATAATAAAAATAGTGATTTGATTTTGATTTCAAAAATGCCAATCCCAACATAAAATAATTGATAACAAGGAAATGATCACTATCCATTTTATAATAAAAATAATGATTCGATTTTGATTTAAAAAGCCAATCCCAACACAAAATAATAAATGGTACTACAATCTAGGTGATTACATGAGACCATACATATATATTTTAGTTTACAAACCATTTTTTTTATGTTTCTCCATGTAGTTCTTTGGCTATGTGTGTAGATCTCTTTCTCCAAGCCACTATGTGGGAATGTTTTCTTCACATACATCCATTTTATCTCCAAATAAAAATTTTCTACTAGAGATAATAGTCTAGCTTGATAGAAATTAGTGCCTGGGAAAATGTTTCACAACTAACTTTTCCTTTTACTTTTCAATTTCTCCTTCACAACTAATCTTCCTTTTGAATACCCATTTACATCCAAAATTCATTCTTCCTTCTAGCAATGATATTGACTCCCATGTGTCATTCATTCCCTACACAACCATTTTATCATCCATGACCACTCTCTGTGACTTAAAATCACTCATATCCATAGACTTTTTCACAATTCTAGGATCACCAATATTGGTAAAAAAAGAAAAAATACACATCCAATCAGGAAGAGTATACTTGGATCTTGTTGTTGTCTTTGTCAAGTGGACCTCCTCAAAATTTGAGATGAAGCTTTTACCTCCTCTTTAGATCCTTGTTGTTGTCTTTGTCAAGTGGACCTCCTCAAAATTTGAGATGAAGCTTTTACCTCCTCTTTAGATCTAGTTAAGCTCTCCTGTTTAGGCCCCTTCATGAATTTATGGTTTAACCTACTCAATATTTAGGGGTGGATAAACCACATATTTCTCTCCATCCTCTTTTGGCTACATTATTATGGAAGAAGTCTTGATTTCTAGGAAAATGCCACAATTTTATTTAGCCACAAGATCCTAAACCTTGTACTAACAACATAGTTGATGAAGATATTCACTATCTCGATTTCCAATTTAGACCACTTCTCCCTAGGCACATTTGCATACACCAAACAATAAAATAACTCAAAGATACTATAATGAAGGATTTTTTTCTTGTCCATACCCATAAGTGTCTTCTCAACAAGAGTTGCTGCAAAAAACTTGTTAACCAATAACAAGCTATAAAAATTGCTTCTACCTAGATATTTTGTTCCAAGATGGCACTATCAAGAATGTTAGAAGTGTGAAAAACACAAGCCACAGGATCAAACAACGAAAAAAGACACCTTCCATGCAAGAGATCTGCAAAAAATATGTGCAATATTCTTTAACAAGAAAAAGCTACAGAACCTCAAGAATCTTCAAGGAAAATAAGAGTCCTCAAAGGTTGAGAGTTTGAGAGAAAATATCTAAGAGATAATACAATGAAGGTTTCAAGTGCTATATAGGAGCAACCCTAAATGGTAAAAGGATTAGATTAGGACAAGTGTCAACATCACATGTGATGAGACAAAATGATTTAATAATAGCTACTTTAGTTAATATAGAAAAACACTGAACTGAATAAAGATCTTCTAAGTTTAGTTTAAGTGTATGGGAATAAATTAGACTAATAATCAATTAAAGGTTAATTAATTATTAGTTAATGTATGATTACTCTAACATAACCCCTTAAGATGAACTTAGGAAGTAGCTAAAAACCCTAAAAAAAATACATTATGGGTCCCAAAAAATAAGGCTTGGTGATGTACCCATGTACAAACAAAAGATCTCTAAAAACTAGAGAAAAGGAGAAAACCAATATGGGAGAAAACTCCTCTCCAAAAGAGAGAAAGGTGAATTGAGGATTGAAAATCCTCTGAATTAAGGTGTGAAGGACTAATAAGCTTCCAACCAAAATAATGTCTTGAAAAAAGAGGAACATGTAGAACATCATTGAAGCATGAAGAAGTTGTAGATTGCTCTCGAATGATGACTAATATGGTGTTGAAATGAAGAACCTCCTCTAAAACAAATGATGATTAGGATCAAGATAACAAGAATATGCATGAGTTCCCCAATGATACTACTCAAATCAAATGGAAAACAAAGGAAAACAGCTGGAATTTTTGAAGATACAAATGTCAAGATCCAAGGAGATAGTAATCTACATGAGTGCCCCCAATGACACTATTCAAATTAGATTTCAAACAAAGGAAAACATCTGGAAGCCAAAGATATAAGTGGTGCATGAATTTGCATGAGTGAACCCAATGACACTACTCAACATGCAAGATGCAAGTTGACAATACAAGTACCAACTAGTCTAAAGAATACTGATCAAGAGAGAGACAATAATCTGCATGAGTGTCCCTAATGAAACTACTCAAATCAGATGGAAAATAAAGGAAAATAAATATAATTTGAAGATACAAATGGCACATGAATCTGTATGAGTGACAAAAAATGACACTACTCAACATACACAAGTTAAAAATATAGGTACTAGTAGTCTTTGATCAAATGGAAAAAGGAGGTCACCTCCAGAAATGGGAATCAAAGAATGTCCAAACTCACTTAAATGCATGTAACTAGTCATTGATGTATGTTGCATCTAAAAGTACATAGGAACAAGAACTAGATACGTAGATCACTCCAATTGTGAAACCAAGGAGCATTAGCGCCAATAGTAGAAAATCCCCCATAATGCTGAAAAGGGGGAGGCATGATAGGTACAATGAAACTATGTGAAACCAAGAAGTGGATGTAGGAGAAAAACAACCTGTAAATAAAAGGGTGTGCAAACTAAGACACACATGCATGAGGCAAGAATCACTAGTATTCACAGCTGTCATAGAAGGAACACTCACTTGAAAAAGGTGTTATGGAAAACTAAAGGAAAACATCAACCACCCATCACACTTTATAGATCATTGTGTGAATACAAAAGACCCAATAGGATGTGCAAAATCTCCAAAAATATACACCAGAATTGCACTTTATCTCAGTGTATCTACAAAAGAGAATGTGCATGAAATAGATGTCTACAATGCCCAAAATAGGATAAAATACTAGAAATACATATAGAAAAACCAAAAAAGAGTCACCCATGCAAACAAAAAGTTTCCAGGAGTTAAGATGTCCAAGCAATTCACCAAAGTTTGAAAACACAAAAACTAAGTAAAATGTACTTGGAGATAAATATGGAAAAAGTGCATGAATGGGTCAAAAGAGATCTAAAATATGGTTCCAATGTCATTGGAATCATGAAAAGCGAGGAAATTGTTCAAAAGTTACAAGCTTGGGACTAAAAACAACACAGGTTTGACTTCAATAGGCTATAAAATGTACCAGTAGAAAATAGGTGATGAGACCCACACCACTGAAAAGTTGATGGAACCAGCTTTCTAACAATATTATCTCATTTTCCAAAAAATGACACCGTATTCCCAAGTTATGCCAAAAAGAAAAAAAACACTCCTTTAGGAAAAAAAGAGCATCAAAGGGGGACAATAAGTAGGTGACCGTACGATTGACGTCAGCATCCATATAGATGATGTTGTGTTGATGTCAACATGACATCAATAAGAATATTTGGGGAATATTCTTTATGATAAAAAAACTCAGGCGATGAAATATGCTAGATGTGGTCAAAACATTCCAAAATCAGTCATTGCGTAGTCATTGGAAAATTTCATTGGATTTGTCTCCAAAAAAGTTTGAAGGTTATCAGTAAACTAAAAAAAATTAGTCTATTCTGAAGACGAAAACACAACCGTCGGTATATGTGTAGAGCTAGAAAAGAGTCGATGATGGATTAAGGAAGCCATCAACAGTGGTCATATCACTCCGCCAATGCCATTAAAGGCCATTGTGTGGGTGTGATTGACGCGCTATGGTTGGCTTATGCATGTGCCCATAGGGCTTGACAAACATGTACCCAACAGGTACCACTTTGTAAAATTCACCCTCCTTAAAAATGCCCATAGGCTTTTAATTTGACCCCTTTTTTATATTTAAATTTCAAAAATAGATTTTTTTTAGAAATAATGTAGACCTTTAAAAAATTTCTAGTGGTTTTTGGAATGCATGCCGAGTCTGTACAGGGGCTGTACGACCCCTTTATAAAATATTTTTGCCTCAGAAGCTCTCGAAAGCCAAATTGGACAAATTTATAGTCAAAATCTATGGAATCAGACCCCTCGATGCAATCATGAGGTCCTTTTTGCCTCAAAATGCTTTGAAAATGCAACTACCCTCTAGATTAAAAAAAAAAGTTGCGTCAAACCTTCACAGATCTAACCGCAGGAGTCCAAATTAGGCGAAAAAAATGAAAAAATACCTTTATTGATAACTTTGAATCTAATGGCGAGGTCCTTTTTGTGCCAAAAATGCACCTAAAAACACCCATGTCCAAAAATTGCAAAAAAAGCAAAGGGAATTCAGATTTGAAGCCTGCAACATTTGTTGAAGAAAAAAAGACTCAGAAATTGAGAAGGTGTAACGCCTTGCCACACAAACCCCAAAGGACAACTAGTTAACTAACAACAATAGCACATTTTTTTTTTTTGTAAAACTAATATGAAGTGTAAGTTACATCCAACACTTATAAAGCAAGTTCTATACATATACATTATCTAACTATGTCCTCTGGGGTAAACATGACTGCATTACTCAACATAATCCCATTCCCATAATAATGATTGACTAATCACAAAAAAACATCTTTACAATCATGATATAGAATAAGTATAAATTGTACATACATCCATTACATTACATCAATGATAAACATCCATAAGAGAACACATGATAAAATCAAAATTATATATACATTACATTAATCATAAGAGTTTACATTGCTTCAAGATTACAAATGTACAATAGTGCTTCCCAACACAAAATGGGAATAATACATCAATTACATAGAGCAATATACTGAGAAGAACATAATACAATTGAAATCTGGTGAAGCTCTAGATTCACTGCATCGGTACAACTCCACACTTCACAAACTCTGACTGGGAACCCAATGGGGTGCATAGCACGTTCCACCGACCATGTGGACCCTAAGGCCCACCCTCTGTGCTAGGAGATAACAAGAAGGACCCACAACATAAAATAGTCAAGTGAACAAAGCTGCAAGACTCCACAAACAAGTGCAACATTAAACATAAATAACACTGCTTAAAGGATGACTACTTCCAGAGGCACATAAAGGCGAAAGGAAAACATATGAGGATATTATAGGGAGAGTGTCATTGCATGGCCCTGGTATGGGTTATCCTGGTTGTCTCTCACTAGGCGCCGACCCCCATCTATGGTTATCCTTGTTGCCTCTCACTAGGTGCCGGCCCTATAGGGTGACACACGTGGGACCACTAATCTTTCACAAGGACAAGGTAGTGATCTTTCCAACCAGGCCTTTTGAGCCCATCCTTAGCCTGCGATAGCACTATAGGCATGGGCGAGGCATCTTACTTATTTTATTTAATGTGAACCTACCCAAAATCCACTAGTTAATTAATTAGGTTATCACTTATTGAGAAAACTCTTCCATGGGTTATCCAGGCTGCCCCTTTGTGCACCGATCCCCATGAAGAGCCACTCTCCCTAGTAGCATCAAAACAATCCACATAAAATCTAGGGTGTACCCACTCACACAAAGCACCAAAAATCATAAAACCATAATCATACATGAGACATTAACCTTCCCGCACAAAGACCTTATCACAAAGTAAAGAAATGGTGCAAGGTAACAACCCACATGCTCAAAAAAAGAATGAAAATCAAGAGCTTCACAAGAACCAAATATGAAAATCCATCATGTAACCAACTTTTCCCTTAGCCTCTAGAAGCCTAATAAACCAACTACCCATAAACTCCTAGTTGAGAGTAATTCAACACCACGGGTTCCCAAAATAATCTCCAAAACATGTCTACAAGAAAGTCATCACATAAAGACTCCTCATTTTAAAATTAACACAAGAGAAAGGCCCACAAGATGGAACCATAAAATAAAATCAACCATCACAAAAAAAAAACTAGCAATCCACCGATTCACCACTCAGTCCAACAGTCAACCCAATTAACTCAATTATCATAGTCACTTACAATAATCAATAGTACAACAACTCATCTGTACATACATGGGAAAACATTATTTGCATAATTCCTAAACTCATTTCCTAAACACTAACTTCACCTAATAATCATTCACACAATAATACACAAATGTCAATGATAAAAAAAATCAGCCAATATACAAATCAAGTATAGGAGAAAAAGTCGAACAAACTCTTTTTGAAAAGGATATCATCTTAAGTTCTTCTATCATCCATTTATAATAATTTTTTTTTCTTTATTTAATTTCCAATATATTTTCCCAATTTAATCATGAGATTTGATTCCTAAACCGGAAAACCTAATACATATCATAACTAAGATTTCTAGAGATGAATCTTTCAAATTCACTCTAATAGTGATAGAGCGACTAAATGCATAATCAAGAGAACTATAATAAAATAACCAACTATCTTAGAAAATCTATTATTCTAAGTTAACCTCTATCACATATAAACTATACAATTTAAAAAGAATACACTAATCAATCATTATTCAATCTCTAATCATACATCACCCTTATACATTTAAATTTACCTTTATTATACATTTAAATTTACCTTTCAATAACCGGTCCACTAACTTCATAGACCTTCCAAATCAACTTTTCATTTCTTAGACTCATTCAAGTAATAAATTTTAAGGAATATTTTAAATCATCAATTACATTTTATTTACATGTCCACTGTGAAAATTATTTTAATAGTCAAGGAACTATCTAAACATATTCTATATAAAATGCGTTTTGAATTATTATAGAACATGTAAATAAAATGTAATTGATTTAAAATATTCCTTAAAATTTATTATTTGAATGAGTTTAAGAAATGAAAAGTTGATTTTGAAGGTCTATGAACTTAGTGGATCGGTTATTGAAAGGTAAATTTAAATGTATAAGGGTGATGTATGATTAGAGATTGAATAATGATTGATTAGTATATATTTTTTAAATTGTATAGTTTATATGTGAAAGGGTTAACTTAGAATAAATAAATTAGATTTTCTAAGACAATTGGTTATTTTATTATAGTTCTCTTGATTATGCATTTAGTCGCTCTATCACTATTAGAGTGAATTCGAAAGATTCATCATGTATAGAAATCTTAGTTAAATTATGGCATTGCAAATTCATACTAAGGTATATATATATATATAGTTATATTTTGCATACCAATGTTTATGGATTAGATTATAGTAAAAGGGAAGGGAAGAAAAGAGAATATAAAGAGAATATATATATATATTCTTTATCATTTATTCAATTGTTTGATTTGAATTTTATTCCTTGAGTTGGGTTATTTGATTGAGAATGTATTAGGTTTTCCGGTTTAGGAATCAAATCTCATGATTACATTGGGAAAATGTATTGGAAATTAAATAAAGATTTTTTTTATATTATAAATGGATGATATAAGAACTTAAAATGTTATCCTTTTCAAAATGAGGTTGTTCGACTTTTTCTCTTATATTTGTATTTGAATGATTTTTTTTATTATTGACATTTGTGTATTATTGTGTGAATGATTATTAGGTGGAATTGGTGTTTAGGAAATTATTTTAGGAATTATGCAAATAATTTTTCCCATGTATGTACAGATGGGTTGTTGTACTATTGATTATTGTAAGTGACTGTGATAATTGAGTTAAATGGGTTGACTGTTAGATTGAGTGGTGACTTGGTGGATTGTTATTGTTTTTTGTGGTGGTTGATTTTGTTTTATGGTTCCATGTTGTGGGCCTTTCTCTTGTGTTAATTTTGAAATGAGGATTCTTTATGTGATGAATTTTTTGTAGACATGTTTTGGAGATTATGTTGGGAACCTGTGGTGTTGAGTTACTCTCAATTGGGAGTTTATGGGTAGTTGGTTTATTAGGCTCTAGAGGCTAAGGAAATTTTTTGTTACGTGATGGATTTGCATATTTGGTTCTTGTGAAGCTTTTGATTTTCATTCTTATTTTGAGCATGTGGGTTGTTACCTTGCACCATTGCTTTACTTTGTGATATGGTCTTTGTACGGGAAGGTTCATTCCTTGCATATGATTATGGTTTTATGATTTTTGGTGCTTTGTGCGAGTGGGTACACCCTAGATTTTATGTGGATTGTTTTGATGTTACTATGGCTCTTCATGGGGGCCAACACACAAAGGGGCACCTTGGATAACCGATGGAAGAGTTTTATTAATAAGTGATAACCTAATTAATTAACTAGTGGGTTTTAGGTAGGTTCACATTAAATAAGATAAGTAAGATGCCTCACCCATGCCTATAGTGCTATTGCAGGCTAAGGATGGGATGAGAAGGTCTGGTCGGCAAGATCACTACCTTGTCCTCAGGAAAGGTTAGTGGTCCCACATGTGTCACCCTATGGGGCCGACGCTTAGTGAGAGGCAGCTGGGATAACCATAGATGGGGGTTGACACGTAGTGAGAGGTAGACAGGGTAACCCATGCTAGGGTCATGTGATTACATTCTTCCTATAGTATCCTCGTATGTTTTTCTTTTTCCTTTCTATGCGTCTGGAAGCAGTTGTCCTTTAAGCAATGTTATTTATGTTTAATGTTGCACTTGTTTGTGGAGTCTTGCAACCTTGTTCACTTGATTTTTTTATGTTGTGGGTCCTTCTTGTCATCTCCTAGTATGGGGGGTGGGCCTTAGGGTCCACATGGCCAGGTGGAACATGCTATGCACCCCATTAGGTTCCTAGTCAGAGTTCGTGAAGTGCGGAGTTGTACTGATGCAGTGAATCCAGAGCTTCACCAGATTTCAGTTGTATTATGTTCTTCTCAGTATATTACTCTATGTAATTGATGTAATTTGTACATTTGTAATTTTGAAGCAATGTAAACTCTTATGATTAATGTAATGTATATATAATTTTGATTTTATCATGTGTTCTCTTATGGATGTTTATCATTGATGTAATGTAATGGATGTATGCACAATTTATACTTATTCTATATCATGATTGTAAAGATGAATTCTTGTGATTAGTTAATCATCGTTATGAGAATGGGATTATGTTGAGTAATGCAGTCATGTTTACCCTGAAGGATGTAGTTAGATAATGTATATGCATAGTTTTCTTTACAAGTGTTGGATGTAACTTACACTTTATATTAGGTTTACAAAAAATAATTGTGCTAAATTGTTGTTAGTTAAATAGTTGTCCTTTGGGGTTTTGCGTGGCAGGGCGTTACAATTTGTTATCAGAGCCTCGGTTCATACACTAAGCACTATGAGTCCATCATGTTGACCTAGTTGCTTGTACTCGTGAGGTTACATTTTATTTTTGGGTCATCCTCACTTATCAACCTGAGCTTTCTCTTTAGGTGGTGTTGTCCAATGGTGCAATAAACTGGTGGAAAGGATATGACCCTCGGTGTAGTGCGAAATGCACCAATATTTTTTCTATCGGGGATGCACTATGGACCTTTGTGTTGTCTTGTGATGTCACTTCCAGTGATGCAAATCTATGTGTGTATGTGAAGGTGTGTTTAAACCTAGGAATTAGTGTTTATGAAATGGAAAATGTGTGATTTAAATGTTATGTTTATTTGAAGTTTATTTAAATGGAGACCTCAGTGGTCGAAATTGGGTTTAGTCGACCCTTAGATTCTATTTTAAGTTTAATAAACCAAATTTGAATGTAGGCATGGGAAGGTTGAAGTCTAGAAAGAAGAAGGGGAAGGAAGTTAAGACTAATAAAAAGAAAGTTTCCGTGGACCCGAATGCCCACCCCCCATGCTATGAGTTGACAAGAAAGACCCTCAACCAAAAATAGTCAAGTGAACAATGACAAATAAGACAAGAGAATCCACAACCAAGACATCAACCGCTTCCAGAGGAACAAAAGCAACAAGGGGAAAACAACAAATATACATGGTTTCTTAAGGGTAGAGTGTCATCACATGGCTCAACATCGGTTACCCTATGCGGATCTTCATAGGTTACCGGCCCCCATCCTGGGTTAACCTAACAACCTCAACTGATCCGCGACCCCCATCCTTACACATGTGGAATCAACTCACCTTTCATGAGGACAAGGTAGTTGATTTTCCATTCTAGGCCTTCTCATCTCATCCCAAGCCTAAATGAGTGCTTGATCCATGAGAGAGGCATACATTATCTTTCATTAGTGTGAATTAATACCCACCCTCTAAATATTTATTAGGTTATTGACTTGATTACACAACTTCCGCACGAGTTACCTAGTATACCACTTAGGGTTTTGGCCCATGTGGGAAGCCACTCTCCCTTCTAGCAACAAATCTCATAAACACAAATGGGGTAAGCGAACTTGCACAAATATCATGGCCAAAATAGTAAATACAAGTGAGACATGCACCATCGCACACTAAGTATCCATGATAAAACAACATCCAAGTGCAAGGCTACAACCCACCAAATCAAAACGAACATAAAACAATAGTTCACAAAGAACCAATATGAAACCTAATTATAAAGAAACATTTTCTCTCCCCTCCTCTAGAAGCCCAAAAAGAAATGACTACCGAACCACTCACAAATGAGGGTAAATCAAAGTAATTTGGGTTTCTAGTTAAACTCCAATATAAGTTCGATGAACAAAAAACCCCTCAAATCGAATAACCCATAAGGGAGATACATCAATGTGAAACCATCAAAATTCAACCCCTTAAATGCATGGACACAAACAATATATATTCATCATAAAGAATAATAGACAATTAATTAATTACGTTCTTATTTATTCGTTCATTACGAAACTAAATAAACATATTTATGAATAATTCCACACTTCATTTATTACAAACAACGAGTAAACATTATTATAAATTCAACGTCTATTATTACGTTATGATTGACTAATTCAACGTCTTCAATTATCTTAATCGATTACACGTCTAATTCCTTCAATCCATACCTTTATTTAAATAAACTAATGCACCTAGTTTAAATACAATTAAATAATCCTTCCTAAAACATTTCTCCTATAAACTTTAAACCAAATATAATCTACCTATCTATATAATTCAAACCTAAATAAAATTCTAATTGCTACCTAATTTGATTCACTCAAACAAATATCAACCAAAGAATTCTATTCAAAAACAAATGTTCTCCTAGGCCAAAATTATTAAATCTACCAAAACAAAATTATTCAATTATATTTCTTTTTAACCTATATCCTACCAAAATTGCATATACCAAATTAAGGATACGACGATGGAAATAAATACATTCGATACAAGTACAGAGGTAAAGAATGCAATTCAGATATCAAACTCCACACCTAGGTAGAACTTCCAAGATAAATCAAGCATATAAAATCAAATACAAAGAGCAGTAAGGAAACACCAACACACATTGACTGAGCACAATAAATAATACCCATCAAGTCAAATTTTCAAGCATAAGTGGCTGCGAAAATAGTGATAGTAAAGAGGAATGGGAAGCGCGCTGGTGAAACCTACAATAGCATAATGAACTTTGACCAAACAACAAATACAAAGGTAAAGAGAATGCAATTCAGATATCAGAATCCATGCCTAGGTAGAATTGTTGAGATAAATCAAGCATATAACATCAAATACAAAGAGCAGTAAGGGAAAAACACACATTGACCGAGTACCATAAATAATACCCATCAAGTCAAATTTTCAAGCAGAAGTGGCTGTGGAAATAGCGATAGGAAAGAGGAATGGGAAGCGCATTGGCGAAACCTACAATGGAATAATGAACATTGACTAAACAACAACCCAAAAACCTATCGACGACAAGTATAATGCATCGACATAATCATAAGAATTCTCCGTCAAATCTATAGATTGAAGGATAAACTAAACCCACGTTGTTCCACCATCCATGGGAAAGGCTTAAAATGATTATTGCAAATTTTATTAATACACAACACACCTCTTAAAGTGACATCTTGAAAATAGAATTGCAAGTTACAAATGAAAAGGCATGGCAATGAAATCGCTTACTAGACAAAACTAATTCCATCACACAGAGTATGCCACACCTATAAATCGGTTGGGTCTATGACTGAATTAGGAGACTGTCATTCAAGACCAAAGGGGAGACAAGGAAATGAAACATGTCGGCTGAAGAACATTAATAGGAATCTAATAATAAACTTCAACTTGCATAGAGATGACCCCATGTAAGGCGAAATAAAGGAACTAAAGGCACTATCGATATTTTGATTCAACCATCTTACTCAGACCAAAAAAAAGGAATTAGTAGGATAGCCAAGGCATCATAAATAAAGAGATTTTAAAACAATGAGATTTCCAAAGGAAAACTCCTTCTATCGATTATCATGTAGCTAACTCTATACTCACAGAGAACAAATAAAAATTGAACCATTTCATGACTTAAGGCAGCAAACAACAAAGACACAATGACATCGATTCCATGGGTAGAAAAATTATAACTATAATGGTTAAAATCAAATATACATCCTCTTATAGGTTGTCTAAAAAAGATGGATGAAACCAAATTTTAACCTAATATAACCAAAATATATAGAGAACAAAGGAGATACAACACTTCACCCAATTACAATTACAACACCCTATTAAATGACTTAAAAGCTTACACCATCATCATCAAATTGTTTTCCCAGATGTGATTTATTGACCAACATATAAGACAAAAGCTAAAGGGAGCAATACCAAACAACATGCATACGATATACTAAATACCAAAATACATGCATACGATAGGGAGCATCAATAGTGAGACATTCAAAATCAATTCCTTTGCAAAAGGGATTTCTAATACATTGCTGAATAATTTTATCTACACTAGACGAGTATTCCAAACAGAGTATAGAGAAGGCCTATCTGGTTTCTTATGCACACAACAAAGACTTATGTTTTATAACTTCCAATCCTTCCTTCGAACCTGTTTACTCGCAGACTAATTCACTTCAAACACAATATTCTTCAAAAACACAAAAAAACTGTAATTCCCTTTCAAATTATTTTGTAGAGCCCAAAAAAAATTAACTGATGAAACTTTTTTAAAAAATGAGCTTACTCCCCAAAAATCAAGAAAGAGTTTTGCTTTTATTTCTCCCAATAAAATCCAAGAGATAACTTTTGAGACCAAAAATCAACCATAATGGCAAGTTTCCAGCTCGACTAGCCATCTGATGTCATACATGTGCACACTTTATCCTTTTTCCATCTTTTTCCATTTTGCACTTGATTTTTCATCCATTCAAAATCTCATCTCTTTTATCACATTATTTCCACATTAAAATAATTATCTTTTCATGATAATAAATTGTTAAAATATAATTTAAAACAATACAATTCAATCTAATTATTTAATAAAACATTTAATTTTTAACAAAGCAATTTAATTTGATTATTTATTAACAACCGCCTCTTTTATATTTCGTAACATTAATTTATTTAAAATTATTAATTTAATTTTTCAAATTCATTTGCATTACCATTGTAAACCAATTTTAATTTAATTAATTAATTTAAACAAATCCATAAAACTATTAGGTTCTCCACAATTTAATGATATAATGACCAACAAAATATATGACATAATGTATAACTACTTACCTGAATAATAAATAAGGCCAAAATGGAGGGACATTACATCCTCCCCCCCTAAGCATCGACTTACTCCTGGAAGTTGCACGCAAGCATAAGCACAACGGTACAATGAACTAACAATTGTATCAACAATTATAACGAAATTAATTAGACAAATAAAATTAAACGACTTGAAAAGGGATGATACCAAAAATGGCAACGGGGTTGCAAACATACCGCATTGTCAAACATGAAGACGAGGTAATGAAATAGGATGGGGGATTTTCTTGTAACTCTAGTTTCCACATCATACCTATTGGGATTATAGGTCACACTCAAACCTGACAGTGTAGGCATAGTCAGTTCCCAGTACTTGCATCTTGCATCAAACCAATGTCAAGCAATATATAGATCTTATCACAAGCACACTGTGAGAGGAAGTCACAATGTAGCAGGGCTCTCGTGAATGAGCGATGCTGCATTGTCCTCTCACCCAAACTCTAAGTAATAAACACCACATCAAGTACAATAATTTTATAATCAATAACACTAATTATATCATAATCAACATCACAAAGGTATCTTTAATCAATGCATAGCAAGTAAGGTCACATGTTCGTATGCAGTTCATAGCCAAGTTAAGAAAAACACACAACCACTACATCATCATAACAAAAACACCAACAACGAGTATCACAATCATTCAAGTTAAATAACTATTCTCCAACCAAAACGAAATGGTGAACAACCACCAACACAGTCTCAAGGTTCACAACATAATATATCATAAAAAGTTTCAATGCAAAGCAAGCTACTCGCTATCAGCTAGAGGAAACTCCTATGGGTCCTCATTTGAATCCATCACAATTTTTTTTGGAAGTGGAGGAATGTGTTTGTAGGCACTCCTTTTCCTCCTTCATTAAATTGGGTACGTTGGGTCCACACCCCAACGAACAATCACGAATTACCAGTGGATTTCTAGCTTTTGCAGTGTCCTTAGTTCCATCAACCTTCTTGAACTTTTCTATGTTGATTCGAACGAGGGCGTGGAAAATGGTATCCTCATCGGAAACCTCCTCTAGTGACTATCGTAACTGCAACCTTTCTAACCTCAGTTGATTAGGGTTTTTTCCTTCGCCTCCCGGGTTGTTCTGTGAATTTTGACGTTCCTCACATTTAGTATTGTGAGAACTCAGAGATGACGAGCTCTAGCAGTTGGCTTTGCAGCCACCACCTTGGCCTCTTCCACGGCCACGACCCCTACCCCTAGGCATATTATTGCGCAACATAAGGGGAGATCATGTAAGTTTAAAGAGTGATGCACAAAGGTTAACCTAATGGTCTCCACTAACCTAGAGTATCCTGTGTTTGCAAACCTAGCTCTGATACCAAGTTGTAATGCCCCGCCTCACGAACCCAAAGGTAATCTTAAACTAAAAAAAATATAGCACATTTTTTTTAGATGTCCTTTGGGGTTCATGTGATGAGGCAATACAGCTTGGTATTAGAGCGAGGTTTGCAAACATTGGGTACTCTAGGTTAATGGAGCCCATTAGGTTAAACTTTTCACATGACTGGTGAAAATTACATGATCTCCCCTTATGTTGCGCAAGAACAAGCTTAGGGGTAGGGGTCATGGTTGTGGAAGAGGCTAAGGTGGTGGCTGCAGAGCCAACTGCCATAGCTCGTCATTTTTGAGTTCTCATAGGACTGAACGTGAGGAACTTTAGGGTTCATAGAACAACCCGGGAGGTGGAGGAAAAAACCCTAAGCAACTGGGGTTAGAGAAGGTGCAGTTACGAAAGTCACTGGAGGAGGTTTCTGATGAGGAGACCTTGGCCCACACTCTTGTTCGAATCAAAATAGAGAAGGGCAAGAAGGTCGATGGACCTAAGAACATTTCTAGAGATGGGAAACTATCGATAATTTGTGATTGGCCATTAAGGTGTGGACCCAACGTACCCAATTTAAAGAAGGTGGAAAAGGAGTTCCCTCAAGCACATTCCTCCACTTCCAAAAAAAGTTGTGATGGATTTAGATGAGGACCTAGAAGAGTGTCCACTAACTAATAGTGAGTAGCTTTCTTTGCATTGATTTTTTTTATGATATATTATGTTGTGAACCTTGAGACTGTGTTGGTGGTTGTTCACCATTTTTTTTGGTTCGACAATAGTTATTTGACTTGTTATTTGACTTGGATGATTGTGATACTCATTGATGGTGTTTCTGTTATGATGATGAAGTGCTTGTGTGTTTTTCTTAACTTGGCTATGAACTGCATACGAACATGTGACCTTACTTGTTATGCATTGATTAAAAATTCTTTTGTGATGTTAATTATGATATAATTACTATTATTGATGATGCAATTATTGTACTTGATATGGTGTTTACTGCTTAGAGTCTAGGTGAGAGGATGGTGTAGCATTGCTCGTTCACGAGTGTCTTGCTACGCTATGACTTCCTCTCATGGTGTTCTTGTGATAAGATATATTTATTGGTTGATGCAGGTACTGGGCACCGACTCCACCTGCAATGTCAGGTTTTAGCATGCCCTATAATCCCAGTGGGTATGATGTGGAAACCAGAGTTGACAAGAAAGTCCCCCATCCTAGTTTGTTACCTTGTCTTCATGTTTGATAATGTGGTCCATTTGCAACCCCGTTGCCATTTTTGGTATTGTCTCTTTTCAAATCATTTAATTTTATTTGTCTAATTAATGTTGTTATAATTGTTGATACAATTTTTAGTTCATTGTATACTTATGCTTGCATGCAACTTCTAGGAGTAAGTCGATGCTTAGGGGGGAGGATGTAATGTCCCTCTGTTTTGGCCTTGTTATTTGGGTAAGTAGTTATTCATTATGTCATGTATTTCGTTGGTTATTATATCATTAAATTATGGAGAACTTAATGGTTTATATAGTTTTGTTTAAATTAATTAACTAAATTAAAATTGATTTACTATGGTAATTCAAATGAATTTGGAAAATTAAATTAATAATTAAATAAATTAATGTTACGAAATATAAAGGAGGTGGTTATTAATAAATAATCAAATTAAATTACTTTGTTAAAAAGTAAATGTTTTATTAAATAATTAGATTAAATTGTATTATTTTAAATTATATTTTAATAATTTATTATCATGAAAAAGTAATTATTTCAATGTGGAAATAATGTGATAAAAAGATAAGATTTCAAATGGATGAAAAATCAAGTGCAAAATAGAAAAAGATGGAAAAAGGATAAAGCGTGCACATGCACGACTTCAGATGGCTACTCGAGCTGGAAACTTGCCATTATGGTTGATTTTTGGTCTCAATTGTTATATCTTGGATTTTATTGGGAGAAATAAAAACAAAACTTTGTATTGATTTTCGGGGAGTAAGCTCATTTTTGAAAAAAGTTTCATTAGTTAATTTTTTTGGGCTTTGCAAAATAATTTGAAAGGGAATTACAGTTTTTTTGTATTTTTGAGGAATATTGTGTTCGATGTGAATTAGTCTGGGAGTAAATGTTTTTGAAGGAGGGATTGGAAGTTACGAAACAAAAGTCTCCATTGCGTGCGTAGGAAACCAGGTAGGTCTTCTTTGTGCTATGTTTGGAATACTCGTCTAGTGTAGATAAAATTATTCAACAATGTATTAGAAATCCCTTTTGGCGAGGATTTGATTTTGAATGTCTCACTGTTGATGCCGATTTATTTTGCATGTAATATATTTGTCATTCAATTTTGTTTGGTTTTCATAGTTTTGTTTAGAGTTCAATTTCTTAACATGGTATTTAGTATATTGAATATACATGTCATTTGGTATTGCTCCCTTTAGCTTCTGTCTTATATGTTGGTCAATAAATCCATCTAGGAAAATAATTTGATGATGATAGTGTAAGCTTTTAAGTTATTTAATAGGGTACTGTAATTGTAATTGGGTGAAGTGTTGTATCTCCTTTGTTCTCTATATATTTTGGTTATATTAGGTTAAAATTTGGTTTCATCCATCTTTTTTAGACAACCTATAAGAGGATGTATATTCGATTTTAACCATTATAATTATAATTTATCTGCCCATGGATCAATGTCATTGTGCTTTTGTTGTTTGTTGCCTTGAGTCATGACATGGTTCAATTTTTATTTGTTCTCTGTGAGTATAGAGTTGGCTGCATGATAACCAATAGGAGGAGTTTTTCTTTGGCAATCTCATTGTTTTAAAAGCTCTTTATTTGTGATGCCTTGGCTGTCTTACCGATGCCTTTGTTTTGGTCTAAGTAAGATGACTGAATCAAAATCTCGATAGCGCCCTTATTCCTCAATTTTTCCTTACGTGGGGACGACTTTATGCAAGTTGAAGTTTATTATTAGATGCCTATTAATGTCCTTCAACCGTTTTGTTTCATTTCCTTGTCTCCCCTTTGGTCGTGAATGATAATTTCCTAATTTAGTCATAGACCCAGCCGATTTGTAGGTGTGGCATACTCTGTGTGATGGAATCGATTTCCATTTTTTTTCATCTGTAGTTTGGAATTCTATTTTCAGGATGTCACTTTGAGAGGTGTGTTGTGTATTAATGAAATATTCAGTAATCATTTTAAGCCTTTCCCATGGATGGTGGAACAACGTGGGTTTAGTTTGGCCTTCAATTTGTAGATGTGATGGAGAAGTATTATGACTATGTCGATGCATTATACTTGTTGTCGATAGGTTTTTGGGTTGCTGTTTGGTCAAAGTTCATTATGCCATTATAGGTTTCGCCAACGTGCTTCCCATTCCTCTTTACTATCGCACATACAAGTGCAACATTAAACATAAATAACACTACTTAAAGGATGACTATTTCCAGAGGCACACAAAGGAAAAAGAAAAACATACGAGGATACTATAGGAATAGTGTCATTGCATGGTCCTGGCATGGGTTACCCTGGCTGCCTGTCACTAGGCGTCGACCCCCATCTATGGTTATCCTGGTTGCCTCTCACTAGGCACCGACCCAATAAGGTGACACATGCAGTACCACTAGTTCCTTTCATGAGGATAAGGTAGTGATCTTGTCGATCAGGATTTCTCAGCCCATCCTTAGCCTGTTATAGCACTATAGGCATGGGTGAGGTATCTTATTTTATTTAATGTGAACCTACCCAAAACCCACTAGTTAATTAATTAGGTTATCACTTATTGAGAAAACTCTTCTAAGGGTTATCTAGGCTGCCCTTTTGTGCGCCAACCCCCATGAAGAGCCACTCTCCCTAGTAGCATAAAAAAAATCCACATAAAATCTAGGGTGTACCAATTCACACAAAGCACCAAAAATTATAAAATCATAATCATACGCCTGGCATGAACCTTCCCGCACAAAGACCATATCACAAAGTAAAGCAATGGTGCAAGGCAACAACCCACATACTTAAAACAAGAATGAAAATCAAGAGCTTCACAAGAACCAAATATGAGAATCCATCATGTAACCAACTTTTTCCTTAGCCTCTAGAAGTCTAATAAATCAACTACCCATAAACTCCCAGTTGATAGTAACTCAACACCATGGGTTCCCAACATAATCTCCAAAACATGTCTTCAAAAAAAGTCATCACATAAAGACACCTCATTTCAAAATTAACACAAGAGAAAGGCTCGCAACATGGAACCATAAAACAAAATCAACCACCACAAAAAACAATAACAATCCAACAGTCAACCCAATTAACTCAATTATCACAGTCACTTACAATAATCAATAGTACACCAACCCATCTGTACATACATGAGAAAAAATTGTTTGTATAATTCCTAAAATCATTTCCTAAACACCAACTTCACCTAATAATCATTCACACAATAATACACAAATGCTAATGATAAAAAAATTCATCCAAATACAAAAAACTGTAATTCCCTTTCAAGCTCGCTATCGGGATGTGGCAGAGACACACACACACACACACATATATATAAACTCTAGGCTTTTTAATCCATCTGTTTCAATGGTCCATCTAGCTTGGCCAAGCAAATAAAATATTAAAATGATAGTTTTGAAAAGGAAACCTATCATCTCTGGAAGCCCACATTCAACATCCTGTCTCGGAAGTGGTTTCATAAAATAAATACATATAGAATAATTTTTCTAATCATTCAGTTCTTTTTAGTGCAGTTTTATTTTCAAGTTCTCTAAATGTTATATAAGGTTTCGATTCATTGACAATGAAATATCCATTAAATAATTGTTCCAATGCAATTTTACAATCCAACTAATTAGTAACTTATGCTTCTCGTAAAAATAGTGATTCAATGTGTTTCTATAGTTTCTATTGTTCGACTGGAATTTTAATATTAAATTATAATTCATCATGTACATGTTAAATTCACTCATAAACAAATTGAAAACAATTCCTTCAGAATATATATACATGACCATATGTGTATATATTTATATATATTATCATATATATATAAATCCAGACATATTTATTCATGAAAAATATCTAAAAGGCAGAAATAAAACTTAGATTATACATATCATTAGAAAATCAGATTTATATGTTAAAATATCATTATAAAATTAGAAACATATTCTCAACAATTTATATTTAAAAAAATAGAAGTTGAGTAACAATTCAGATTTTGTATGTTTTAAATTATATTTTGTATATATATATATATACATATGTATATATATTAAAAAATTAGATCTCGATAAATTAAATTCATGCTACACATATATCTAAAAGTATATATATATATATAATACTATATATATGTATATATATATATATATAAATATAAAAGACATAATGCATATTTATAAAAGCTTCATACTATATATATACAAATTTAACTGTTGGTGGCCAGGGGCGAACAAGTTTGAACATAATTTAAGTTTAAATATTGAAAGATTCAAAGTATTGTATGGGATGAGGTGGGCGACTGCTCTCTCATAGGCGCAACCCCTATGGGAGGGCAACACCCTCTCCATGGGCCGCGACTTGTGGAGAGGTCGCTGACCTCTCCACAACCCTCATAATATGCAACTATAGGTTGCTTTCGATTTGCTATTATTTTATAATTTTTTAAATTCAAACAATTCAATGCTTGAAACCAACGATTCCTCCATTCAGACATTGGTTCAAATATTGAGCAACAATGTATATATATTTATATATGTATATATACTCAGGAAGATATATATACATATATATATATATATATATATATATATATATATATATATATATATATATATATATATATATATATATATATACATTTAATAGAAATAACATAGATTGATTGGGTTTTCTATTTTCTCATACAGAAAAATAATACATATTCACAAGGTAATATTGTTTGAATGCTAATTTAAATCTTCTCTCATTACAAACAGAGATGATTCATTTACACACACAACTGAAGTAAAATTTCATGGAAATAGTGATTAAAAACCTCAAATCCAATGCCATCTTGATGAAATTGCTCTAGTTCTATTGTCCTTTCCTAATCAATTCCTCTTTTTTTCCCAATTCCTATCAAATTCTACTATTCTTGTTTTGCATCCATTTTGTTTTCAGAGAGAAAGAAGAAAGATAACAATTTTTTTTTTTTTCATCATGAATCCTCTTGTTCAGAAAATAAGAGTTTTTATAAACTTTTTATTACTTTCTTCCTCTTTTTGCTTCTTTATTTTTGCTTTGTTTTTTTGTTTTGTTTTCTAAATTTTAACAACTTTTCTCTTATTTTTCTATTTTTTAATTGTTTTCTATCTATCGGTTTGTTTTTGAAAATCTTCCCATTTTCCATTTCATTCTAAGTTTTCCAATAAATCTAATTTTAAAAGAAAGCAAGATTTATTGCTAAACTCACAATTATCTTCAAGTAACTAAATAAATAATATTTAATTTTCAAATAATCAATAAAATTAAAATAAAACAATTATTTTATTTCCTTGCACTTTTAATTTACTATTAATTAATTTAATTAACAATTATAAAATAAAGGCAAAAATAAACAATTAACTAAATATTAATTCCTAAATGCAACTACATGTTACTAAGTGTGTGTGTGCGAGAGTATCCGTTTCATCTTAATCATCCTAGATGGCTAACCTCCTCTACCTTAACCACCCTCTTGGTCTTCAACAACCTACATCTCATGTAAACTTAGGCACCCATTAATAGATTAGTGTCCAAAAAATATAAATCAAAGAAATACAATTCATCATTCTAATATATCATTTTCTATGTTATACCATTTGAATTTAAATAATAATCATCACATTTCATTTTTCTAAAATAAAATAACATTCATTTATTCATATTTCAGTTCTATATAAAGTAAAATCAAGCAGTACTAAAGTTTGAGATGTGACATCCTTCCCCACTTGGAAGAGACATTGTCTTGATGTCTTATTACAAACATCTACATAACATAGTCTGAAACAACCAGTATATAAAAGAGTCATAATAAGCATAAAATAGAAAATATGCTAGAGTTTCAAATGTGGAAAAGATCTATCAATATCTTCTGCATTTTCCCTGGTGGCACTATCCACCGAATACTGGTCCCACTGGACCCTATACTGCACAACCTCTTGGTTTTGCAACTTAACGTTTCTCCAAATCCTGGTGGGCTCCACTAGCACTGCCCTTGGATCTTGAACTTGCAATGCACTCCAGTCAAGGATATGAGTAACAACTGGATGGTATGGCTTGATTACAGAAACATGGAAGATATTATGTATATGGGAGAGAGCTGGCGGTAGAGCAAGCATACAAGCAACTGGATTGATGATTACCAATATATCAAATGACCCAACATATCTAGGGGAAAGCTTAGAGTTCTTTCTGAAAGAGAATGAACTCTTCTGCAGTCAAACCCTTAGGAAGAACTTATCTCCCACTGAAAACTGTCTAAAGGTTTGGTTCCTATCTGCTAAACTCTTCTGACGATCTAAAGCTTGTTTCAATTTTTCCTTGATTAGCTTCATTTGATCCTCCATTTCTCTTAACATCTCTGGTCCAATAACAATTCGGTATTCCACCTTATCTCAACTAATAGGTGTACGACATTTATGGCTGTACAAAGCCTCAAACAGTGCCATTCCTAGAGAGGTGTGATATGAATTATTATATGCAAAATCCACTAAAGGTAGATACTCCTCCCACTGATGTTGTTGATCTATACAGTACATCCTGAGGAGATCCTCCACTACCCGATTCACCCTCTCTGTTTGACCATTAGTCTCTCGATGATAAGCTGAGCTAAAGTTTAATTTCATTCCCAAAGAAGCATTCAATGTCGTCCAGAACCTGGAAGTCATACGAGTGTCGTGATCATAGATGATTGTCTTTGGCACTCTGTGCAATTGAAAAATTTCCTATACAAACTTCTTTGCTAAGACCAATGAGCCATCCTTAATATTTCCAGGCATGAAGTGAGCTAATTTTGTCAATTTAGCAACCACAACTAAGATAACATCATGTCAATTCTTGGTCATAGGCAACCCTTGAATAAAATCCATAGTGATTACCTGCCATTTGTATTTCGGTACCCTATGTGGATATAGAAGTCCTACTAGATGCACATGTTCAACCTTAACTTGTTGACATTCCAAGCATTGGGCTACAAAAGCAATTACATCTTTTCTAAGTCTTGGCTAGAAATATAATGGTCTAAGTCCCTCCATCATTTTTGTTACACTGGGGTGCCTTGAATATGGTGCATTATGGAATTTTGTTAACACCAAATCCCTCAATCCCTACATGTTAGGAACATACATCCGTCCCTGGTACATTAAATTTTCATCAGTCTCAAACAAATAGCCATCATATCGACGATTTGAAGGGTTTTGCTCTAGGGCTTGTTTCACTCTATCATGATGCTCATCTCCTGGAAAAGCTTGGATCACTTGTTGTCTAAAATTTGACCTTATCATAACCATAGCTGCAAGATGTCTTCTCCTGTGTAGGGAATCTGCAACTCTATTTTATTTCCTTTTTATATATTTTATGCTAAAGTCATACTCACTAGAAAACTCCAACCATCGTCTTTGTCGAGCATTCAAGTTGGGATGAGTGAAAATATATTGTAATCTCGAATAATCTATTTTCAATTCAAAAGGCTTCCCTAAAAGGTAATTCCTCCACATTTGAAGCGCATGCACTATGGCAACCAACTCCAAGTTATGTGGTGCATAGTTCAATTCATGCTGTTTCAGTTTCCTAGACTCGTATGCCACCACTTGTCCTTCTTGCATAAGCACTGCTCCTACACCTTCTCCTGAGGCATCCATTATCACTGTAAAGTTCCCATTTGGATCTGACACAATCAAATGGGTGAAGAGGTAAGTTTCTCCTTTAGATTTTGAAAATCCTTCTCACATTTATCACTCCATTCAAATTTCTTTACAAACTACAACCATAATAACAACAAGAGGGAAAAATACAACAATAATAATAAAAATAACATGAGAGATGCTTTAGATAGACCCAGAGCACCCCGCGGAGGTTGTTACATATGCGGTGGTGAGCACTTGCTAGTGTGTGTCCTCAAAGAGCGAATAACCAGGAGAACATGAACTAGCATCACATCCATGTGGCGGTTGATAATTGCCAAGCTGACTTCCAGGCTACACCAATCTAGTTCACTGGTAAGATTTTTGGATATCCTATTTCCATCTTAATTTATACGGGAGCCACTGAGTGTTTTGTAGATCCTCATGTTATTTCAAAATTACCTGTTAAGCTGGGATATATGTTTAAATCATGGAAGGTTCAATATGGGAACCCGGTAGAGAGAACAATAGAGCGATGTCTAGCCAACAACGAACTTGAACTTCCCAACTTTGAGACACAGGTTAACTTGTATGTAGCACCCCTAGGGTAGTGTGATGTAATCTTGGGAATTAATTGGCTAAATGAGCATAAGTCCATTGTTGATTGTGAAGAGAAGACAATGAAATTCTTAGATGATTGGGGTAACAGTGTTGAAATTCATGGTTTAAAGAAGCCCTAGAACTTAGGCAGATCTTTGGCATGCAGTTAAAGAAGGCTCACAGAAAAGGGTACACTATCTATGCAATACAGGTTAGGGATTTGGATGGCTCAAAATTGCCAGCTAATGATCATCCTATTTTGAAGGAATTTCAAGATGTTTTTCCTAATGAACTGACTGAGCTACCACCTAAACAAGAGTTTGAATTCTCAATTGACTTGTTACCTAGAACTGAGCCTCAGCCAAAGGCACCATACAAGATGAACACTATTAAATTGTATGAGATGAAGGCCCAGTTACAAGAGTTGCTTAACTAGGGATTTATCAGGCCAAGCATGTCTCCATGGGGAGCACCTGTCATTTTTGTAAAGAAGAAGGATGTGACCTTAAGGCTATGTATTGATTACAGAATGCTTAATAAGGTTACCATAAAAAAGAAGTATCCACTTCCTAGGATAGATGAACTATTTGATTAGATGAAAGGGGCTAAGGTATTCTTGGAGATTGATCTACGATCGAGATACCATCAGCTAAGGATTAAAGATGAGGACATTTTCAAAACTGCTTTGAAGACCAGATACGAGCACTATGAGTTTACGATGTTACTGTTTGGGATAACTAATGCCCCAAATTTTTTTATGAATTTGATGAACAACATCTTCCGAGACTGCCTAGATGACTTTGTGCTAGTTTTCTTAGATGTTATATTAATATATTCTAAGTCAGAGGAAGAGCATGATAAACATCTAAGGACAGTGTTGCAGCGCTTGAGGGACCACAAGCTTTATGGGAAAATGTCTAAATGTACATTCTACCAAACAAAGGTACACTATTTGGGATATGTGATTTCAGTTGAAGGGATAGTAGTGGACCCAGATAAGATAAAGGCAATCATGGAGTGGCTAGTACCACAAAATGTTTCCAAAGTCCACAACTTTATGGGGCTTGCTGGCTATTATAGGAATTTTTTTTAGGGGTTCTCAACCATTGAAGCACCCATCACTGCACTCCAAAAGAAAGGAAAGAAATTTGAATGGAGTGATAAGTGTGAGAAAGCTTTTCAAACAATAAAGGAGAAACTTACCTCTGCACCCATTTTGATTGTGCCAGATTCAAATGGGAACTTTACAATGATAACAGATGTCTCAGGAGAAGGTGTAGGAGCAATACTTATGTAGGAAGTACAAGTGGTCGCGTACGAGTCTAGGAAAATGAAACAACATAAATTGCACTATGCACCACACGATTTGGAGTTGGTTGCCATAAAGCATGCGATTCAAATGTGGAAGCATTACCTTTTAGGGAATCCTTTTGAATTGAAAATAGATCATTCAGGATTACAATATATCTTCACTCAACCCAACTTGAATGCTCAACAAAGACGACGGTTGGAGTTTTTGAGTGAGTATGACTTTAGCATAGAATATATAAAAGGGAAAGAAAATAGAGTTGCAGATTAGCTAAACTCTTCTGACGATCTGAAGCTTGTTTCAAAATTTCCTTGATTAGCTTCATTTGATCCTCCATTTCTCTTAACATCTCTTGTCCAATAACAATCCGGTCTTCCACCTTATCCCAATTGATAGGTGCACAAAATTTTTGACCATACAAAGCCTCAAATGGTGCCATTCCTAGAGAGGCATGATATGAATTATTATATGCGAACTCCACTAAAGGTAGATACTCCTCCCACTGATGTTGTTGATCCATACAGTACATCCTGAGGAGATCCTCCACTACTTGATTCATTCTCTCTATCTGACCATTGATCTTTAGATGATAAGCTGAGCTAAAGTTTAATTTCATTCCCAAAGAAGCATTCAATGTCATCCAGAACCTGGAAGTCATATGAGGGTCGCGATCATAGATGATTGTCTCTAGCACTCCATGCAATAAAAAAATTTCTTGTACAAACTTCTTCACTAAGACCAATGAGCCATCCTTAAGACTTCCAATACATCACCATGGGAAAAACAAGGAAAATAGGTCAATTTAACAAAGGAAGTACCCTTCAAACTTATCCAATCATCTTGAAACCTTGGTGCAGCAAATTAAATGGCTCAAAACCACATAATCCAAGTTTTTAGACCTCTATGACACCTCTAACACACTCCAGCACAAACCCCTCCTCAACTTGCCTAAAAAACTAGGGCTTTTTTATTCTAGGACTTCCAAACACTTCCAGGTCTTAAATTTTGACTTTTCACCATTAATTCAACATTACTCAACTACAGCAACTCAAAAATATACCTCTTGTTAAGGCAGATTCTCCACTGCTATACCCTAGGGTCCATCTTCATGCCTTTTTTCATGCTAAATCACTGTGCACATGTTATATTTCCTCTTCCCTGCACATTTCTTTGTTAGTTTCTCATGGTACATGTTATATTTGATCCATTTCATAAGTTTTCAGTCATAACACCCTATGAAATGGATCATTTATTCATTTAAAACCCTCAAAACTGTGTAAAATCTGCACTTTTCCTGTGGACAGTCAATTAAAACGTGGTAGAGTTGATCTATTATGCTTACCAGAACATGTAAGGAATGTTAAAACATGCAAATATAGATTACCAAGGTGTCCAACAATGTATATCTTCAACGGGAATCAATGATTCATCAAAAAAACACCAAACTAGTGCAAGAAATCTGTGTTTTTTCTTTATTTTCAGAAACAGTCCGTACAAATCTTTCACCAACCACCTAACCTCCCTACAAATGATGATTTTAGGGTTATAGATCAATTCCCAAACTGTCCCAACCAATTCAAGTCGGTTCCCATTACATTAGAGTTAATTAAACCCCTAATCTCACTTTCCCGCCTAAACTGAAATTTGAAAATTTGAAATTACAAACTCTCATTTTATTAACATCTACCCCCTAAAAACTATTGGATATTCAATATCCAAGTTTATTTGACCTATTTAAAATATAAGATCACTAATCTAACCCCTGGAACATAGTTTTCCCCTTTACATTGCATTTTTTAAACTAGATTCCTTAACAGGAGCATTAGAACTTTCAACATTCTTATTACATTTATTCATACCAAATGCCATTATAGGCTCCAATACATCATAATTGATGCTTTGACATGCTTGGAAGGTCCTCCTGACCCCTGCACTCTCCTGGTTCTTGGAATGCTCCTTGAAGGCCCTGGGTGCTCCTGCACCATTCTCCCCAGGAAAGAAAAAACTCTTGCCCCAAGAAGTGTCCCATGTGTTGCCACCAAAAGACCTTTTGTTCTCATGTGTTTTCTTCTTCCAATGAGCAGGTATGTAGTCCCCCAAAGTCACTGTCTTTCTCTTCTGCCAATCTGCATTCTTAACATTTATCATGTGAGAACCAAAATAGGGTCTGATTTGTCTTCTTTGCTGCTTGATAACAGTGGATTCTTGTGCCCTGCTCCTGCCCTCATTCCACTGCCTCCTTTGTGAAAGAACTCCACCATTGACACCATCATTTATAGGGCATTCAATGCCACCAACCCTGATACTATCCAGATCCCACAAGGACTGATTTGAAGGACTGTCCATCTCATAACCCTGCTGCAACTTATCTCTTTTCAGCTTGCCAATGCCTTCCCCTGTTTCACCCTGCTTATTCACCTGCAAACTCTTCTCAAAACAAATCACAAAACTATCATTAGACTGCTCCAAAGGTAAAGGAACCAACTGATATTTAACATCTCCTTTGTGAACCAAATATGTGTTAAGAAACCCATCATGCAAAGTTCTTCTAACATACTGCCATGGCCTTCCCAAGATGATATGACCACAAGTCATTGGAATGACATCACAAAGCACTCTATCCTGATATGAACCAATGGAGAAATCAACAAAAGCTCTCTTACCAATCTCTACATGTTGTCCTTGAGTTACCCAAGTGGCCTTGTAGGGAGTAGGATGATCAAAAGTTTCAATCCCTAGCTTGGTTACCATATCAAGTGAAACTAAATTGCTATGTGACCCTGAATCTATGAGCAATCTGTAGATCTTACCATGACTGAGACAATTTGTTTTGAAAATGGTTACCTTTGGTTCTTGATGAAGCCTTTCTCCTTGCTTGATCATGAGAAACTCACCATCAGTCACAGGGTCTGCCATGAATGTTTTTGGTTCCTCCTTCTTGTCTTCTTCTTCTTGTACCAAGTTAGCTCTCCTTTCTCTGCCCCTATCAGCTTGTTCCCATTTAGGACACTTGAAGGAAGGATGCCCTGGTTCATTGCAATTGAAACATCTACCTGTAAATGGTCCTCTACCTTGTCCAAATCTGCCTCCTTCAAGGAGCACCCAGGACCTTCAAGGAGCACTTCAAGAACCAGGAGAGTGCAGGGGTCAGGAGGACCTTCCAAACAAGTCAAAACATCAATTATAATCTATTGGAGCCTATAATGGCATTTGGGTTGAATAAGTGTAATAAGAATGTTCAAAGTTTCAAGGTTCCTGATAAGGAATCTAGGTCAAAAATGCAATGTAAGGGGTAAATTATGTTTTAGGGATTTGATTAATGATCTAATGCTTTGGATAGGTCAAATAAACTTGGATAGTGAATATCCAATAGCTTTTAGGGGGTAGATGTCAATAAATTTCAAGTTTGTTATTTCAAATTTTTCAAATTTTAGTTTGGGCGGGAAAGTGAGTTTAGGGGTTTAATTAACTTTAATGTAATGGAATCCGACTTTGGTTGGTTGGGACAGTTTGGGAATTGATCTATAACCCCAGGAGAGTCACTTGTATGGAGGTTGATGAAGTTTTGAAGGAATTGTACAGACTGTTCTAAAAAAAAAGGCAGTAAATTACAGTTTTTTGCATTATTTTGTGTTTTTTTGGCAGTTTATTGAATTCCTATTGAAGTTTAATTCATGGTGAAGGATTGAGGATTGGTATTTGCATGTATTCTAACCCTTGAATTCTCTGAAAGTTAATAAGAATCAATTCTTGTACATTTTTTGGCTGACTGTCTACAGGAAAGGACAAATTTACACAGTTTTGAGGGTTTAAAATGAATAAATGATCCATTTCATAGGGTGTTATGACTGAAAACTTATGAAATGGATCAAATATAACATGTACCATGAGAAACTAACAAATAAATGTGCAGGGAAGAGGAAATCTAACATGTGCACAGTGATTTAGCATGAAAAAAAGGCATGAAGATGGACCCTAGGGTATAGCAGTGGAGAATCTGCCTTAACAAGAGGTATATTTTTGAGTTGCTGTAGTTGAGTAATGTTGAATTAATGGTGAAAAGTCAAAATTTAAGACCTGGAAGTGTTTGGAAGTCCTAGAATCAAAAAGCCCTAGTTTTTGAGGCAAGTTGAGGAGGGGTTTGTGCTGGAGCATGTTAGATGTGTCATAGAGGTCTAAAAACTTGGATTCTGTGGTTTTGAGCCATTTAATTTTCTGCCCCAAGGTTTCAAGATGATTGGATAAGTTTGAAGGGTACTTCCTTTGTTAAATTGACCTATTTTCCTTGTTTTTCCCATGGTGATGTATTGGAAGTCTAAACTGGTCCAAGGGAGTTATATCTGATATTGAAGTATGTTATGTAAGTCCTTAATGGGTGTCTAAATCCATATTTTATTTGTTAAGTGTTTTGGAAAGCGTGAGTGTAAAGTGGCTTAAACTAGGTTGCCTGTGCTACAAGGGAGGACATGCTATATGGTGGAATTTTGATGAGTTCTTTGAAACCCATTTTGAAATTGATCTAAAGATCATTTGTGAGTCATTTTGAGAAGGTTCCACCTTCCTCTGCATCAGTGGGCAAGGGTGGGAGAGGGTTTGAGAGAGTGGGAGAGGGTGGGAAAGGGTTGGAGAGGGTAGGAGAGGGTGAGAGAGGGTTGGAGAGAGTGTTAGAGAGTGGGAGAGGGTGGAAGAGGGTGAGAGAGGGTTGGAGAGAGTGGGAGAGGTCCTAAGAGGGTGGTAGAGGGCTGGAGAGGGTTGGAGAGGGTGGGAGAGGGTGTAAGAGAGGGTTGGAGAGAGTGAGAGATTGTCGGAGAGGGCTAGAGAGAGTGTTGTAGATGCTGGTAGAGGGTAGGAGAGGATTGGAGAGAGTGGGAGAGGGTAGGGAAGGTGGGAAAGGAAGGGAGAGGGTGAGAGAGGGGGGCTGGAGTGGTGGAGGGTTTGGAGGAGGAAGGAAGGAGATCTGTGGAGGCTGGAGGAGGGAAAAGGAGGGAAGGGTGGAGTGGAGGGTGTGGCCGAGTGGAGGGTGATGGGCCGAGATGACTGGAGGAGAGTGATGGCAGGGTCAGTGGTGGGCGGAGGAGATGGGCCGATGGAAGACCCAAGATGGGCTGGAGGCTGGGATTGGGTCGGGAGGTGGAAGAGGGAATGGAGTGGAGAGGCCCTAAAGGTGGTGGAGGGGTTGGAGGGAGGGGCTGAGGGCCAGAGAGTGGAGGGTGGTGGATAGTGGAGGGAATGGAGGGTGGCTGAGTGGAGGGTGGAGGGAAGGGTGGAATGGAATGGAGAGTTGACATACCCATGCCACCGACATGCGGCGCAATACGGGCGATATCCGATGACAGCGTATTAAATCGCGGCGCCGCATCGATAAGCGCAGATGTTTATTATTGATACCGATATTTTGATGCAATGTATCGTGATATCGCGATGACGCGTGATGATGAAGCGATATACGTACGATATAACGTCCACGATAAATCAGATATTTACCGACATGATGTGACATCCCGACCGAGGGCTGGCAGATAACGATGGGTCGATGGCGATAATGATGTATGAACATTATAACGGGATATTTACGCGAACGAAAATCGCATATCGCCGATATTTTAACCGCGAGATAGCGATGATCCGACATATGATGCAAGCGATGGCACGCGTATGCCGGGCGGGATAAGGAGAGGCTGGAGATGGATATCCCAAGATTTAAGTAGGATAATGGAGGGTGGAGGAATAACGGAGGACTGGAGGAGTGGGATAAATAGGAAGAGTGGAGTGGGTGGAGGGTTGGAGGAGTGGAAGAGTTCCCAAGAGGGAGGGTTGGAGAGGGAATGGAGGGGTGGAGTGGGAATGGTGGAGGGTCAGGGAGGGTGGCCGAGATGGGGAAGGAAAGGTGGAGGAGGGATGGAAGAGGAAGGAAGGTGGAGCGATATAACCCGATGGGCATAAGATAACGATGACCGGCTGATGACACCGATATTAACGATACCATTATTATTACCGATAACCAAGGCCGGGCGAACATATCCGATGATTGCGCGATGGGCGGTCGTACCGACTCATGATACGCTTTATTATTACCGATATTACGATAACCCAAGATGCTATGATAATCGATGCACCGATGGGCGATACCCGTGATGCGAACATATGCACCGGGATATTTATACCGACATTACCGACATACCAGACATTACGCCGATGATACGCGAAATGATGCATCCCGATGACAGCGATGGGCGTGGCGTTACCGATGGCGATGATGCGCGATGCATCGACATGAGCAAGATATCGATGGGTGGGAAATAAGTGGATATCTGATAGTGGAGGGTGGAGGAGATTCTTGGAGTGGAGGGTGGAGGAGGGTGGAGGGAATAATAATCATGGAGGAGGAGGTTGAAAGAGTGGAGGCCCAGATGGTGGAATGGAGGAGGGAAGGGTGGAAGGGAAGGTGGAGGGAGGGTGGAGGAAGGAAGGGTGGAGGAGGACAAAGATGAAGTGGCAGATAACGGAGATGGGCGGAGGCCGATGAGGCGGAGGCAAGACTTACTGGAGATGGGAGATGGCCAGAGCGTCAGAGTGGCAGATGGCAGGAGATGACTGGAGAGTGGATGGCAGGGAAGGCAATGGGAGATATCCCAAGATGTGGGCGGCAGAGGCCGAGGATGGCTGGGATGGCAGAGGGCCGGAGGACTGGATGGGAGGAGGGCAGGGAATGGAAAAGGGTGGAGGGTCGGAGAGTGGAAGAACCCTGAGTGGGTGACAGAGGGCTGGAGGGTGGGAGGGAAGAGGCTGGAGGAAGAGGTAACGTGATGTGGCGTGATGATAACGGGATATTTTCGGGGATGATGGGTCAGATATTACCGATAGCGGCATGGCAACATGGTCCGGATTGAAAGCGTGATGGGCGAGCCATCGATAAGTACAAGATGTATCGATATTACGTGATGATATCCGATGGGCAATGATAATCGATATACCGAGGCGATGATGCACTGGCAGATGGGCGAACATGATACCGGATATTTATTACGCGAGCGATGATCGGCATTATTTTCGCCCGATATTTTACCGTGATGATGGTCCGGATTGAAGCGTGATGGCGATACGCATCGATGATGGCAAGATGCTTATGATCGACATGCATAACCGATAACGATCAGGCGATGCTGATGCGATGATGGGCGCAGAAGGGCGCCGGAGAGAGGGCTGGCAAATCATGGGAGAGGGCCAGATGGGCTGGAGAGAGTGGAGAGGTCCCAAGAGGGTAGAGGGTGGAGGGCTGGAGAGGGATGGAAAGGAATGGAGGGTGGAAGAGGGCTGGAGAGAGTGGAAGGAGGAGTGGAGGGATGGAGAGGGTGGAAAGGTGGAGGCCGGAGGCCCCAAGAGGGTGGATGGAATGGAGGGGCTGGAGGGTGGAGAGGATGGAGTGGAGGAAGGGAAGGAGGGAAGGGCCCTGATGGGTGGCAGAAATGGGTCAGAGGAGTGGCCGAGAATGTGGAGATAATGGAGCAGGTGAAGAGGAGGGCCGAGAGGAGATAGTCCCAAGAGGGTGAAAGAGGGAATGGAGGGGAGGACTGAGACTGGGAGGGTAGGGTGGAGGATGGAGTGGAAGGAGAGGAACAGTGGGTGGAGGGAGGGTGGAGGGAGGAATGGAAGGGTGGAAGAGGGAGGGCCGGAAATGGATGATGGCGATACCGGATGGGTGATAACCCAATGATGGCAGCAGATACCGATATCGATGATACCGATGCAAGTGAACATGGTCGATATTTACGTGATGCACAGAGATATTTTCGCCGATATGCAAGTGGCCGTACGGGTGATATCCGGATGACAGCGATGGCGCCGCCTGATGGGCGGAAACGGCGATATAATCAAGAGATGATGATGCAATCGATGATGGGCGATGATACCGATGATGCGGAGATGGCGATAAGGAGATGGTCACGAATCACGCAAAAGATGGTCAGAGATGGCCGATATGGGGATGATATCCAATATGGCGGCGGAAGATACCGATACCGCCGACTTGCGATACCGATGACGGCGAACATGATACCGATATTATTTACATATGCGTGACATAACAGACATACCCCATGAGGCGATGACATGACCGGAGCGTGAGATGCACGCGACATACCGATGATGACATACATCCAAGATGCAAGCAAGTATACCGATGATATCGAGATGGCGATGATACCGATGACTGACATATTTATACCGAGCATGCAGAGATACCAGATATTACGCCGGCGATGGGCGGCATGGGCGAAGATATCTTGAGATTGAAAGGAGATGTATGGCGCTGACCGATGGCGATATGCTTATGGGTCAAGAGTGACAGTCCGATGGGCGACGCATCGATAAGTGATGGGGTCGATGGGCGAACATACCGACATATTTATATGCGACATGTATTGCATACCGATGGGGCGTCGGCTGGGCGATGCGTATCCGAGATTAAAGTGGAGGCGGAAAGCCGGTCGATGATGGTGATATGGCGATGATGGCCCGGATATCGATGGCGCAGCATAACGGATGCCGCGGATGATGGCGATGCGCGATGGCCCATCAATCACGATGGAGATGACGATACTGGATGCAAGATGTCCACGATGCGCTGGAAGATATCGCATGATGGGCGATGCATCCTGATGATGGGCGGATGATGCACCGATATTTATTGATGCGTGATGCACGATACGCCCGGATGATGGCGCAGCAGATAGCGATGATGACCGATGATGATGGCGAGGAAATATGAGCCGGCGATGGCGAGATACCGGATGGGATAATCCGATGGGCTAAGGCGATGGGTCAGGCCGGCCGATGAGGGCGGAGGAGTGGGTCGAGGGGTGATGATGGCGGGAAGATTTATCGAGGAGTGGAGATAACAGGAGCCCTGGGAGGGGTGGCAGATGGCAGAGGACTGGAGAGGGACAGGGCAGGGAATAAGGGAAATGGGGATAATGGAGAGTGGAGGATATTCCAAGAGTGGAGGGTCTGAGGTGGAGGAGGCTGGGGAGCTGAAGGGAGGGCCGGAGGAGTGGGGAAGGGTGGAAGGAGGACATGGAGGATGGTGGAGGGGTGGTGGTGGCCGGAGGAATGGCCGGAAATGAGGGTGGCCCGATGATCTGGCGCGTGATTACCGGTGACCGCAGGTGATGAGCATCGATATTTTATTGATGGGCGGAAATACCGGAGCGGGCGATAGCGACAGATGGGTCAGAGCGATATCCCGATGCGGGCGGCAGATATCGGATACCGATGGCGAGCGCATATGTCTGGTTTTACATAAATTTCAGATGCTGGCTGGAGGGCGGGAAATACTGGAAGATGGCCTGGATAGCGGAGATAAGTGAGCTGGCCGATGGCGGAGAGGCGAGTGGCCGAGTGATATCCAAGAGTGGCAGATGTATCAGCGCGAGCGTCGGGAGATGGCGGGAGATGGCCGATGCGGGGATGATAACAGATATATGGCCAATATAAGCGGCCGTACGGCGATGCTTTATACCAGATGATGATAAATCGATGGGCGATGCGGGGAGATGGCGGGATATGACATGATGGTCAAATTAATCAGCTTTATATACCAGATATGTGATGCATGTATTATACCGATACGCGTGACATGCAACAGATGACTGTCGATGGCGCCGCACAAGTGATGATACCCACGATTAAAGAGGGTGAAAATACCGGGATGGCGAGGTATCTGATATTATTGATTAAAGCGATGGGCGCATTGACTCAGGCGTCATGGCACAGATGGGCGAAATTACGGTTTTATGATCTGCGATGAGCAGGGAATACGATATACCGCGCCGCAGACGGCTGCGTATTATCTGATGACGGGGGAGAGTGTAGGGACAAGGTGAGAGTGTGGAGATACCGGAAGAGGTGGAGAGGTTGAGAAGGTGAGAGGCATTCTCTCTCACTCCCTTCCTCTCTCTCCGCCAAAGTATCTCCCTCTCTCTCACTCAATCCCTCTAGCTCTCTCCCTAGTACCCTTAATCCTCTACCCTATAAATGTACCATCTAAAGCTTAAAAAATCCAAATTTATCATAATGCGAGCACGTTATTAACCAGTAGAGATATGTCCATTTAGGATTAAATAACGCGCTCGCGTTATAACGAGAATGTGTTATTTATTGCACTTATATTTGGACTCGCTTTTTTTTTTGCTTTTAAATAGACATAACGCGAACGCGTTATGGCTTGTTTTTTTCTTGTTTGGCCACAAAAGTGCGACCATCTTGGTGCACTTACCCCCAAGCAGCATGAATTTTCCCCATAGCCACTTTTGTGTTTGTGAGTGCATACCAACTAGTGTATGTAACTTACCTTCTTGGGCTTTTTCACCTCGCGGACAACTAGTTTTGTGGCCCCAAATTGAGTACATTTGAGTTTTCTCACCCGGTGGACCATCTTGTGTTCTGTCTCTTTTAGCCTAGATCTTATGGACAACTAGTTGGATTAGTGATCAAAGCTTCATCTGATTCTCAACACTTACAGTGTGTTCCTTTGTTCTTATGCTTAGTTTGCCATGGGAGCTTCATCCTGGGGGCTTGATCATCTCTCTTGATTGTTGTCATTCCATCTTGCTAACGTAAGTACATTTGAACTCTCCTCTCGATGTACATGGCTACTTTAGTGTGAGTTTGAAGCACGTTCATCCTCTCACTAAAGTGGGGGCTAAATGTGTCTTAGAAAAATGGCCCCTTGTCATTTTAATGACATTTTAGGTCTTGTTTCATGGTATTTGATATATTTTTCTTTGATTTTAAGTTGCAACATGGCTTGAACATGCATACTTAGGTACTAAAATTCAAATAATGACGTCTTGTGAAGGTGTTGTGAAGTGTTGTAAGACATTTCTACATTCTTCTAGAGTCTATTCATTACAATTCACCTAAAAATCACCTTTACATCATCCATTCTATTTTGAGTGTTAAAGTCTTGTAACAGATTTCATGCTTTTTGAATTTATTTATCCCTTTCTCATGACTTTATTTGGTCTATTTGACCCCTTTATGCCCTCATATGTCTTAATTAAGTGTATTTTTGGATATTATCCTGACAAACAACATTAAATGCAACTTAATTCCCAACAAGTTTGTTTTTAGGTCCTAGGTGGGACCCATTCACCATGGGTGGCGAATGAGTCCCCCTTGGCCCCAAATTCAAAATATTTTAAATTTATTTTTGGGATTTTATTAAAAATCACTTGATGTTGGCCTGTGATGAGGTATGAATGGGAAACTGTGACACAAGATTGTATAAATAAGAATATTTCACTTCATTTTACACCTCCTCATTCAAGCATTCAATCTCCTAATTTATTCAAGCAATCTCAAGCATTAAAGCATCTTACAACATCAATTCAAGCACTATTCGAGCACTTTGAAGCATCCATTGACATTACTTCAGACTTGCATTTTCAAGTGTTTGGTAAGATGGTATAATTTTCATGTTATTAGTTTATCACTCCTTTACATTTCATTATTTCATGAAGGGTTTGATTACCAAAAGTGGGGTTTGACCAAGGCAAACCCCTATTTGCTAACCCTCAACCATTTCCCCCTCTTGCATGTGTGTTTGCAGACTTAGGTATGCAAATTTATCAAGCATTTATGTTTTGAAAAGTGGAGAAAAATTCAACTAGGTGTTTCAAGTCAACTCGAGTCTATTTGAAGTTTGAAGAGGGTTTTTTGTGTGATTCCTGTAGAATTGACTTGACAACCCGACAAGCAGATATTTCTAGATCTTTTCTAGATTTGGTGTTGCAAAGTTATCTCTTGATTTTCTAAAAATTTGGGGGAGGACTGATTCACCATCAGTGGTGATGAGTCCCACCTTAGGACTGAAAATCTAAGTTCTGTCAGATTCCAAATCCTGACTATTAGAAACCAGTTCCCGACACTGTTTTACTAGGAGGAGGACTAATTCGCCACTTTGGGTGAATGAGTCCCACTATGAAAAATTAGTGATTTCAACCAGCATTCACAACATTCCAGATTCTTCATCAAGTCTCTAGGTGCACTTAGATTCATCCCTTTTCTTTCTGTTTTGTATACTTTCTTCATTTAGTTCATTATTGCATTACACAATGTGTTTTCAAACATAGCTTTAAATTGCACTTTTGCATTCATTTTAATTAGTCAATTGCATTTAGTTAACTCATTTAGGTTAGAAAACATTACACATAACATTAATTGAATGAACCCCATGCATTTTTGGGTCCTATCTCTCTCCTTTTAGGTGAAAAACCCTAGAAGAGCTAGAGTTGTCCATAGTGACCCGAAAATCTACGGTTCAATAGTGATTGGTGTTGCAATGGTTGAGAACCCCTAAATAAATTTCCTATAATATCCAAAAATTTCCATAAAGCTATGGACTTCAGAAACATTTTGTGGTGCTAGTCACTCCATGATTGCCTGGGAAAATGTAGAAGATATAGATAGATCTTTTCCGCATTTGAAACTCTAGCATATTTTCTATTTTATTCTTATTATGACTCTTTTATATACTGGTTGTTTCAAACTATGTTATGTAGATGTTTGTAATAAGACATCGAAACGATGTCTCTTCCAAGTGGGGAAGGATGTCACATCTCAAACTTTGGTACTGCTTGATTTTACTTTATATAGAACTGAAATATTAATGTGTGGTAGAATAAGTGTGGATATTTGAATGAAAGAATAAATGAATGTTATTTTATTTTAGAAAAATGAAATGTGATGATTATTATTTAAATTCAAATGATATAACATAGAAAATGATATATTAGAATGATAAATTGTATTTCTTTGATTTATATTTTTTGGACATTAATCTATTAATGGGTGCCTGAGTTTACATGAGATGTAGGTTGTCGAAGACCAAGAGGGTGGTTAAGGTAGAGGAGGTTAGCCATCTGACAGGGTTAAGATGGAACAAATACTCTCTCTCACACACACACTTAGTAACATGTAGTTGCATTTAGGAATTAATATTTAGTTAATTATTTATTTTTCCCTTTATTTATAATTGTTAATTAAACTAATTAATGGTAAATTAAAGTGCAAGGAAATAAAATAATTGTTTTATTTTACTTTTATTGATTGTTTGAAAATTAAATATTATTTATTTAGTTATTTGAAGATAATTGTGAGCATAGCAACAAATCTTGCTTTCTTTTAAAATTAGATTTATTGGAAAACTTAGAATGAAATGGAAAATGGGAAGATTTTTGAAAACAAATTGATATCTATAGAAAACAATAAAAAATAGAAAAATAAGAGAAAAGTTGTTAAAAATTAGAAAACAAAACAAAAAAACAAAGCAAAAATAAAGAAGGAAAAAGAGGAAGAAAGTAATAATTTTTTTATAAAAACTCTTATTTTCTGAACAAAAGGATTCATTTTGAAAATTATTATTTTCTGTTATCTTTCTTCTTTCTCTCTAAAAACAAAATGGATGCAAAACAAAAACAATAGAATTCGATAGGAATTGGGAAAAGAAGAGGAATTGATCAGGAAAGGACAACAAAACCAGAGCAATTTCATCAAGATAACATTGGATTCTAGGTTTTTAATCACTATTTCCATGAAATTTTACTTCAATTGTGTGTGTAAATGAATCATCTATGTTTGTCATGAGAGAAGATTTAAATTAGCATTCAGAAAAATATTACCTTGTGAATATGTATTATTTTTCTGTATGAGAAAATAGAAAACCCAATCAGTCTATGTTATTTCTGTTAAATGTATATATATATATATATTCATATATACATATGTATTTATATGTTTCTAAGTATACATATGTATACATACATACATACATACACACACACACATATATATATTGTTGCTCAGTATTTGAACTAGTGTTTGGATGGAGGAATCGTTGGTTACAAGCATTTAATTTTTTGAATTTTAAAAAATAGCAAATTGAAAGAAGCTTGTAGTTGCATATTATGAGGGCTATGGAGAGGCGCTGCCCTCCCATAGGGGTTGCGCCCATGAGGGAGCAACCACCCACCTCATCCCATACAATACTTTGAATCTTTCAATGTTTAAACTTAAATTCTGTTCAAACTTGTTCGCGCTTGGCTGCCACTAGTTAAATTTGTATATATATATATAGTATGAAGTTTTTATAAATATGCATTCTTTCTTTTATATTTATATATATACATTGTAACGCCCTACCACACAACCCCAAATGAAACTAATACATCTAACAATTATGGCACAATTTTTTTTTTAAATAACTAATATGCAAAATAATATTAATATTCAACACTGGAAATGAAACTATACATGAACAACATATAACAAAGTCCCTTGGGGCTACACGACTGCATTATTTTTCATTCAACTTCTTTTACATTACATGAAGAAATAGACATACACCAATAACCATAAGATAGAAACATGAACACGGACAATACATTGCTCAAGGTTTATATCAATAGAATGCTGCTTCCCGGGAAGAGTACAATAACTTGGATTAATACATCTAAAATGTATGAATACAAAGTTGCAAGGCTGAATCCAACTCTGGTATAACTCAGGAGTTACTAAAAAGGTACAATTTTGCACTTCTCCATTAACGACTGGGGGCCCAATGGGGTGCATAGCATGTTCCACCCAACCACATGGACCCGAAGGCCCACCCCTTGTGCTAGGAGAAGACAAGAAAGACCCTAACAAAAACCATCAAAGGAAACAAGGATAACAAGACTTCACAATGAGAATAACAATAACACAAGAATACATTCATCACAAGAAATAACCAATCCAATATGTAACCAACATATGAAATAACCAACCTAAGACAACATAATCAAGCATCAATGAACACATCTAGAGGCTCAAGAACAACAGGAGGGGAACGACAACATACAAGGTTGTTAAAGGGTGGAGTTTCATCGCATAGGTAGCCACGGGTTATCCTGGTGTTGCCTTCCTAGGCTGTCGGCCCCCATCCGGGGTTATCCTGGTAACCTTTACCGGTTGTTGGCCCCCCATGCTCGCTATGTGGGATCAACACACCTTGCAAGATTACTATGCAGAGGCAAGGCAGTTGATCTTGTCATTCTAGGCCTTCCCACTCATCCCAAGCCTAAACAAGCACTTGGGCCCATGAGTGAGGCTACATTATCTGAATTAATGTGTGAATCTACCCAAACCCCCTAATTAATTAATTAAATTATCACTTGATTAAAATCACAATGGGTTATCCTGGACTAGCCACTTTGGGTGCAGACCCCCACTGAGAGCCACTCCCCAAATTAACAATAATATGTCAAAATCACAAATGACAAGCCAACTTGCACAAGAAACCAAATCCAACAAAATAGTTGCACCAAGTGAGGCATGTACCATCTCACGCTAGAACTGCAGAGTAAAAAAAAACCACATTCAAGTGCAAGGCTCAAGCTACATAAACTCAAACCATGTATAAGATCAACCATCATCAAAGTAACAAAATCATAAAACCACCCGCTTTTAGGTGAAACAACATAAAACTCAAATAAGTACTTTAGGCTTGATATGGGTTATCCAAGTTGGGTCCTCCTAGGTCGCCGACCCCCATACCAACTCTTGCAAGTAGAAACCATTTCCCCTCTAACCTATGGAAGACTCTCAAAAAACAATCACAAGGTTTCCCCCATTAAAGAAATGGCAACAATAACAAGATCACCAAGAACTATTTTCTATCCACCATTTAATTATAAAATTGTGAAAGGAAACATCACGATGAAATCTTCATGCTTAACCAAAAGAAGACTAACATAGCCAACTCACCTACAAAGTAACTCACAAAACACCACAGGAAAACAATCTAACATTACAACCATAAATCATACTATAAAGACAACTCACATTAACTATGCAATCAGGAACAACTTCAACAAAAGATCCACTCTTCCACTAGAACAATAACAATGTTCACTCTCACTCCGTGAACAACACATTACATAAGGTAACATGCAATTCAAAAATACATCCAACCACATGAAAGAATGACTTAATTACTCAAATCCAACTCTCTTGAAATTTCCATACATAAAGCAATTCAACACACAATAAACCCATGTAATTAAAATATCCACCCATAATAACAAATGTTTGATTAAGAGATTGTAAAGAATACACTATATAAGAAGATCCTCGTAATTACTTCTTGGAATAAATCCCTCATATTCACTAATGCAATAAAAATGATTTCTAACTTACTAATATCGATTACTTGATTCCCTACTACCTTTCCAATACATTTATCAAAATTACCAATTAACCAAGTATTAATAAGTCCATTGATTAACATGAGTGTATAATTCTTCTTAAAGTTAAATGTCTTAATTAAATATCCATATCCTCTTAGATTTAATACTACTATTTGTTCAACTTTGAAATGAATCTCTCTCTTGCAATTTATACAACTAACCCTTATTTGCCATTCTATTTAAACAAAGGACTAATCTAGGTGAGAATTCTATATCAAAAATAGAATAATGATTCAAGTCATTGATAACTAGTTGACCATAAGTATCTCAAACAACTAAAAGAAATTTTTATGCAATATCAACTCAATCTCATCAAGATAAGTATTTCTAGAATATGAGCATAAGTACTCAATATAGATTTTATCAAACTGCAAGACATATAACTCGAATTTGAGAAAATATTATTTTGTGCAATTGTCTACCATCCCTATGTTGGCTAGGAAATCTGCTCCTTTCTCATAATGCTTGTAATAAAATCCAACTATGCAACTTTTCTTAAGGAAATCCTTATTTCCCTTTCTACTAAGAATAATCTGAAGGTTAAAAGTCTACTAATACCCTTAGTAAAGACGATCGAGAGAATAATTTAACTTCCATTTAAACCCATGAAATGACCTCGAAGCAGGCCTATATTATATGCACTAAAGGATATGACTATATTTTAAATTAGGTTTGTTATCTTTTCAAATTATTTTGTAAGCATCACGAAGACATTGTTTCAAGTAACAATTTTAACCCGGGTTATCTAACTAGAGCTGTTGGGTCGAAACTTAGGGTGGCTAAATAATGACATCTGTCTCAACTTTCCTATCCTCCCATCGAGAGGATTTAAACCAGAGAGATTTCAAGGAAATTATAACAAATGTTCTCAGGACAGTGCATTTATTGGTTTAAATTGAAGAATGATCCTGAGTTTTATTCTCAAACTCTAGAGAAAGCTCAAATTTATTTAAGGAAGATTGTTTGTGTGATTTAATTGTTGCATTGTCAATATGAAGCGATGGAGAATCGATTAATAAACCATCAGATTTAAGTTCACAACGTCCATTATTTGTGCAAGGATATTGCACCGTTTAAATGAAACAAAACATTTATATAATGCTACCAAACAAAACTAAATGGACAACCGCTTGGTCTTAGCAATGGAAACGAGGTTTTTCAGAAGAAGCTATATCAACAATGACCCACGTAGGTTGGGTTGGAAGGTTCATATGAGAATTTCATTCAAATAACTCAGGATAGAAGGCATGAAAAATTAGATAGACCTTTTGTTTCACATCCTAAAGTTACTGGAATATCAAACCTAAGAGGATATACATGTAGGCATATAGGTAGATTATATAGATAGGTGTGTGTTTAAATCACATCGCATTACCATTGGTTAGAAATTAGTCTCACTAATATTTGTATATTAACATTCAGGCATAAAATAGATGGGGATATACATGTAGGCATATAGGTAGATTATATTTGGGTTAAATTTTATAGCAGAAATGTTTTTAGGAAGGACTATTTAATTGTATTTAAACTAGGTGCATTAGTTTATTTAAATAAAGGTATGGGTTGGAGGAATTAGACATGTAATCGATTAAGATAATTGAAGACGTTGAATTAGTTAATCATAAAGTA
>VDFB02086081.1:169949686-170082669 GCA_007258455.2 Sequoia sempervirens | reverse complement strand
TAGTTTATAGTTGATACAAATCATATTGGGCAATGATATAATCTTCATAATCTTTTGGTTACTTAAGAAATTTGATGCTATCACCCCTCCCATCGATTCTTTTGTCTTGGACATTATGTTACTGCTATCATTGATGAAAATTGTGGCCAATGGTATTGGTTGTGGTTTGTGTTGTAGGCGCATACCTACCTTTGATAGTCGATGCTCTTGTTTTGATATATATATTTCTATACTTTTGTATAGCTATATTTTTTATGACTATTACCTTTAGGTATCCTGCTCCATGTTGCACTATGGCAGCCATGTATTTCGAAGTAAATTTAATTATATATATATATGTATGTATGTATGTATGTATGTATGTATGTATGTATGTATGTATGTATGTATGTATGTATGTATGTATGTATGTATGTATATATGTATGTATATATATGTGTGTGTGTATATCTGTATATATGTGTGTGTATATATATATGTATAAATATATATGTTTATATCATGATTATAATTAAAATAAATTTGTTTGTATAAAATGTGTATTGAATTATTATGGAATATGTTTCAATAGTTTATAGACTATTAAAATGATTTTCATAGTGGACATGTAAAGAAAAGGTAATTGATGATTTAAAATATTCCTTAAAATTTATTATTTGAATAAGTTTGAGAAATGAAAAGTTGATTTTGAAGGACTATGAAGTTAGTGGATCAATGGATGTGTAAATAAAATGTAATTGATGATTTAAAATATTCCACCAAATTTATTACTTGAATGATTTTGAGAAATAAAAAGTTGATTTTGAAGGTCAATTAAGTTAGTGGATCGGTTATTGAAAGGTAAATTTAAATGTATAAGGGTGATGTATGATTAGAGATTGAATAAAGATTGATTAGTATGTTCTTTTTAAATTGTATAGTTTATATGTGAAAGGGTTAACTTAGAATAAATGAATTAGATTTTCTAAGACGGTTATTTTACTATAGTTCTCTTGATTATGCATTTAGTCGCTTTATCACTATTAGACTGAACTTGAAAGATTCATCTCTACGAATCTTAGTTATGTTATGGCGTTACAAATTCATAGTAAGGTGTGTGTGTGTGTGTATCAATATATATATATATATATATATATCATTTATTCAATTGTTTGATTTGAATTTTATTCCTTGAGTCGAGTCATTTGATTGAGAATATATTAGGTTTTCTAGTTTAGGAATCAAATCTCGTGATTACATTGAGAAAATGTATTGGAATTTAAATAAAGAAAATTGTTAATGACATCCTTTTCAAAATGAGGTTGCTCGACTTTTTCTCCTTTACTTGATTTGTATATTCACTAAATTTTTTTATCATTGGCATTTGTGTGTTATTGTGCGAATGATTATTAGGTGAAGTTGGTGTTTAGGAAATGAGTTTAAGAATTATGCAAATAATGTTTTCCCATGCATGTACAAATGGGTTATTGTACTATTGATTATTGTAAGTGACTGCGATAATTGGGTTAATTGGGTTGACTGTTGGACTGAGCGGTGAATCGGTGGATTGCTATTGTTTTTTTTTGGTGCTTGATTTTGTTTTATGGTTCCATGTTGTGAGCCTTTCTCTTGTGTTAATTTTGTAATTAGGATTCTTCATGTGATGACTTTCTTGTAGATGTGTTTTGGAGATTATGTTGGGAACCTATGGCAATGAGTTACTCTCAACTAGGAGTTTATGGGTAGTTGGTTTATTAGGCTTCTAAAGGCTAAGGGAAAAGTTGGTTACATGAGGGATTTTCATATTTGGTTCTTGTGAAGCTCTTGATTTTCATTCTTATTTTGAGCATGTGGGTTGTTACCTTGCACCATTGCTTTACTTTTTGATATGGTCTTTGTGCGAGAAGGTTCATGCCTCGCGTATGATTATGGTTTTATTATTTTTGCTGCTTTGTGCAAGTGGGTACACCCTAGATTTTATGTGGATTGTTTTGATGCTACTAGGGAGAGTGGCTCTTCATGGGGGTTGATGCACAAAGGGGTAGCACGAATAACCCATGGAAGAGTTTTCTTAATAAGTGATAACCTAATTAATTAACTAGTGGGTTTTGGGTATGTTCACATTAAATAAGATAAATAAGATGCCTCTCCCATGCCTATAGTGTTATCGTAGGATAAAGATGTGCTGATAAGGCCTGGTTGACAAGATCACTACCTTGTCCTCATGAAAGGTTAGTGGTCCCACATGTATCACCCTATGGGGCTAGCAACTAGTGAGAGGTAGCCAAGATAACCATAGATGGGGGTTGATGCCTAGTGAGATGCACCCAGGGTAACCCATGCCATGGCCATGCAATGACACTCTTCTTATAGTATCCTCATATGTTTTCCTTTTTCCTTTGTGTACCTCTAGAATTAGTCATCCTTTAAGCAATATTATTTATGTTTAATGTTGCACTTATTTGTGGTGTCTTGTTGCCTTGTTCACTTGATTGTTTTATGTCGTGGGTCCTTCTTGTCATCTCCCAGCATGGGGGGTGGCCCTTACGGTCCACATGGTTGGGTGAATGTGTAATGCACCCCATTAGGTTCCTAGTCATAGTTCATGAAGCACAAAGTTATACCAATGTAGTAAATCCAAATCTTTACTAGATTTCAATTGTATTATGTTCTTCTTAGTATATTACTCTATGTAATTGATATATTATTCCCATTTTGTGTTGGGAAGCACTGTTATACATTTGTAATTTTGAAGCATTGTAAACTCTTATGATTAATGTAATGTATATATAATCTTGATTTTATCATGTGTTCTCTTATGGATGTTTATCATTGATGTAATGTAATGGATGTATGGATGTATGTATAATTCATACTTATTCTATATCATGGTTGTAAATATGAATACTTGTGATTAGTTAATCATCGTTATCAAAATTGGATTATGTTGAGTAATGTAGTCATGTTTACCCCAAAGGACGTAGTTAGATAATGTATATGTATAGTTTGTTTTATAAGTGTTGGATGTAACTTTCACTTCATATTAGTTTTACAAACAAAAAAAATTGTGCTATTGATGTTAGTTAACTTGTTATCCTTTGGGGTTTTTTGTGGTGGGGTGTTACACCTTCTCAATTTATGAATCTTTTTTTCTTCAACAAAGGTTGTAATGCCCTGCCGCACAAACCCCAAAGAACAACTAAAACTAACTAATTACAGCACAATTTTATTTTTTGAGTAAAACATGACATAAGATGAACATTATCAATCAACACATGTAATACAATTATACATATACAATATCAAACCCCAAAGAACAACTAAAACTAACTAATTACAGCATAATTTTATTTTTTGAGTAAAATATGACATAAGATGAACATTATCAATCAACACATGTAATACAATTATACATATACAATATCAACTACATCCTCTGGGGTAAACATGACTGCATTACTAAACATAAACCCATACCATAACGATAATTAACGAATCACAAAATTACATTATAAAACCATAATATAGGATAAGTGAACAATGTGCATACATCCATGTCATAATACAACAAAGAGAAACATGTGTATATAAACACATGAGATAATCAATAATCTTCATACATTACATTGATCAAAACACAATATACTTATACATCAATATGAAATTACATCATTTTAGGGTTACATATGCACTTCAGTGCTTCTTGACACATAGTGGGAATGATACATCAAATACAAGAGTAATACAGAAAAGAACATGGTACAATTGAACTGTAGTGAAGCTCTAGATCAACTACATCAGTACTAACTTCACACTTCATGAACAACATCTGGGAACCCAATGGAGTGCAACAAACGTTCCACCTGACCACGTAGACCCAAAGGCCCACCCTTCATGTTAGGAGATGACAAGAAAGACCCATGACAAAGAATAGTCAAGCGGAAAGACTAAAATACTCAACAAAACAAGTATAACAAGAAACATGATTAACAACAACATCAAAACGACTACTTCTAGAGGCTCACAAAAGCAATAGAATAACTAGGGATACTATAGGAAGAGTGTCATCACATGGCCCTACATGGATTACCCCAGCTGCCTCTCACTAGGCACCAACCCCCATCTATGGTTACCCTAGTTGCCTCTCACTAAGCGTTGGCCCCATAGGGTGACACATGTGGGACCACTAACCTTTTGTGAAAATAAGGTAGTGATCTTGCCGACCATGGCCTTCTTAGCCCACCCTTAGTCTGCAAAAGCACTAATGGCATGGGCAAAGCATCTTACTTATCTTATTTAGTGTATACCTACCCAACCCACTAGTTAATTTTATTAAGTTATCACTTATTAAACAAACTCTTCCATGGGTTACCCAAGCTATGTGTGTCTTCCCCCATGAAGAGCCACTCTCCCTAGTAGCATTGCAACATAAATCTAATGACACCAAGGGGTGTACCAAAACATGTAAAGCACTAAAACCACAAAACCCAGTGCATATGTGAGGAATGAACCTTCTCGCTCGAAGCCATATCAAAAGGAAAAACCATGGTACAAGGTTACACCCACAAGAGCTCAAAACTTAGAGATAAGATTAAACGAACCACAAGGATCAAATCATTGAAAATCCAACATAAATAAAGTCTCCCCATTGCCTCTAGAAGCCTAAAGGCCAACTACCCATAAACCCCCAACTAGGGGTAATCTCATAATACCATGGGTTCCCAACCTAAACTCTCACATGACTTCCAAAAATTCATCACATAAAGTCTCCTTATTCAAGATTAACTCAAGAGAAAGACTCACATCATGGAACCACAAAGTCCAATGTATAAAATACACAATCACAAAATGACAAGTGTAGTATAAAAGTAATGACATCATAACATAAATTTCAAACTTAATCAAAGCTAACATAATCAATTCAATACAAAATCAACCACATTTACAAATAGTAAATCAGCCAATAGGGCATCTAAGGGAAACCTCAATATTCTCCTTACATGATACCCAACAAACTTACAATTCAAACACTACATTATGACCAAGAAGTCCATTCAACAAAAGATAGTCAAATTTCCCTATATATCAAATCTTTAATTATTTAAATATAACTAATTCAATCTTTTCTCATATCATTTCTAATTATTTTAATTCAATATTTTATTCTCAATTTATAATAAGATATTTAATAACTATATACATTTGTATTATCCTGCCTTATAATTGAGAATTCGATTGTAAACATTTTATTTCACTTAAACGTATTAAGCAATTATTTGCATACCTATTTATGAATTTATATACGCCTATCTAATATTTTTATCTTCATAAAATTGAATGCCTTTTAAATTGAATACCATAGCACATCAAATATTTATCATACTGCAATTTCCATCAAATGTTAAGCTGAAACATAACCATACCTATATATTTTATTATGAATAAATTGAATACTCAAACAAAACGCCATAAGTGATTGACAAATCTGCACCAAGAAACCATTTCTAACTAGGAACAAAGCCGAATAGGGGTTCAAGCTAAATTGAGAACTCTATAAAAGAAACATCGAATGTCTATGTTTTGATTAATTTTGAAAGGATCCTTAACTATGAAATCGACAGGGACAATCTCTAGATGAAGGCATTCCTATAGGTTGTATCTCTCAATGCTAAAATTTGAGATAAGTTAAAGTAACAGACTGTGGTTGGCTTGCAACATTCAATATTCTCATCTTAATCATTTGAGTCACCTCCCATCCTTATTAAAGCAAGGTTCTCAATGCAAAAGAATAAACTCAAAAACAGTAATGATCTCGGCATTTAATAGCAGCAGCTAAGTTAGAATCATGCATAAGCAAGTACAGTCATCACAAGAAAAAAGGAGGAATATTCTATATGCTGATACAAGTACATAAAAACCTTGAGGAAAAGCATCAAATCCTGATCATTATGTTGACACCCAATTTCTTGTCTTAGCTACTCTATCTCCAAGGCTCGGTTTAGACTTTTATAGCACCTGAACCTCTCCTACTATTATTAGGTGACAAGACCATATTGGCGAAGGTGTTACTTAATCTACTAAATATTGTAATACTCATTCTCATATGTGAAGTAAAGTGCTTAAGCAGGTGGGCTTGGTCACCGTGCAAGTAAAATAGCACCTTCCAAAAGAGTGGAGAAAAATAAATAAACCAGGCCATAAAATGGTATATGCACAAAATGAATTTGCAAGGAAGCTCTCAAAGTCTTCAAATTGATGGCACACTCTAAAACACATCCTAACATTGGAAGCTACGCTTGTGTACCAGGTGTGCACAGACACGCAGGTATAGCAGATGAGGGTTGCGCCAACTTCACACATCAGTAATTCTTATTGCATTACATATTTGATAATTTGGTGTGCCAATTGCAGATTTGGATTGGCGAATGAAGTGAGTTTTCTTGGAGTACCATTGTTGCAAGATATGTACACTACAATGATATGGGAACATACAAAAAGGTACGCGAGTTGCTTGACGACATGCCGAGGCGAGATGAGATTTCATGGACTACCATAATCACCCATGCATAACAATTCAAAATCAAGGAATCATAAAAGAGCATGACTTAATACCACACGATGGAAGCAACCAAAGAGTCCAAGTTGAATAAAAGATTAAGAGTGAATCGACAAAGCTTGTTTTTCATTAAACTTATACACGGTAAGTATGATATCAAAAGCCTAAAGAGAAACTTAGATAACGAACACCAACCACAGCATACAATCAGTTCATCAGTATAAAAATCTGTGGTCGAGCCATAAAATCTGGAAGAAGAATTTGTCTCTTCACAAAAAGACAATAAAAACCAGGGAATGACTGAGAGAGAGGTAAAACAAATCGACGCACCCACTATGAAGATTAACACGGAAGGAATATGACCTTGGGTGCCGCTTGATGAAGAAGAAGACTCGTTGGTTGCACTCAATAAGCAACAGAAAATCCAGGAAACCCAAATTGAATACCTTACAAAAGCAGCCTATCACTAATCAATATGACATAAGGCCGACATAAGGAGCCGTAAGTTGTAGACCGATCAAGGCTGAATGGGATATGCTGAAACTCAAAAACAAACGATCTCCTAGCAAAGCGGATGAGAAAAAGAAATGATGCTACAATGTAAATCGAAAGGATAGACTCAAAGATCAAAGCTAAATGACATAGTTTTAAAGAGGTATGCCTACACTACAACCAAGAGGCGACTAAAAACAAGGATGCTAAATGAACCAATTCTGAAAGCTACGATTCACTCAAGACACACTTTGAATAATGGACGAAAAATCCAACCCTACGGGTGAAAAGAAAGATATTTTGAAATTCAAATCAAACATTCACAACACATCACTATTCACACATTCGAAAACCAAAATTATGGAAAAACAAGACCACCTTGGATTTACAATTGAAAATGGAGACGAAGTGCTAAGATGATCTTTTCTTCCGCAGTCCCCAAAATCCGTCCTCTAATCTCCAAAATCCACCTCCAAGAATGCTTCAAGCTATGTATTTTCTTTTACTTTTATTTTCCCCAAGAATAGTTGTTCCCAAAAAACCCAAAAATTAACTGCCCACCTTTCCCCCAAAATTGAGCATTCTTAAAAATCAGAAAAGGATTAGTTTTTTTTTAAAACAAAAATCAAATGCTTAATCATAAAAACTCAAAAATTAGGAACTTGCCCTCTAATGCTCAGTTCGAGACTATGCATGCACTTGCATGTGAAATGTTTCTCGATTTCATTTCTTTTTAATTACTTTTTTTGTGATTTAACATTATCTCTTAATTTCTATTTAATATTCTAAACACATTATCGACACATTATCGACTACATTTGCAATTAACATAACATTATTAATAAATGCAAATAGTACTCCATTATATTTCTTTCAAATATTCATTGTTTTTTATAAGGTAAGTAGCATTTATAGGGCATTGTACCCTTTACATGAATGGCCCTCAGCCCAAAAAGGAGCTAGTTCAAAATAGGACATGAACTAGAAAGAGCTACAAACAAGAGCCACAAGGCTCGACAGAATAGGCCAGACAGGCCACACACAGAACAGAACCAAAACATGAATCGCCGGCAAACAACATGTTAGAAGAAGTGCTAAAACTAGACAACCCCAAAATCTGGGGGTCTAGGATTGACTCCCAAAACCCGAGGATGCAGTTTGGGGAGTCTCTTCTTGTTTTTTTTTGTACACAGTAGATAGGGAAGGCTCAGAGCCTGGGTCAACCAAGCAAGGCGAGATGAGTAGTTCATCCAAAACCATAACGAATGGATACCCACCAAGCAGCAAAGCTGGTAGCATAGAAGAGAAGTCGAGAGCAATTGGGGATCAACAGCAGTGTTCAACAAGGGACGGCCAGAATCAGTCGGCGCACTGATAGAAAATCGGAGCATTGTAACCACAAAAGGGATAGTTGGAGGAGGAACTTGGGGAGCCACAGCCACCAAGGAAGAGTCCTCCTTAGAGGGATCCTCTAAAGGAGGAGATCCCACTCTGAGATGGTTCGAGAGAGCATCCTTCCACCAAGTAGTAATGTCTTTGTGGCAAGCAATGGGGAAACCAGAGGCTAAATGACCAACAAAGAAACAACACCTACACCAAAAAGGGAGCCTCTCATAGTCCAGGAGCTATTTCCAAGGTTTGTCCTCCACCATCAATTAAAATATGAGCCACCGTAGTATGCCCAAGATCTTGAGACATAGAATCCACCTTCAGAAAGCTATCAATGGCATTGCCAATGGCCTCAAAATAAGAATCCTCCAAAAACTAAAGAGGGAGATTCAATAGACAAACCCAAACTAGTCTAAAATTTAGTGGCTCCATAAGAGGGTTGAATGAGTGAGACCAAGGCCGAATGAACAACAAATGGACACCCCACATCTACACCCGGTCAAGCACTCGGTCATGATCCTCAAGGAAGGTAAATGTTGGAAGGAAAAAACCTTTAGCACTAGGATAGAGGTCAATCTGCCCAGTAACAATAGGTTTCCAGGAAAGGGAAACCCACTCATGGAGATCTAAGAGGGAGGGCCACAAGCCATTGAACCTATAGACCACACCCTAGTACATATAAAAATCCTCATTCTAAGCTACCTCAGGCCCACAGGCCACCATAGGAGAGGCACGAGCATAGAGCAAAGGCCAAACCCTAGCCAGAATAGAAGGAGGTTGGGCACAAGCAGCATCAGAGAAAGATTTTTTTTTATGAGGAGGAACAAGGTCTCCATCCCCAAAACCCCACGCAGCACTAGTAGATAGCTGAGGGAGAATTCTATTTAGATGAGGAACTACTCCAAAATCCTCCTAAAAAAGAGGGATTTCACTAGTCACGTCTTAGACTTTGATGTTGTTTTGTCCTTGGCTTTGTGTGGATTTATTTTATGAATGATGATATGTGCTAGAGTAATATGATTTATTACGATGCTTTGGTGTGGAAATGTGAAAACTATTTACTTTTGAAATTATGAATGCATTTTATTTTGTAATATGTAAAATAGAACAAAATTGAAGTATTGATTTAATTATTGCTTTGATTTATATCTCTATATCAGTTACTAATACAATTTCGTTGTTACGTGCCTGAGTGCACTTGAGTTGCAGGTGGTCGAAGACCAAGAGTGTGATTGAGGAAAGAAGGCTAGCTTCCCGACAGGGTAAAAGAGGAAGAACTCTCAGTCACACACACAACACTTAGAATCATATAGTTGCATTTAGGCAATGTCTATTTTAAATGGATTGCTTTGAATTATTTGCAAAATAAATAATAAATGGATAAAATAAATAAATAATAAAATAATAATATAAATATAAATTAGTTATTAATTGCAGTTTTAAAAGATTTAAGATTTCTAAATTTATCTTAATTGTGATATTTAAATAACAAGCCAAATGGATTATGTGTTTATGGAGAAAGTATTTTTGAATTATTTATCCAACTTTTTGTGCAAGTAATAGAAAATATTTTATTATGTTTTATTTATTTATGAAATTAAAATAAAATAGAAATATTTTTAATTGCATTTGTTTTAATTTCTATTAGGGTTTAATAAGAGAGGAAATTAATGTAGAATAGGAAAAGACATTCCCATAAAGAAACAGTTCTTGGAATTTCTTCTTGAAAAAAAATATTCTTTGGAAGTTTGTGGGGGGAAATGGCTGCCAAGAAGCTAATTCTTTTAGCAATTTAGAAATGTAGGGAAAATCTGGGAAAAGTTGATAGGAAGATAAGGAATCAAAAGGCAGGAAAGAAGAGGATTTTCTCTAGAAAGACCAGCTCAGGAAGGGGAGGCAATAAAAAATTCTGGACATCTGCAGTTGGAGAAGATTTGCTAGGTTTTTCCATTCTTCTCTTTTGTAATCAGTTTGAAATTTTGTATAAAATTAGAGAATTTGTTTGCAAGATTTTGAGAAAAATAAATGCAAATGCCTAAGAAAATGTCTTCAAGTGTTTTCTTTAAATCTAGGGAAAAATCTTCTCTTCATTGGTTTACCTTATGAGAAAACGTCTAATTTCTTTCTTCCAGAAAGGGGTAGTATTCTTTTGTAATCTGTATTTTGTGATTCTGTTTCCTTTTTGCTATTCTATTGTACAGAATATTTTGAAAAGAATGAAAGAATATAAAATATATATATAAATAGATAGATATATATATATAGATACACACAGAGGAATTCGCATTCCTATGCATATATATATACAGAATTCATACATACAAAATTTTGCATATAAATCTTTATCTGTCAATATTTTGAAAAGTCATAATGAAATACTATTGTGTTCGTAGTTTTATATGGCTCTATGTAATTCATTGTTTACTATGTGGGAAGGGAGCAATCCCTAGCCCCGTCCCAAGGGAAGGGACGGCGCTGTGGGGAGGCCCGCATTCTCCACAGACCACGGCCTGTGGAGAGGGCATAGCCTCCTCACAGTCTGTGCCCTCCCCTATGGGAGAGGTGGGGAAAAAGGGGCTCCATCCACCGATTTTGCATTACCATAAAATTTAACTTTGATTCTACGAATTCCCTTATTTCTTCTTTGCGCGACAGTCTGAGTTTGAAGTATATTTATCTACAATTGCATATATTGCACAGCCATACATATTTATATGTATATATATCGCACAGCTATATATATATATAGATGGACGCATTTTGTATACACATTCATACTTACAGAATTGGTATAACTGTTATATACTGAGAATTTCTACAGAAGTTAGAAGCTGAAAATGAGAAATGTAGTATCTGTGTTTTCCAATTAGATATTCCTCCTCATGGGGAATAAGTTCACACAGTTGATGGCATTCAGAAAAACATTGTAGTAAAACATAAATGAGAACATGCATACCTTTGTTTTTACTAGAAATTTGTGAAAATTGTGGTACTTTTTCAATCTGACTGAGAACTTACCATGAATGGTTGTACGCATGTTTATATATATATATATATATATATATATATATATATATATATATATACTCTAACTAACTATATATATATATATATATATATATATATATGTATATATATATATATGTATATATATATATATCATGTATATATATGTAATAGCCATATATATATATATGTATACTATATAATAATAACACTATCTTTAATATATATATGTATATATATATGTATACATATATTCAAATACAACAATGTATATATATATTTATATATATAAATACGCAATTTAATGATCACTATCTGTTTATTTAGAATTTATTTTCTGAGCAAAAGAAACAGTTTTCTTTAAGTCTGAAACTTTCAAAATCTATTTACTTTGTTCAACTTTAATGGAATTGAACTTAAATTTGCATTGAAACTTTCTTTGAACTATTTAGATGGATATTTCTCAATGCAAATGTGTATGGAAAACCGTTTTTGATAAACTCTATATGAATATGGTAAATGAAGGATTTCATTTTAAAATTAGTGAAAAAACATGATTGAATGCATCATATAAGGAAAAATGCTTAAATTTTTGCATTTGCATTATTTGTTGTATTGGAAACTTCTAGGACAGGATGTCGAAGGTGGATCCACAGAGACAATAGTTTTACCTTTTCTGAAACTACCACTTGTTTTATTTATGCTTGGCCAAGCACTTGTACCATTGAAATAGATGGATTTGTTTTTAAAAGCCTAGAAATATAAGTATTTGAGCCTCTGCCACCTCCTATTGCAAGAAATATGTTTTCTCATGTTAGAAATGCATATAGGCACTAGGCATGCATCGAGAGTTCCCTCCTATTTTATTGTGTCAGGTTGCTAGGCTCCTTATGCAAGGTCGGGGATTCCTTCGAGTTAGGAAGGAACCCAGGGAAGTCATGTACTTCATGGTTGGGCGAAAAAGGCGCCTCAATCACACTCTTGGCCCAACTTGCAAGAAGACCAATGGTGTCACGGCGGTTGGAGGACCAGAGTTTTTATTTTTACTATGGATGTACTTGTGTATTCTACTGGAATGGCTTGAAAAGCCTTTGTAAAATGTAATTGTATTTGACATTTGTTTCTGCAACATTGAAATAGATGTATTATTAAGGTTATGATGTAATGTTGATACAATTGTATTTATTGAATTTATTGATCTCACTTGAATGTGAATAATTATTTATTGGATTATTGATCTATTCTGAGCATGAATGATTATATAGTTGAAAATGCATTGATATACTTGGCCATTTGCTTAATCATGATGAAATGCAATGTTATATTTTATATACAAGAAAGGAAAATTTTAATTTTCTCTTTTGCATTGGGTTTATTTTGGAAACTCCTATTAATGGCATTATTTACTTGTAAACCTTTTAAAACAAAATGGACTCTTTGAAATGCTTTTGCTCACCTCCCAAGCATTACAACTAGAAATGACAGGAGCAAAGGGATCAACCCATAAACTTCCACCCAACTTTTCTCCATCATGAGCACCAGCAAGTCCGTAAAGGATTAGAGCCCCAATCGAAGGAGAGAAAACCTTCCCATCCTCCAATGCAAACTAACCTACGCAGCATTCAAAAAAAATTCACGTTGGGCTTCACTCCCACACCCACTCATGATTGTTCAAATTATTGTGAATAAAAAAAATTTCATTGTTAATAAAATTAATAATATATAATTATCGAATCATTATAACTTAAAAAATTAATTTAATAATTAGTTAACAACACCCACATAATACCTTTAATTTAATAATTAATACTTAATATCCACATAATATCTTTTCAAGCATAATATATTTAATTATTATTTTAAATTTTAATTTTATTTAGATTACCTTGTAATCTATTTTAATCTAATTAAGCAAGATCATTTAAAAATATTAAGCTCACCTCATAATTCAATAACACATTAAACAACAAAACCACCATGACATCCCAAATAAACAACTTACTCACACGTCACGAAGGACCAAAATTAGAGGGGTACTACAAAGGTTACAGGCTTCAAATCTAAATCCCCTTTTCTTTTTTTGTAATTTTTGGATGTGGGTGTTTTTGGGTGCATTTTTTGCATAGAAAGGACCTCTCCGTTGGATTCAAAGTCGTCAAGAAAGGTAGTTTTTGCTTTTGTTTCACCTAATTTGGACTCCTGAGGTTAGATCTATGAGGGTTTGAAACGGCTGCTTTTTCCCAAATCCAAGTAGTTGCATTTTCAAAGCATTTTGAGCCAAAAATAACCTCATGATTTCATTAGGGGTCCGATTCCATAGATTTTGACTATAATTTTTTCCAATTTGGCTTTCAAGAGCTCCTAAGGAAAAAATATTTTATACAGGGGTCGTACGGCCACTGTACGGACTCGACATGCATTCCAAAAACCACTAGAAATTTTTTAAAGGTCTGCATTATTTTTTTAGAATTTTTATTTTTGAAATTTAAATATATAAAAGTGGTCAAATTGAAAACCTGCAAGCATTTTTAAGGAGGGTGAATTTTACAAAGTGGTACCCAACGTCAAGCCCTATGGGCTCATGCATGATCCCACCATAGCAGGTCCATCACACCCACACGGTGGCCTTTAATGCCATCGGTGAAGTGATATGACTGTTGTTGATAGCTTCCTTAATCTGTCATTGAAATTTTTCTATCTCTACACATATATTGACGATTATGTTTTCCTCTTCAGCATAGACTCATTTTTTTCTAGTGACATCTTTTAGTTTATTGATAACAACCTTCAAACTTTTTTGGAGACAAATCTAATGAAATTTTCCAGTTACTATGCAATGACCAATTTTGGAATATTTTGACCACATCTAGCATATTTCGTTGATTGACTTTTTTTTATCATAAAGAATATTCCATGAATATTCTTATTGACATCATGTTGGCATCAACACAACATCATCTATATGGATACTAATATCATCATTAGAAAGCTAGTTCCACCAAATTTTCAATGGTGTTGGTTTCATCGCCTATTATTTTTGCTAGTAGATTCTATAGCCTATTGAAGTCAAAGGTGTTGTTTTTAGTCCCAAGCTCATAATGTTTGTCCAATTTCCTTGTTTTTCATGATTCCAACATCGTTGGAACCATATTTCAGATCTCTTTAGACTTATTCATGCATTTTTCCATATTTATCTCCAAGTACATTTTACTTATTTTTTGTTTTCATACTCTAGTGAATTACTTGGACATCTTAGCTCCTAGAAACTTTTTGTTTGCATGGGTGACTATTTTTTGGCTATTCTATATGTATTTATAATATTTCTAGTAGACATCCTATTGTGCCTTTTGTATTCACACTATGATATAAAGTGTGATGGGTGGTTGATGTTTTCCTTTAGTTTTCCATCACACCTTTGTCAAATGAGTGCTCCTTCTACAACAGTTGTGAATACTAGTGATTCTTGCCTCATGCGTGTGTGCCTTAGTTTTCACGCCCTTTTATTTACAGGTTGTTTTTCTCCTACATCCACTTCTTGGTTTCGCACAATTTTAGTGTACCTATCATGCCTCCCCCTTTTCAGCATTATGGGGGGTTTTCTACTATTGTCGCTAATGCTTCCTTGGTTTTGTAGTTGGAGTGATCTACGTATCTAATTATTGTCCTTATGTACTTTTAGAGAAACATACATAAATGACTGGTTACATGCATTTCAATGAGTTTGGACATTCTTTGATTCCCATTTCTTGAGGTGACCTCCTTTTTCCATTTGATCAAAGACTACATGTACTTGTATTTTTAACAAGCAGCTTTCATGTGTGTTGAGTAGTGTCATTTTTGGTCACTCATACAAATTCATGTGTCATTTGTATCTTCAAATTATGATTTTTTTCCTTTATTTTCCATCTGATTCAAGTAGTTTCATTAGGTAAACTCATGTAGATTATTGTCTCTTTATTAATTAGTACTCTTTAGACTAGTTGGTACTTGTATTATCGACTTACATCTACCTGTCGAGTAGTGTCGTTGGGGTCAGTCATGAAAATTCATGTACCACCTATATCTTTGACTTCCAAATGTTTTCCTTTGCTTGAAATCTAATTTGAATAGTGTCGTTGGGGGCACTCATGTAGATTTCTATCTCCTTGGATCTTGACATTTGTATCTTCAAAAATTCCAAATGTTTTCCTTTATTTTCCATTTGATTTGAGTAGTATCATTGGGGCATGAGCATGAAGATTCTTGTTATCTTGATGCTAATCATCATTTGTTTTAGAGGAGGTTCTTCATTTCAACACCATATCAGTCATCATTTGACAGTAATCTACAACTTCTTTTCAATGATGTTCTACATGCTCCTCTTTTTCAGGACATTATTTTGGTTGGAAGCTTATTAGTCCTTCACACCTTGATTTGGAGGATTTTCAATCCTCCATTCACCTTTCTCTCTTTTGGTCTCGAGGAGTTTACTCCCATAGTGGTTTTCTCCTTTTCTCTAGTTTATAGAGATCTTTTGTTTGTACATGGGTACATCATTCGAGACTCATCATGCATTCTTTTTTAGGGTTTTTAGCTACTTCCTAAGTTCATCTTCAGGGGTTGTTTTAGTGTAATCATACATTAGCTAATAATTAATTATCCTTTAATTAATTATTAGTCTAATTTATTCTCATACACTTAAACTAAACTTAGAAGATCTTTTTTCAGTTAACTAAGTGCTCTTCTATGTTAACTAAAGTTAGCTATTATTAAATATGTTTGTCTCATCGCATGTGAAGTTGACACTTGTCCTAATCTAATCCTTTTACCATTTAGGGTTGCTCCTTTATAGCACTCAACCCTCATTGTATTATCTCTTAGATATTTTCTCTTGAACTCTCAACCTTTGAGGACTCTTCTTTTACTTGAAGATTATTGAGGTTCATTCCATAGCTTTTTCTTGTTAAAGAAAAATGCACATATTTTGTGTAGATCTCTTACGTGGAAGGTGTCTTTTTTTGTTGTTTGATCCTATGGCTTGTGTTTTTTGCACTTCTAGCATTCTTGATAGTGCCATCTTGGAACAAAATATCTAGGTAGAAGCAATTCTTATAGCTTGTTATTAGTTAACAAGATTTGCATCAACTCTTGTTGAGAAGACACTTATGGGTATGGAAAAGAAAAAAAATCATCATTATAGTATCTTTGAGTTATTTTATTGTGTGGTGTATGAAAATGTGCCTAGGGAGAAGTGGTCTAAAGTGGAAATCAAGATAGTGAATATCTTCATCAACTATGTTGTTAGTACAAGCTTTAGGATCTTGTGGAATTTTCCTAGAAATCAAGACTTCTTCCACAATATTATAGCCAGAAGAGGATGGAGAGAAATTTGTGGTTTATCCACCCCTAAATATTGAGTAGGTTAAACCAGAAATTCATGAAGGGTCTTAAAGAGGAGAGCTTAACTAGATCTAAAGAGGAGGTAAAACCTCCATCTCAACTTTTGAGGAGGTCCAATCAACAAAGACAACAACCAGATCCAAGTATACTCTTCCTGAATGGATGTGTATTTTTTCTTTTTTTACCAATATTGGTGATCCTAGAATTGTGAAAAATTCTATGGCTATGAGTGATTTTAACTCAAAAAGAGTGGTCATGGATGAGAAAATGGTTATGTAGAGAATGAATGACACATGGGAGTCAATATCATTGCTAGAAGGAAGAATGAATTTTGGATGTAAATGGGTATTCAAAAGGAAGATTAGTTGTGAAGGAGAAATTGAAAAGTACAAGGAAAAGTTGGTTGTGAAATATTTTCCCCAGTTTTAGCACAGTAATTTCTATCAAGCTGGACTATTATCTCTAGTAGAAGATTTTGATTTGGAGATAAAATGGATAGATTTGAAGAAAGAATTCCTACATATTTTCTTGGAGAAAGATATCTACACACATATAGCCAAAGAACTACATGGGGAAACATAAAAAATGGTTTTTAAACTAAAAATTGTATGTATGGTCTCATGTAATCACCTAGAATTTAGTACCATTTATTATTTTGTGTTGCGATTGGGTTTTTAAATCAAAATCAAATCATTATTTTTATTATAAAATGGATGTTTATCATTTCCTTGTTGTCAATTATTTTATGTTGGGATTGGAATTTTTGAAATCAAAATCAAATCACTATTTTTATTATAAGATAGATAGTGATAGTCTCCTTGTTATCACATTGTACATAGATGATACATTATTCTTCAATAATGGTAAGCAAGTGATTTGTGATATGAAGTCTCACCTTTCAAGATAGTTTGAAATTCAAAATATTTTGGAGTAACCAAGTACATTCTAATCATTGAGATCAAATGGGATACAATAAATAGAAAGCTTCGGTTGGCTAGAGCAAGTATGTGAACTCTATGATCTAGATTCTATATATTGATTTGTAAACCTTTGAGTGTTCCTATTTGATGAATAATAAGTTATTTGTAAAGTAGTTTCCATCTTCACCTAACGAGATGGAAGACATGGCTCAAGTAACTATTCTGAGCATGTCATTGGTACTTTCATGTAACCTATGGTATATACGAGATCAAACAATTCCCAAATAGTGTAAGCCTTAATCCATTTCATGGATAATCCTAGGAAAGATTAATAGGATGGAATTTTAAATAGATTTCAAATATTTGTGAGGTACCTCCAAGTACTCTATTTTTTATCATGGTGATTCTACAAAACACTTCAAAGGTGGAAATGAAAACTACTAAAATTTAAACAATATTAAAAAATTAGATTATAGAAAGCTCCTAAATTTGACCATGCAAATGCATCCAAATGCTCTTGGACATTTTTTGGATTCATAAAGCATCAAATTCTTAAGTAGAGATACAAGGTATTAGTTAAACATGACATTACATCCCAAACTATCTAAGTGCTAGAAACACTTCGAAGGTGGAATTGAAAGCTACTAAAATATAAACAATATTTAAAAATTATTCTATTGCAAAAAGTTCCTGAATTTGACCATGCAAATGCATCCAAATTCTCTTGGACCTTTTTTGGATCATAAAGCATCTTTGAAAGTGTTTGAATATGCCAAAGTGGAGCACTCAAATTGAGGAGTCATTTTGATAGATTACGGCAATTGTAAATGCATCTTATATTTTTAGCAAAGGATGCCTAGATCAATTTGAGCATTAAAATTTGGGCTAATTATGGGACCATTTGTTGGTCATTATTTTGACTCATGATTTAAGTAAACCACTTATCGTTTATGGCTTCAACTTTTCCTATTTATTAGATCTTAAGGATGGAGTATTGTATTTGTTGTATGGTTAATTGGAAGATACTATTATGGTATCAAAATTACTTGAAATTTACATGTTGATGATAATCTTGTAAGGGCATGTCCCTAATATTGTATTGGAACCATTGTTTCTAAATAATATGATAATTCTTTCTTTTCTCTCAAAAGTTTTCTCCCCATATAAACCTTATGCTATGGCATATGTTATTGTGTATTATTTTCTATAAGGTCCACAAAGACTAAATTTATTTGCACATGCCTTCCCTCATAGATTAGTGTAGGAAGCAAATTTTGCACCTTTGCTTCCTTTCAAAAAATACTAAGTTAAAAAGTGTAGGATAAAATATTTTGGTTTCCAACAATTCTATGTCATGAAGGTGCTATATATGTATAGCATACTAATATCTCATGCATGGCTAAAATAAAGATGTAGATAATTTGATTTACACATATTAGTATTAGATATGAAGGTTGGGTTAACAAGTGATTGTAGGGTTGTAAAGGTGTGGGGAATGAGGTTAAAAATTCTAGCCCTAGACATCATGTTATTCCATTGTATGTATGGAAAAATGCAAAGAATGAGTTTTTTTGTTCAAGGAAATCGAACAAAAACTATGTAACTTATAGATTCAACTCCAAGAGTAAGTTAAATATAGTGATAACAAATGCCATTTCTCTATCAATGAAAAACACCTCCATCATTTCTTTAGACTCTCAACATTTGATGAATGTATAGTGCTGCATACATCTTGTGTAGAAAATGTGAAACCCACATCTAGAAAAGGTCTATTTGCTTGCTCCAGTATGGCTTTCCAAATTGAGACTAGGTCTATTTTCTTAATTGGATGTGGGCTATTAGCAAGTAAGCAAACGATTTAATGGTCGTTTCCTTATGCTCATGTTCAATAGTACACTAATGTATACTAAAGACAAGATAGAAGGAATTGCATATGGAAGTCATTGTAAGATTAAAAAAGACTTGTATTAATTATGTTGAAAAAAAAATTATAACCAACATTTATTTTTTAAATAAAAGATATCAAAATTTTAAAATATATAGTAACATTTACAAATTAAACTATTAAAAAGTAACATATAAATATATAATATTTATTACATTTTTAAAATAAAATATAAAAACTATCAAAATAATGAATAGTAACTTTTCTAAAATTAAAATATAAATAAAATAAAATAACTTTTAAATTGAAATTTTAAATTTATTTACTTATATATGTGTAATAAATAAAATCATTTTTAAAAAAATCTTATTGATATTTTAAAAAAAAGATAAATTATATTTAAAATATCTATATTAATTATGTTGAGAAGCATAACACTACAATGTCAACAGGGCAACTATTGGAAGCCAACACAGTTGTCACAAAAATATATATATATATTCTTTCAATATTCTCTTATTATCTAAAAATGGGAGTAGGGTGTCTATAGAGGTTAGCAAAATCCTCACAAATAAACACAAAAATAAATCCATTTTAGAAAAATAATAATAATAATAAAACATTTTAATAATAGCTACAATTTAAAAAACAATAATATCTAAAAAAATCAAAAAACATTTTAATAATAGCTACAATTCAAAAATCAGATAAATTTTTGATAAAACTAAAATAAATATATTAAAAAACTCATATTATTAATAATATAAATATATTAACTTAAGAAAGCAATAGTGAGAGGCGATGGATGACAACGGTCAGAAACAAGGAGGCTCCTTCAATGGCAGATGAGATATACAAGAAATTTGAAAAGATAAACATTCAGATGCTATCATTTTTGGGGGGTTTTGATCAGCTCCACCCCCTTGGGCTTGGCTTGGCAGAGAAATACTGAAGGCTTTCAACTAGACGGTGATGGCAGTGGCAAAAAGGTTGGACAGGGCAATCAGTTGCTTCAATGTGGAAAGTCCTCAGGTCAAAATGAAGGTGACCTTGTTCCTTTTGATGGTGGACAGGATAGATAGGAAGTTCAAAAAGATAAACATTTAGGCGCTATCATTTTCCAAGGGAAAGGAGCTGGGAAGGGAAAAAAGTTGCTTGAGAAAGTTGATAGCGAAACAGGGCATGTTCTAGCAACACAACACCCTACAGAGAAGTTGATAGGAGTGTGGTTAGGAAACTCAAAATACCATCACACCTATAAATCAATCACAGTAGAACTAAATGAAGAGTTGGAAGAAGAGGTGAGTTTTAATGAAAGATTGTTTTCTAGTTTGGGCCTAATTGGTAAATTCAAGGGTTTTTGGCCAAGCCTACCTGACCTTCACCAGTGGATCTCTACTCATTGGAAGCCTATTATGGAAGGGTATGTGCAAATATATCCCATGGAAAAAGGTTTTTTTATTGTTGTTTCTGAAAAAGAACAGGATAGAAATAAGGTCTTGTGTGATTTTCATTGGGAATGGGATGAAAAACACACTTTGATGCTTAAACCATGGCATCCAGCTTTTAACCCATCTAGTGAAGTTTTTAAAAGGGCTCCTATTTGGGTAAGGCTTCCTAATCTCCCTCTCCAATTTTGCTTTGAGTCCTACTTGGAGGCTGTGGGTAACACTCTAGGAAGTTTTTTAATGGTGGACAAGGGGTCTTCAAATCATCTTCATTCGACTTATGCCTGAATCTGGGTAAAAATGGATGTGTCCAAGGTGCCCCTGGAATAGATTTAGCTTAAAACTTTGAAGGGTTGTTGGGTGCAGCCTCTAGATTATGAAGGGGTACCTTTTAGATGCAAAACTTGCTACCAAACTGAGCATGTGGCAATGGAATGTGCCAAAATTAGGAAAAAAAATCTACCTCATGGTGGAAAAATGTGAATTTGCAACATTACATAGTGGAGAAGCGGGAAGAGAAATAAGAGACTCCCCAATTGAAAAGTAGAGATGAAGAGGGGTGAAGCGATGGGGTTCACACCCATGAAGAGAAGATGTAATCAAAACAAACAGAAAGGGAGGATCATCAACTTAATACTGTTTCCCTGACCCAGGAAGGGAATAAGAGTGGTAGCATTGAACTTATTGTTTCTAATGGAAATAGTAAGGAGTTAAATTTCAAAAATGGAACTGAAACTCCTAAGTGTAGGGAGAAAGGAGGGTTGGTTAGGCCACAAGAGAAAGGGGTGGGGTATTGGATGGAAGATGACCAAAGTAAGTAGGTAAATAGCAAAGGGAATGGAGACAGAATGTGTTCTTGGGATAACACTTTGGAGTGGCAAGAGGACGTTGGAAGGTTGGAGCACGGATGGCAAATAGTTCAGGGGAAGAAAGCAAAGAAGGAATTGAAGAAAGAATTTGATATGGTCCTTTGATCGCAGACCAAAGGATGACCAAGCAAGGCTCCATTCTTTTAAATCTATTAACAGATCCTTAGGGGTTGTGGATGGTAAACCAGTGTTGGAATTTTAGGGGGGAGAGTAGTTTGCATGTTTGGCAGATGTTGGAAGGACGAGTGAACGTTAATTTTTGAACTAGTATTATCGAGTGGTAGGATTAGTGGTGCTTGCTAGGAATTGGTTGGACTTTGGGAGGACTTTCTTAGGTATTGTAATTTGTTCAGCTATGTAATCTTTTCTTTCTTATTAATAAAATCATCTCTATTTTCAACCAAAAATAATAATAATAATAATATAAATATATTAAAAAACTCAAGTATAAAATAATACTAATATTATTAATAATATAATAATATAATTTTATAATAATTTTAAATAATATTAAAAAATAAGGTTAAGTATATTAAATTTAATATATATTTTAATTGGTTATATTAAATGATAATAGTATATATTATATTATTATTAAATGATAATAGTAACTTGTTAATATATATACTATTACTATTATACTATTATTTAATTAGTCTTCTTATTAAATTATTATTGTTATTATATTATTTTAAATTATTACTATGTTATTATTATTATATTTTTATTTTATATTTGGTATCATTATATTATAGTATTTGGATAAAAAATCTACAATATGTATGGAACTTTTTTGTATAGAAATAAAACTAATTTATTTATTCAAAATAAAAAAGGATTAGGGTTAGGTTAGTGTTACTAATATGGTATTTGGTTAAGATCAAGGTTAGTTTAGGATTATAATTAGGGTTGATGGTATAAGGTTAGGCTTAGAGTTAAAATTATGGTTAAGATTAAATTTGGGTTTGGATACAATTTAGGGTTATGATTAGTGATTTGGTTAGGGTTATGGTTAGGTTAGGGTTTAGTGTTCAAGTTAGGGTTATGATAAATAGTGGTAGGATTAGGGATAGATTAGGGTTTATGGTTTAGGGTATAAGGTTAGAGTTAGAGTTATGGTTATAGATGGGATTAGATGCAACTAGGATTGGAAAATTTGTTAAGGTTCATAAAAACCTCTTCATTATGGTTGTTCAATTAGGGTGAAGGTTACCATTATGATTAGGTTGAAAATTTGTAGTTTAGGTTAAGTGTTCTATTACACTTACAATTAGGGTTCTAGGCAGTATTCCATGGGGATGCATCCCCCCAAAAAAATACCATGTTTCCTAGACGGGGATGTCTTGGAGACTTGGGGGGATGTCCCCCCACCAACCCACCACTAATGTCACCATCCCACCACTAGTGTCACTATCTCCAAGATGCCGCTAGGAATTCGAGGATGTTGAGGTGTCTTGAAGACACCTAGGGGACTCCTAGTTGATAGGGCAGGGTTGGATGAGACACTCACTGTCCCATGCTCTGGTCTTTGTTCTCAAGAACTTCTAGGTGACTCCTTCACCTTAACCTTTAGGTCCTATCATAGGTATAGGCACCCCTAGTATTACTAACCAACCCCTCTATCACTATTCTTCCATACTACCAAGCCAATCTTGGTGCCTTGCCACTTCCTCTCCTTGACCCTTATTCTTCCCTAAAGGCCAATTACTCTCAACATTCAATTAGGAACTTGTAGAGGTGTAAAAATGTTGTAAAAGCTTCAAGGTAATCTATCTAGGGTTCTTATACCATCACAAGACTCCAATTACCCATCGCTTCCACTAAACCCTCTCCTAGGGTTAGGAAAGGCTACAAGCCTAGGGCCCCAATTAGGTCTCTTACTTTGGGTAAAATGCAATTTTCTCCAAAACCCACCAAAAGACTTAGGTTCTTTGCTTGGGATTGGTGGTTCCTATGTCCACACCTTGAATATTTTCAAGGTTTTGAAATAGCACTGCCTGCACACTGCTCATACACAAAAATGGTCAAAAAACTAGGGTTTCCTAACATTTCCCAGGTTGTTTTAGACTATCAAAGGTTTCCCCCACCAAATGATTTGATAGAGCCTCCTCTTGAATACCAGGCCTTTCCAAGACTCTCAATAAAATTCACCAAAAGGAATTACTCCAAAATCTTAACGCCCCTACAAGATATGTGTCTTTCACTCCCTGTCTTCCCTAGCCGGACTCTGTCTAGCTCGCCTAGGGCAAGACATTGCTAGCAACTCCTGCCCACACACCAAGACTAAAACCTACCATCTATACAAGCATGGATTCTATGCATTTTTCCCAAAGGGCTGTATGGTTTGTACAGTGGGAAAGTGCTCTAGCACTCCATTTCCAAAAACCAGTCTAGTTCAGACCAGCAATAGGGCAAAATTAAACTATTTACAAACAGTGCTTGCAAAAATAAAAAAAGAATCTATTTAATGATGTAAAATTATTGTATATTACTATCAAAACATCCTACAATCAATACAGTAACAGGTCTAACTCATGAAATCCCTTTTTAGATGCAAAACTCAGAAGTTTTAGCACAGAACGCTGCTTTTTCTGTAATTTCACAACTTTCACTATAACATTAACACCTCCAACCCTATTCCATGGTGGAGGCATATCTTAAATAGGCTTCTCAAATATTTAAGTTCCTTTTGGCGAACCTAAAGAAGACCAAAAGATGAAACTTATAAAACCCGCTGTGTTTTTCAATCTTTGGCAACTTTTGACCACTCAGCAAAATGAGCTTCTAAACTTATTGAACTCTTGACAACCTCTTTCCCAAAGATCAAAAACACATCTAAGCTCAACTCTCAATGGTCTACATGACCTTATGAAAAAAAAACAAAAATTAACCCTCTAGGTTTCTTCTTTACCTAAGAAACTGCATGTTCCTTAGGTGCTCCTGCACCACTAGTTGTCTCCAAGATGTATAATTCTTGTACTTATACATCTTTTTATAACTATTTTTCAAGTACTATATGTATTCAGCACCCTGCCACCCCCTCGCCATTGTCCCCCCGTCATCTCACCGTCACCCCAAAACTTACACCTCTTATCCCCACATCCCTGAAATGCATCCCCTATCGTCCCCCCGTCCCCATCCCCGAAACCCCGTGGAACACTCATTCTAGGAAAAAGCTTTGGGTTGGCCTAAGAGTTTGGGTTTTATGACAAATCTTGGGATTATGAATAAGATTAGGCTTTATTTTAGGTTAGGGTTAGGGTTAGGGTTCAATTATGATTTAATTACACCTATGTTTCAATTAGGTTTATAGTTCAATTAGGTTTAGATTATGGTTAGAGTTTTTATAAAACTTGCAGGTTAAGGTTACATTTATGGTACAATGGTGATTAGATTTAGTATTAGGGTTCAATTAGGGTTATGGTAAGTATTAGGGATAAGTAACAATTATAAAACTAGGGTTAGGGTGTGTGCAAGAAGTTGAGTCCACTTTTTGGCCAAAAAGTGGAAGTGTTTTATCCGATTTTCAGCATTTGACACATTTGACCTTAAAATTTGAAGCACTTAGAGATGAAATCTTTAAAAAAGTGACTAATTATAAAATGTAGTGCTTGGAGTCTAGTTTCCAAATATGTAATTTATTTCAATACCCAGATTGTACAAATAGAGTTTTAATAGGCATTTCTAAAAACCACTGTTTAAAAGTCATTTTTTTTACCATACCATGCACGTGTACGACATCCATATTTTGACTTAAATTATTGTATTTTTCTAAATCTTTTTGAGAAAAATTTTATGACTCACTGAAGCTTGCTCTTGATATTTATTTGTATTTTTTTATTGAATATTTTTTTTTGTTAAATTTTTATTAGGCAAATTTGTCATTTTGAAAAATCGTCGTGTACGACATGCATAAGATGACCTAAACTTATCATTTTCTAATTATTATTTTTCAAATTGAAAAGAATTGTCTGAAGTTTTCTCTTGCGCAATCCATTTGTCAAAATGTTATATTGATCAAAAGTTATTAAAATAGTTAAAAACTTTGATATTTAAAGTTTATGGACCAATTTTATTAGAAATTAATTGAAAAATAGAAAAAATAATTCAATTGCAAAAAAAAATACATATTTAGAATCTGCATTGTTTCATCTAAAATGGGTTTTAATTTTGTCAGAAAATTTTGCAGAAAAGGTCATTAGCCATATGTCCAAAGTTAGTATTTTTCTTTGACATTGTTAGGGCCTTGAACTTGCAGGTCAAACCAGGTTGAAGGCCTAGGTTCGGACTTCCAATTCTTTTCCCAAACCAAAAACCTTGGCAAAAACCCGCCCATGATGCAAAATAAAATTCAAATTTAAAAAAAGGGATCTCGATTATAAAACGGGATCCCGTACTATAATCAGGATCCCATTCCCATCCAACAGCATTCTGACCGTTGTAAATGGAATGGGATCCCGTTTCATAAATCGGGATCTCGTTTCTTATAAATTAGGATCTCATTTCTTATAAATCAGGATCACGTTCTGTTTCCATTCGTTCGGAATCCTATGGGAAACGGGATCCTGATTTTTAGAAAGCGGGATCCTGTTTCATCTCAGGCTTGGGATCCCAAACTATAACGGTATCCTGATTTTTTAAAATCGGGATCCCGTTTATTTAAATTGGGATCCGTTTCCTCAATGTCGATTTCAATTTTTTGGTTAAGGCAAAAAACTTCCACATTTCATGATCTCAACTTTGTGCACTTACCCATTAGAGTTAGGGATATGAGTACAATTAGGGTTATGGTTAGAGTTCTAGTTAGGATCAAGATTAGAGTTAAGGTTAGGGTTAGGGTTAGAGTTACAACAAGGATCGAGTTAGGGTTAAGGTTATGTTTTAATTATGATTACAATAAAATTAAGGTTCAATTACAAAGGGTTATGGTTATGGTTAGGTTAGGTCAAGTTAGGGTTCAGATTAGGGTACTGTTTAGGGTTTAGGGTCTAGGGTTAGGTTGTGGGTATGCTTTAAGATTAAGACTGGGGTTACGGTTATGGTTATGGTTATGAGAAATATGGTTAGGATTAGGGTTAGGTTAGGGTTATAATTATGGTTTTCTATTAGGGTTAGGCATAGGTTAGGGTTATGATTAGATCTTATGGTTTATGATTTAGGGTCAAGCGAAACACACAATTCAGGCTATTGTCTCCTTTTTATGATTTTCACTTACCATTTCAAACACCCATATGTATTCCAAAATGGTATTTAATGAACTCATTTGCTAGAGATCTACAAATCCAATAATTGCTATTTGCTTTAATACTTACAATCTATTTCAAATTTCTTTTAACATCTATGTTGCCAAGGCTTCTTTTCTTTACTAAAAAAACCCATAATCTCTTCACAATTTTCTTTGTCCTCAACATCACACGTTTATGAATTATTCAAAAACCCTTTTTTTGATTGTGGTGGGTTCCTTGCTAGGCAATGGTGGCATCAACATTTCTTTTTACTTTGGCTCCTTACAAAATCCTTTACTCCTCAATTCAACAACTTGAGTCTTCTTATCAACAACTTACAATCTTAGAACAACAATCAAAACTAACTTCAACAAATAACTATGTTCTCCAATGAAAGGATGATTTTTTCCTGCTATCATGACTGAACTTTCTATTCAAATGAACACTCTTTTCAAACTAATAACACGATGATTTTTTCTTTTATCATGACTTCTTTCTATTTATTTAACAACATATCTCATCATCTTCATGATCTAAAAACCAACACTCTTTTCAAACCAACCTTTTTTATTAGTATCACAACCTAAAAAATTTGTAGTTTCAGACACATCTTCATCTTCAACTTCAAGTTCTTTACCTGAATTCAAAAAAATAAGTCTCAATTTAAATAATATATCTCAAACATATACTATATAGATTAATATTAAGATAGATAAACTATCTTCAACTTCAAGTTCTTTACCTGAATTCAAAAAAATAAGTCCCAAAAATAATATCTCTCAAACATATACTATATAGATTAATATTAAGATAGATAAACTAGTTTATAAAATTTGGAGCTACCTAAAAGAAGAAAGCCTAGACATGAGACTTTATTGGAAAATGAGCGAAAGTGGGAGCCTTCTGGTTATCAAACCCTAGCGCGAGTTTTTTTTCTTTCAGGAGTAATCTGTTGTGGTGGCCGCCGCTAGTGGGTGGTTTTTGATGCATTCTCAAGACAGAGCTAGTATGCAGTCTTTGATTGGGTTAAAGGGTAATGAGGTTTTGTGCACGATGAGATGAGCTGAGATGCAGCTCAAAGAAAAGGCTTGTTTAGCGAATGGAGAGAAGGGAGAATCATTTCCTAAGAGCCCTAAGCATGCAAATTTAGAGGGGGTGTTGAGAGTTGAAGAGGGAATTAAATTTGTTGATGTTTCAATTGCTGAGAAAGAGGACGCAGTGGTCAATGCAATGGAGAAGCTTGCAGATGGGGAAGTAGGTAAAAATTTAGAATTTTTGTTTCCGAACGATGTGCTAGATTACAAATTGTTGAATGTCAACATAAGTTTATTATTCTGTTCTTTTTGAGGGGTATTCCTTCTGAGGTTGATTTTTTTATAAATGGGAAAAATTTAACTATGAGAATAGAGGGTGGGAAATAGAGGCTATGCGAGGTTTGGGGAAGGGCTACGTCTCCTATACATTTAAGTCCTCTAATCATGCTGAGGTTGTGCTTCAGTATGGAACTTGGGTGATTTGTGGTCAGGTTTGTTACATGCAAGCCTAGACTGTTGATTTCCATCCTGAAGGTCCATCAAGGTCTAAATATCCAATGTGGCTTGAATTTCCCTTTTTAAACCTTGCCTTGAGACCCCTCTTGAAAGAGTTTTCTTCTCAACTGGGCATAGTTTTATGGTGCAAAAATAGTACCAATAAATTTTCCAATTTGAGGGTTCACCCCTAAGTTTGTGTGGAAATGGACCTTAACCAATAGCTTCCAGATAATATTAAATTGATAGGTCCAGGGATTGAATTTGTCCATCCAATTGTTTATTTGAATAATCCAAATGCTTGTTTTTACTATAGACAAGATGGCCATTTAATAAGAGACTATCATGTCAAGAGAAACAAATTCACTCATCCTCTTGGAATGGTTTCACCCAGTCCTTTGCAAATGAATAAACTGATCTCTAAGATTCAGCCAAAGTCCTCCCATGTGCAGCAACAAGATAATGTAAGCTCAGAGGAAAAAAATTATAACTGACACTATGTTGAAATCCTCTATGTCTTATAAGGATGTAACTATGTCTGATGGGTGGAGAATGGTGAGAAAAAGAAAGGATCCTTTGGGGGGTCATGGTTCTCAAAAGGGTTTGACTCCTTACAATCATTCTATTTCTCCACAAAATTCTAAAGTGACTTCTTTTGAGACTCCATCTCCTACTTTTGTTGTGAGACAAAGTTCTCCTTCTTATGTGAGACATATATCTCCTTCACCCTTTGCAAAACTAGACTCTCAATCTCCTACTGAGAGACAAATATCTAGGTCTCCAAACTTTGTTGAAAAGGAGCAAAGGCATTCTGATCAGAATATCTCACTTGCTAATCAATTTGAAGCCTTGTCACAAGAGGAAGACATCCCTAACTCTGTTTCAGCATGAAGTTTAAAATGATTTCTTGGAATGTAAGAGGTATTTCCCTCCCTCATCATAAATATGATGTTAAGGATGCTATATGTAAATGGAAACCAGATATCATTTTTTTGCAAGAAGTTAAAATTAATGGTCCCCGCCTGGGTTTCTCTCTATGAAATGTGTGGAGGGAGGCTTCTTTCTTCCATACATCACATAGAGAGGGATGAGGGGGGGTTGCTATTGGCATTGCTCCTTGGGTTAATAAATTTTTCATTGATAAAGGGGAGGACCCTTCCCATAGTTGTGCTTGGATTCTCACCTTTATCAATGAACAACCCATAGGATTTTGTTCTATAAATGCTCCTAACATTGCTAAAGAACGAAGTGAGTTATGGGATTGGTTGGCTAAAATTCTCCCTCGGGAAAATTGGGTTATAGGAGGTGATTTTAATATGGTGGAAAATAATGTTGACCATATTCAAGGGTTTTCATGCCAAAATTAGTAAGGATAAGTTTGATAAGTAATTTTTGTGTCATAACTCTTTGGGAGTTATAGACCCTATTCATAAAAAAAGTGCTAGTCACAAGAATCATTGGTTTACATGGACTAATTGTAGGTTTGGGATGAATAGAAAACTTAGCAAGCTTGATAGGTTTTATATTTCGCCAAATCTGCAAGTTTTTTATGATGCTTTAGGAACTTGTGTTAATGTAGATTATTCTACTACTTTGTCAGATCATTTCCCAATCATTTGCACTACATCTTTGTTGAACTCTAATGGGGGCTCTTATCATTTAACTTTCAAGCTTAACACATCACATCTAAAAATTCCTTCTTGTGTCTCTACTTTGATTGGATATGGAACTCCATCCCCAAGCCTAAAGATGGGGAATCTTACAGGGTATGGTGGAATGTTGCTATTTCTAAATGTGTTGAATTTCTTTGTTCTTTTGGAAAAAGATTAGCAGGGCAACATAGATGTAAGGAAAAATCCCTACAAGGGAAATTAGAGATGAATAGAAAACTCCTTAACTCCAACCCAACTAATATTAAATTACAAGTTGCGGTAGCTACCATTAAAAATCAGCTTTGCAAGTTTGATATATATCAAGAGAAAGGAGCCAAAATATAGGCTAGATTGCATTGGATGAAAGAAGGCAATAGAGGTTCTAAATACTTATTTAATTATTTGAACTACAAACATAAAAAGGAGTATATTGGATCTATTCAAGATGAACATGGGCAGGTCCATACTAACTTGGAGGTTATTAAAGGCATTTTTCATTAATTTTATGAGAAGTTGTTTTGAGAGGATTCTCATTGGCAGGATGTGCAATCGATGCTTGAAGATATACTCAAAGATTACATACCAAGAAGGTTGCATATGATTATAGTCAATTCCTGGACTGTGATTTCTCCATAGATGACTTAGAGCATACAATCTTCTCTATGGCTCCAAATAAGAGACCTGGTTTTGATGGGATCTCAATTGAGTTATATCAAATTATGTGGCAGCATATCAAGAAATATTTTTATCTTGTCTACCTAGAATCCTTAAAACGTGGTTTGTTAGGGCCTGAGATTAATAAAGGTTTGATTAAACTTCTCCCCAAAGGGAAGAATATGGATTCTATTTCAGGGTGGAGACCTATTACTTTACTTAACACCTCCTACAAAATCATTGCTAAAGCCTTAGCTACAAAAATTAAACCAGTGGCAAAAAGTATTGTCCGATTTGAACAAAATGGTTTTTTAGAAGGCAAATATATCCTTGATAACTTAATTTTGGCTTTTGAGACTTGTGAAAGGGCACAACAGATATTTGAAAATGCTCTATTGGTCAAACTTGATTTTGATAAATCTTATGATAGAATGAGGTGGAGCTTTATTATCAAAATGTTGCAGTGATTGGGGTTTGGTCCCAAAATCCATAAACATGTGCAAATGTTGTTCCAAGATGCTTCTGCACAACTGGTTATTAATAACTCTTTGATTGATATGTTTCATTTGTAGTGATCTATTAGGCAAGGTTGTCCTTTATCTCCTTTCCTTTATGTCCTTGTTGCAAATGCTTTGGGTTATTTTTTGCAGAAGGCTTATCAAATGAGGATGATTAAAGGAATTTCTATTCCTAATAATGTAGTTGTTCTTAATTCTCATTTTGTTGATGGCAGTATGCTTTTTATTCTAAATTCTAAATCTAAAATTTCTAACATCTTGGGGATTCTTGATTTTTATTGTGTGGTTTCAGGATCCATGCTTGCTCACCATAAAACTAAATTTCTCACGATCCAACCTGATCCAATCCCTCATTGGATCCCTAAAGAATGGAAGCAGATTAAACATGGGAAAATCACTCGTTACTTGGGAATTCCATTTGGTTTACGGGTCACTCTATCTAAAATGTGGAATTGGTATTTGGTCAACCTGAAAAACAAAATCTTTACTTAGGGAAACAAATATCTTTCTCTTGCTAGTAAAATATAGGTGGTTAATAGAATTTTTTTGGCTTCACATGTTTATTATTTGTCTTCTTGGATTCCATCTAAAAAAGGTTATGAAGACCTTATTAAAATCATTCGTGAGTTTTTGTGGTCCAATTGGGAAGGAAAAGTTGGTTTCAAATCCTTTTTCTTGGATTCATTGCATACAACCTAAGGATAGAGGTGGGCTTGGTCTTCTAGATCCTAAAACACAAAGGACTTGCTTAGCTACAAAATGGATTATCAGAGTGGTATTTGGAGAGGAACAATGGAAGATTCTTGTTCGCCATCGTATTGTATAGGCTACTATGGATCATAAGTGGCAAGGTGTTAGATGGTTGGATAAGATTCTATTGGCTCTATTCTTTAGTTTTAAGGCTTCTTTTTCCTTGCAATCTATTTGGAAGGCCTAGAAACAAGTTTGCATATTTTTGAGTTGGAGGGGGGATTCTCTACAGTATGGTTTTAGTTTTGCTTCTTCGTCTATTTGGTGGAACAAACTTGTGCAATATCATGGTCTTCCATTGGTTGTTTCCTTTCCTAAACATACTAATTACCTTTTCAAGAAGGGTGTGCAGCAGTTCAAGGATATTTGGGATTTGCACTCACATGATTGGGTTAAGTGGTAGCATATTAAAAATACTTTTAAGTTGAATAATATGTACATCAAAGGTTTTTGACTTTTGTGAAGTCATTAGTTTTGATGGAGCTTCTTATGAAGCTTTGTACACCTTTATATTGCAACTTTTTCAAAGATTGGAAATAGTTTGGTAAATTTTAGTTTTCTAGTTTCCCCTTGAGGAAGATCTAATTGAGATTACTTTTGAAGCTGTCACTTAATCCTAGGCTCAATTTAAAATAGAAATGCAATTTCTATGAAAAGAAATGGAGAAATTTGAGTGCCCAGATTTGGAATTCTAAAGCAGAGGCAAATGCTCAAATTTTATCATGGAAAATTTTGCATCACAAACTTCCTGTAGGTGATAGATTAAAGAAATTAAAAATTAAATCTGTGAATTGTCCTAATTGTCAGTGTAGTGAAAATGTGAAACATATTTTTTAGGATTGTATAGTGGCTAAAAGGAAATGGAATGATGTCTTTAGCCATTTTCTAGCAATTTTTTGTCACATTTTGTATTGGAACGAAGTTGTTTTGGGTGTTGGTATGCAAAATAATGTGGTTGTTGATTCTATACAAAAAATTATTTTACTAAATATATGGAAATGTAGATGTTCATTAATGTTTTCTAAGCATATGGTTCAGCAGGAAGTTGGGATTTTAAAGCTTTACTTTGATATCATTCTGCAGTTTGTGTATTTGTGTTTTCAGCTGAAAGATGGTGCTAAAGAAGTTGTACAGCATTTGGAGGCCATCAAACTTCAGTTTTTACAGCTTCATGAGGACGATATTTGATGCTCTAGACAGCTACAATGCCTTTTTAAATTCAGAATTTAAGTGTTGCCTTCACTGTTTCATGACCATATTCTCACTATTAGCTGTAAATTTTTCATATGTAATATAGTAAATGATGAAATTGTTACTTGACATTGGCATTGATCCCTATAAGGAAGAAATACGTACAAGAAGTACTAGCCTTTGTCGCCATTATGTAAATAGATTAAATTATTATTTCAGGCAATTTTTGATGTTGCTCTCCATTAATTGAAACTGATTTTTACTTGTATTTCCTTTTATTTATATAAAGAGTTCGATTCTTATTTGTATAACAATTACTTTTGGCCTCTTATATGAAATGTTTGTCCTGAGTGCGTATTTCAGTGCGACATTCATACGATGATAATTTATGCACATAAATTTAATGTATTTATTGTTAGGTGGGCAGAGACAAAAGAAACACAAACACAATAACTTGCGAATGTGCTGCTGCACTAAATTGCATTTGATTGCTTGTCAAAAGAGACTTACATACCTATGCATCTTATATAGAGGTCTTTGGAATTCACCAGAATCTAATTACAGTCATAAAACACATGCATGAAATTTGTTTGATGTCGGTGGAAGTCGGTGAGAGAACAGTCTGGAATAGAGGGCGAGAAGTTCTATATTAAATGCATAGTTGACAATCTTATTCGTTCATTGGTAGAAATTAATGCCTACATTTCTTTAGGCATTACATCAACCTGACATAAACTTTACTAATGATCACTAAATAATTGTTAGACTTCTAGCCTAATAGTAGTTGTAATTTATACATATTTTTTACTACAGATGAGTGCAGCCCATCTGTAAGTATGCAGATTATCTGCATTAGTGATATCTGGCATGCTTTTACTGACTAAGCAACTTCACAAGGGCGGGTGATCAAAGAAATGACCAAAGTAGTCAGTGAATTCAAGTTATGAATGTATTGGAAGAGTAGAAGTTATGAACGTATTGCAACTCTTCAATGGTCTCACCCTGTATAATCTTTCTCATAATTTTTTTGTCATTTCCATTGCTGTCAATAGTACAGGTATTTTCAGTCATTTTCTTAGCGTATCAGAGCTGGAAACATTTTGGGAAACTTCCAGTGTGATTCTAATCTCCTTGGACAGTAGATCTTCAACTCTGTTTATTTCCAAGTTTACTAGCCATGTTTGTTCTCTGAATGTTATGTATGAGCAGGAGTGATATAAGACTTTGGTTATAGATAAAATTGCTAAAAACTAAAAGCTATGTTTCAGTCCCCTGGAGCTCCATGATGGCTGGAAACTAAAACTTGCACCTTTTGGAGGTTTCAAGATTTCCGATGTGCCCAAATTGGTGGCTAGAATCACGAACAATGTATCTCGTATAAATGCATTACGGCATGAATGGACGAGTAAAGTTGACGTTTGATATTTAGATAAGTGTGTGACTCAATGAATGGAATTTTCGAATATCAATATAGCTTAAGATGCATCCTAAAAATTCAAGTAGATTAAAAAGGTGAGAATTATAATGCTCTACAGGGACGCTTTCCTCCTAAAAAATTGTTGTATTGGGAGACGGGGATGGTTCTAAGATGCCAGGATGGCAGGGGCACGTCCCACACTGTTGCTACCGTCCAGAAGATGTTCCCAGGATGTCTTCCTCAGAGGGGATATTTATGGGGCCTCACTCTTTAATGGGGATGCTGAGGGAATGTTGGGACATCCTTAGGGCCTTCAAGAAACTCAACCATGCCGCTTGAAACTTGCAAAATTAGGACCGTTAATCCTAATCTTAATAGTCTAATGGACCTAAACATCCCAAACACTCAAAAATCTACGAAAACTGCATAGCCCTGACCATTTAGACTGGTCAAATTCTTTAGTTTCATTCTTAACTTTCTATGTAGTGAAGATGTGACAAAATATTGAAATAGTGAGAACTTAGAATTGGAGAAAATATAATAATATAATTATAAAAAAGGTATGTGTTATGAAGGTCCATGTGTTGTCAAAGGACTCAATTTCAGCTTGATGACAAGGACTACACACTATGAAGGTCCACATGGTATCAAAGAACATAATTGTTTGATAGCAAGGGTTTTGCCCCTTGTACTCGCCCTATATAACAACAAGGAGCACTACCCCACACCTTGTGAGGGGTGCTGAACCTCAGAGAAGAGCTACCACTTAACCCTATTGATCTTGCAAGAAGCACTCCCCTCAACTCTATTAGAGACTCTACCCCCAAACCCACACCAATCATTATACTCCACCACCCTCAAATAAAGGTCCATCCCATCCTCCCTGAAACTAGTCTCCCCATCCCCCATTCTAAGATTCCATAGAAAATGGGTGAGAAATGATCTTGGGCCACATGGAAGGAATATAACTTCAACTATCTCCAAGGTTTAAAATGGCTCCACAAAGTTGCATTGTCTTTATGTAGCCTTTTTTCTAGGTAGTAAGTTTCGCAACTTTTGTATAGTTGAGTAGCTTCATAGACAAATGCACATACTCCATCTTTCTATTTTTTCAAATAAAATTAGTTCATTTAGTTTCTAAAGAGTAATTGGGTTTTTCACTTCATTGGAAGAATGAGGAGAATTGGGAAAGTTGTCTTCGAAATGTAAAAGAAAGCATTGCTTTGAATTTACATTTATAAATTACTTGTTTTCTTTTGTGCTATCACAATAATTTTCTCCATTTTTCTATTTGAATGATTAGTTGTTTATAAATATGAGTTTCTTCCCCCTCGATTATGTATAATTGAGTGTACCTTGTAAATTTGTATTTAAGGAAAAATATTAAGTATTCTAAAGTAGGACAACAGATAATAAAAAAATGTGAGCACAAATAGTGTAAAAATAAACCATTGTTGTACAAATAATACTATAAATCAAAATGTAAATATAATATTAATGCTTCTAAGATACTATATATTATGTAAATGTCTACAAAGTTGTGCATCTCTATACTTCCATACAACTTATCTAAACTATTTTAATATATTCTATGAGAAACTAATTGAACATTATAATTAGTACTAAATTACTATTATAACTTTATTACAAAATGTATGTAATGTCCCCATTTTAGCTATACACCCTTCGATGTCTGATAGCCTATTTCCAGAAGCTCGTAGGCTCGTTAGAGGTAAAATTAGGGTTTCCTATCTCATTGGGATTCTGAAGCATTTTTTAAGGTTTCTATGTATGAGTTTTTTATGCATGTCTAGTGGAGTTTTCTTGGTTTTTGGAGAGTTTCAAAATGGTGTGACATGTATCTCCATCAAATAACCTTTTCCAAAACTTGCTATTTTTAGACAACACATTGGAGTTTTGAGATTTGGGTTGCAGATTCTTTCTGAGTTTTCAAAAATCTTCACAATGATATAACATGCAAAGTGAATTGAACAACTTTTTAGAATTTACTATTTTTAGTAATTTCTATTTTTAGCAATATCATTCTAGCAACAGTTTAATCAACGGTAGTTCACATTTCTATTTTGGGAAATAAGGTTGTTCAGGGTGGACTTTTATTGAATTTGAAGTTAACTTACTATTTTTGGCACTAGCTATTTTTAGTAAGTCTATTGTGGCAGTGGCATTATCAGCAGCTTAGCTCAAGTCATCATTCTATTTCTGGAAAAATCAATTTGGGGATTGGTTTTGGCTTTGGCTTCTATCTCTCCTTTGGATTGAGTTTCAACACTTAGTCAATTTTATATATAATTTGAGTTTGTACCTTGTTCCTAGGAAACAACTTCAAGTTGTTTTCATTCTATTTCTAGAAAAATCAGTTTGGGCGTTGGTTTTGGCTTTGGCTTCTATCTCTCCTTTGGACTAAGTTTCAACACTTAGTTAATTTTATAATTTGAGTTTGTACCTTGTGCCTAGGCAACAACTTCAAGTTTTTTTTAAAAAAGGTGTCATAAAGGGGTTGATTTGAGCATTTAATATTTATATTAAATGTTTTATTGTGCAACTTGTAAATAGACGCCTAGAGAGAGATGATTAATGTTTTAATAATTCAAATAAATTGCAACATGAGAGGCGGCATCCCTTGGAAGAAGCTGAAGAGTTTCTTGTGGGAGTTTCAAGTTGATTCATTTTCCAGGTGAATAGCCTATTTATTAATGCCTTGCTCATTCATTCTCATCTTTGGAAAATATTGTAAAGTTATGTTGTCGAATTGATTGCAGAACCTAGCTAAGGGGAAGCTTGGCAATTTTACTCCATTCTTCGAGCTTGAAACTATGGTTACCTAGATGCATGATTCAAAGTATGCTTCATTCAGAAGTACAAATTGAGATTATTGTTGGAGATTTGATGTTATCATCAAATTTTAAGTTGTTGGTTTAGTCATGGTTGCAAGGTGAATTTGTATACAACTTCAAGGGTAAAATTTATTTGCACATGGGTGTTTGTCCTTTCAATTTATATGCTTGAGGCACCTCTTTTTGTGCAAGGGAAGTTTTTTTGTCAAGAGGATGATTTTTAAAGTGAGGTTGACCCTCTCCTAGAGCCGTACCATGCATTAAATGTCTTGGAATCCATGTTGGGTGTGTTGTTGAGTTTGAAGCTTGGAAAGTTCTTGAATTTTGGTCACCTAGTCTTTAGAAAGCATTATTTCAATTTTGAAGAGCATTGAAGGTGATTAGGGGGTGAAATAAGCATTTGGAGTTGGTTCAACTTGTTGGTTTGTACTCTCAAATTGCTGGTATTTTATATCAGACCTTTATAATTATGTTCTATGTGCAAATTCTTTCAATTTCCAACTCTTATTTGAAACCAAAAGTATAGTATAACTCTTGCAAAAGTTTAGAGCAGATTACTATTGTATATTTATTGCAAAATAAGCTCATTGTAAATGACTATTCCAATCATTCATATCTCAGCATTTACTTGTGTTTAATTCACAACATTATAACCCTTGAATGGTTTACCACTAATGTGGAGAAGGAACAATTTAATTTCTCATATATCACCCACTAGAAAGTGGCGAATTCCCACTGTTGAGTGGATGCCCATTAAGGATGAATTGTTTTTAATTGTAATGTTTTTCCCCCCACTGATTAAGTGGTAGTGAATTCCCACTGTTGAGTGGATGCCCAATAAGGATGAATTGTTTTGAATTGTAATGTTTCCCCCACTAATTAAGTGGTAGCATATTTCCACTGTTGAGTGGATGCCCATTAAGGATGAATTGTTTTGAATTGTAATGTTTTCCCCCCACTGATTAAGTGGTAGCATGGAAATTCTTATAAATGGTTCACCACCTAATTGCATTCAATTGTAATTCAATTTTCAATTATAGCTTAGTTTCCTCTGCCATATGTTGTCACCTTGCCTTCTGTTGTGCAGTTTTTGCACACACACCCCACTGAAAGTAGGGACCCTCTTTTGCTCTGGTTTTGGTTCTTTGGCTCTTTATTTTTGAGGTTTTGTTTCCTTGGTATGAGTTTAAAACGTTTATCTTTCCTGCCTAGGTGTTTCCCCCATGTTTCACTTTGAGAATCTAACGTTCTGAGGGAAATTTGGGTTTTGGGCTGCTTTCGAGATTTTCCACCCTATCTGAAATTTCCCAGATTTTTCCCAAAGTCCGGCTCTGTCTAATTTTCCATGTTTTTCAGAAATTTCGGTCCTTCGTGGAATTCTGCGTGGATCGGATTTTCCTGAAATTCCCCCTCCTTGCAGGATTCCCAAATTTGGTTTTTAGTCTGTTGTTTTATGAATGTTGATGGCCCAATCATTGTTTTCTCCTGTTGATCGATGAGTCTAATGGTGCCTTGCTTTCTTGTTATTGCATCTTCAAGTTCGACCCCGTGGGTATGATTGTTTTCGTTTTGATTGATTTTCGAGTTTCCCTTGGGTGAATTCTGAATTTGGATCCATCAATGAATGATTTAGCATTTGAGCCTGGTTCCTCAAATTTGTGCTCTTTGATCAATTTGGGTGAGATCGTTGGAGAATGTTGAAATCTGGGTTTTTCTTCAGTCTCAGGATTTTCCGTCGACCACGGATTTCCCCGATTTTCCTTGTCCTATGTGTTTTCCCAGAATTCTGGAGTTTTGCACATTCCACGGATTTTCGCTCCCTTCGGATTTTCCCGAAGTTCCCGTTGTCTCTACATGTCCAAAATTTATTGATTGATGTTCGTTTTCACCATAATCCGCCTGCCTTGAATTTTTCCAGAAATCCTCTCTGGCTTGGATTCCACAAAGGGGTGAAAGTCCCAAACTGTGCTGAATTTTTGCATTAGCGATTTTTTGCGGGAGTTCGATCTTTGCTTGAATTTATTTGAATTTTGAATATATTATTGGTGGCGTGCTAATTCTTGATCTTCATGATATAATGGATACTTTTGATGCTTTTTTTTGGTCGTGTGCAAGCTGAATGTTGGCAAGGTCGTCATGGAAGTTCTGGAAGAGGTTGATTCACTTGGAGGAGGGTTTGAAACATTTATCATTTCACCTGTGGCCGACCTGGAGGGTGTGAGATGCATTGGATCGAGTTACATTACAAATCCTAGGGTGACCTGGATGAGTCCCATGCATATCTTATCTTATTTCAAATTTCTCTTGGCCAACCTGGGGCTATTTTATTATTGTAAAAATCTAAATTGGGCTGACATGCTTTGGAAGTTCCTATAAATATGGCATTTCACCTCATTTATAAGTGGATTAGTAGTAGAAGACATTAACAGATAGCTCTTAGGGTGAATTACACAGTAGAGTAGAAGTAGAAGTTAGTTCATTTTGAGCAAGTGTTGTAACAAAACATTGGAATTGTTGTTGAAATCCGGTGATTCAATACAATTGCAGACATTGTAATTTTCTGGTTGGATTTATCTTGTATGGTTCTTATAATTCTATCTTTAAAATTGCTCAAGGTTATTAGATATATGTTAGATTTAGACTTAGATCAGATTCAATGGTGTTTATGGTTTAATGCTTGGAGTATTGTAGCAATCCCTAGTCCATACTTTTCATAGCTAGTTGATTGTTAGTTGCTTTGCAAAGTTAGCCTAGGCCTTTATATTCATTGTGCTTAGTTCAATTGTGGAGATTTATTCATTTCAATTGAAATTGGGTTGTCTCAGATGAATGTTCATGAATGTTCATGATCTGAAAATCTTTAATGCCTCAAAAGATTGCACTATTTATGTGAGAGATTGCACTATTTATGTGAGATTGTAGATTTATCATGGTCAGGCAGGAATTAGTTTATGAGGGATTGGTCCATTTCAATTATTTCACCATTTGCGTTGTTAATCTTAGGAGTAGTTAATTTTAGTAATATCTCTAAAACCCTAATCTTTTGTTATTTCTTTATCATTTGAGTTAAATTTAGGATTGAAGTATCATCATATTGAGAGACCTTGGGGTTATCTCTTGAGGCGTTTAATAGAGATTTACCTTTCAAGATAGATAGGATATTACATTATGTCTGATTTGTTGTTGTGCATAAAACATCATCAACACCTTCTAAAGGATCTTGGTGAACATTCTTGGTGTTGAGTACATTTAGTTTGTTTATCTTTTGGAAGCTAGCATGTTTATCGAAACTAGCGCTAATCAATTGGCATATTGCTCATTTGTGTTGTGAAAATTCCAAGAAAAAATTAAGGGGCATATTTCAATGTAAATCTTAATTTTCTATTAACAAAAAAATAGTAAAACAAAATTATAACATAATCAATTGGCATATTGCTCGTTTGTGTTGTGAAAATTCCAAGAAAAAATTAAGGGGCATATTTCAATGTAAATCTTAATTTTCTATTAACAAAAAAATAGTAAAACAAAATTATAACATAATTTGGAGTTGGAGCCTCTTTGCTATATCATTTAAACACCTTCACAAACTTTTATTCATTTTTATGTGACTATTTTTCTAGATAGTAAGTTTTGTAACTCTTGTAGATAACTAACTTTATTAAAAAAGTAAACCTTAATTTTTTATAATAAAAGAAAATAACAAGATGGAATATAACATAATTTAAGAGACATATGTCTATATATATAAAATTATTATTTGCTATGTCCTTTAAAAATGAATCCACAAATGAAAAATGTTCCATCCTTCTATTTAAATAGTTCATTTCATTTTTAGAGACCATTTCGATGTTTTCAATTTGTTGGGCGTATGAGGCGGGTGGGGAGATTGACCTTGGAAATGTAAATGACTGTCACAAACATTTCTCTTTCATTTTTCTTTTTGTGTTCTATTTTTTTTAACTATATGTTGATTATATGTTGTTACCCTCGGCATTGTACAATTGGATGTTACTTACAAGTCTGCACTTAAGGGAAAATATTATGTATTCCAAAGCAAGTCAGCAAAGGGTTCTGCATCAATTGAATTGGATATAGCATATAGGTCTGCTCTACAAAGCTAATAATGGCATATAATTGGAGACATGAACTAACATATATCCTTTAAATATATGCCTCTTGTTCTCCTTCGATATACCTCATGAACATCATTTCCCTTAATGAAATCGAGTTGACTTCTTAAATGGTAAACTCTACTTATATGGAGTTAGAATGACTGAATAAAATATTGACATTTAAATATTATAATCTCTGGTGATAATTAAATATGATAATTAAATATTATAATCTCTGGTGATAATTAATTGTTGCATTTCCAATGGGCACGTCTACATTAAAATTATTGCTTGCATCTATGTTTGGGCAAGAATCCTTTACCATTTGAGTGGCTACTTTTGTTTTTCCTGAGTCACTAGCATCTACATCCATTGTATAAGTAAATGTATATGATAGTTCATATCGTTACTATTCTTTCATTGCTTAACAACACTAGAGAAAATCAATGCAAACCTACATTGATCATGGAAAAGTCTTTTGTATTTACATCTGTGTTTTACAGGACGCGTTTCCTCCCAAAAACTTTACATTTTTTAAACATTCTCATCTCGAAGACTTGGAAACTTGGGGGACATTCCCCCACCAGCCCACCACCAACATCACCATCCCACTACAAGTGTCACCATCTGCAAGATGCTACTAGGACTTCAAAGACGTCTGAGTGTCCCAAGATGCCTAGGGGATGACTAGTTGCCTCCAAAATGTATAATTCTTATACTTGTACATCTTTTTATAACTAATTTTTCAAGTACTATATGAATTTCGGTGCCCTGCCACCATCGCCCAATCGTCCCCCCGCCGTCCCCAAACTTAGGCCCTTTGTCCCCCCATCCCTGAAACCTATCCCCACGTCCCCCGGTTAGAAAACTCCATGGAACTATGATTTGCATGCAATTAATTAGCCCTATTATTTACAATCAATGTGAACTTAAAACTTCATAATTTTGCTCCTACCAATGGGGTCTTGGTCTGCTGGTGAAGTTGAAAGGTTCTGAATGAACCCACAATAGATCAAGTCTTGTTGAGTGCAAAGCCCCAACATCTAAAAAGGGATTAGGCCAGGATCGTGCCCTAAACGGATTTTGATAGAATGGATACTTCTCAAACCTTGGCTCAAATGGCTCTAAGCTAAAGGGGACCTCCAAAAAATAAAAAAAATAAAAAAAAATTGTAACATGAAAAGTATAGACTAATACATTGTCCTAATTGTATGACACAAATGCTGTGAGCTTACTACCTTGCTTTTCTTTTTAAGATGACATACCTTTTCATTGTGTAGTTATCAGGGCTGCTTCGGTAAACTCTTTATGTCAGTCGACATCATCTTATTTGGTTCAAACTTGAGGGTTATGGCATTGAAGTTCATGTTTCATGCAAAGGTCTACAAGAACATGAATTTGCAATTCAAACATTAGACTTAATAAGCCTCAAGCAAAGAGATTTGGGCCTAAATCTAGGGGCAAACAATATTTTGTCCACTTTATTCAGAGTTTTCTTGCAAAGTAAAGAGATTTTTGAACTAAGTATTCGGTAACTGAAATCCATTAAAAATGCAAAACCAAATATAAGTATGTTCAATCAAGTCTATGTTAAAAATGTTATGTGTTGCTGGTGCAAAACCAAATATAAGTATTGGGATTGTATGTTCGTAAATCATAAGTAGATTGCAAGTCAAGATGCAGATTGCATGTTTATACCCAAAAATGACATGGAAAAGAGAAAAACTAACATGTTTATATAGCCAACGAGGAGATTCAGGCATAAATATAACCAAAAACAATTGTAGTACAGCACGTCATCCTGCAACTCCAAGCATCCAACGCCATGTTCCTGGAACCTGAGAAAAATAATACCAATGTTAGTTCAAATAGACAAGACATTTCCACAGTCCATGTAAGTACTGTGCAGGTGTTTTACTCGTAACAATAGAATGAAAATGTTAGCTTTCACAACATGCATGACAATAGGCTGAGAATTCCAGAAAGTTCTGTGCTATTTTATGGAAGTTAAGGAATTTCCCTCCAATAGGGTGCTCCGAACTTGATCAAAACACAATAACAAAAAGCACTATGACAAAATGAGTGTTTAAAATTTCGTTTACACACCCTTGTGAAAGCCAAATTGATGAGATAGGACAGAAACTGGCCTCCCGTGATCATAAGATTATCGAGGCTGACAAAAGCTCCTCTGATCTTAGCGGGAGAGGACTCTGAAATATATAAAGAACAGCTAACAGAGGCTACTCCCACCCCTAGATCCACAATTATTCGCCCAACTATCAAAATCCAGGGATTGGGTGATACGGCCATTACAATTGCTCCTATTGCAAACACAATATCTGCAGCTACTATTGCCTTCTTTCGCCCATAGATATCATTGATAAACCCTCCTGCTGATCCAATAATAGCTGCTGCAATTGTCATACTCCCTATAGTCTCCTGCAACAATAATAAAACCGTTCAGAGAAGCTAATTACAGGCTTGCATGAGAAAACTGTATATAACTCTTTTAAAATAGATTAGGGTAGTAATGTACAAGGGAGTCTGCAAAATAAGAAGAATCTATGTTTAGATATAAGGAAGTCATGAAATTTGGCACGTTTTACTACCAGCATGAATGTGCTCTTGTTTACAGCCTTAAAATCGTCTCGAATGTAGAGAGCAGCACCAGATATCACTCCTGCAACCAAAAGTAAAAACAGACAAATAGCAGAAAACAGAATATAGCATTAGTAATGTTGAAATTATCATAACAAAGATTAAGGATTAATTGGTGAAAGCACTAGAATATTCTCACATCACAGCTAACAGTAACTATCCTACCAGCTAATCTATGATCTCTGCTATCTTCCCCTACATTAATTTATAATTCTGCCTATCACCCAATTCCGGCTAGTAACTGTTTTCCTTTATTGTGGATTTCTGCAGAATAGATAAGTTTAGAGGGAAACTTGTGATACCTGAAAGCATGTAGGCAGTAAAGCAGAAAAAACGACCGCATGAGAATGTGTGAATCGCACATGAAGGGCTTAGTCCGTATTCCCCACAATCCTACGACCGAAACTCAGACCACACCTCATCCGGCCATGTATTTCCCTCGCAGACCATCACAACTTCGTAGGGAAAGCAATGCAGCAATTCCAAATGTTTCTGCCCATGTTCATCAAAATATTTCTGAAGCAATTTGCCCGCCCAAAAGAACGTGTTCCCGATGAACATAACAATAAGAATTCGGCTTATCTGGATCTGCAGGTTCTTTTCTGGTCATAAACATATGAGAAATTCCAGGTCTGGCAAATGAAAAAGGCATTCCAGAAGGCGGCTCCATTGCTAGGGTTTTTCTTGCCCACTTTCAAGCTGTGCTTCTTTATTTCCACTCCCTTCAACAATCTTAAAAGAAATGTCAGTTTTTAAACGTAACCGTCTCTGCAACGGAAATATGCGCAATTTCTGTATCGAGCAGAAGGGGCCACTTCACGACAGTGCGCCGATTCAGGTATAGAAAATCTACTTTTGCGTTATATGCAACTGTCGTATTAGGTAGTCCTTTTAAATTGAGAATGTTTTGTTAATTTTTTTTTTGAGTTTTTTAATTATCTTTTCTTTTTCTTTTTTCTTTTTCTTTTGCTTTCTTTCTTTCTTTTTTTTTGTGATTTTTTATTTTTTATTTTTATTTTTCAAAATATCTTTAATATTTTATATAGATTTTTTTATTGGTGGATGGATTAGATATGGTTTGAGTCTGAAAAAAGTTTCATGTGAGCAAATTACTATTGATTCTTCAAAACAAGTGTAGTTGTCATAAATAGTTATCAATCCAAAATATCAAGTAAAAGCCTCCAAAATCTTACTTATCACTTAAAAGATAGGTAAATATTGATTTGAAAATTGGATGGAAACATATTCTTTCCATTTTAAGTGTTTTTTGTCAATTTGATGACAACTTTCCTTTCTCATTTGTATCTAGATTTTTCTAATTTTATTTCATTCCATTATTTAACACTTATTATTAATTGTTTATTCTAGTGCAACTAGAATTTATAGTGCATCCATGCACAAACACATTCTCTAACGTAATAGCATTCATATATGAACCTAATCCTTGAACCTACTTTTAAGTGCATAGTATATGTTAATTTAGAAGAAATTGGAATAAAGTATTTATAAAGGTATTATATTTATACTAGCATACATATATTAAATATTAATATACATAAAATACGCCCAGAGTTAGGCAAACCTAGATATAAAATAACCTTTCTATTTTATTTTTTCCTCTTTTTGCATGCAAATCATTTATATTCTAAAAGTAAAGTAAATTCTAATTTCAAAAAATTCATTAGTTTTTTAAGTAAAAATGTTTTGATTTGTATCTTTTAAATAGGTTATTAGGAGAAATAAACCTCTACTTCTAAATTTTTTAGTTCAATTGAATTTTATTGATCTTTAAATTTGAATGAAATCAAGAGAATATTTTGAAAAGCAAGAAAGATAATATCTTCCAAATAAATTTAAAAAATATATATAACATCCATTTTTCTCTAATTTTAAATATAAAACCGTTTTTAAACCTATTTTAAATCTATTTGAAAAGGTGCCTACATACAATGAATGTAGTTATGCTAACTGCATGTCATTTGAACGTCTATTTATATTATTAGAAGATTATATTCATTGATATTATTTTATATTATTTTTCATAATTATATTAATTGTTTGAAATATATGGCTATGTAATTGTTTTATTTTCTATATAGTATATTTTTTTAATAATTTATTATTAATATATATTGTAAAATTTAGATATATTTGTCTTTAAAAATAAATGTCTATTAAAATTAGTTTTTATTAGTAAGAAATATTTCTAATTTACATTAGTGAATAAAATTGGTATTAATATAATCTTAAAATAATAATAATTAAAAAATTAAGTTTAAGATTAATAGTTTTACTATTACAATTGAGATTATATAGATTAAGTTACAATTGTAAGTATATAGATTTTTTAATTAAATTAAGATTGGTAATGAGTGATTTTTCTATAATTATATAATTTTTTAATTAAATTAAGATTACAGTTATAAATTTACCCATGTGTCACTCGGTCTGAATGTCTATGCCCTAATGGCTAGATTCGGCACATGGGCATCTCTCGCACACGGGTAAGGGATTATAGGTCTTGCATCAACATTTAATGTGCATAATTTCCCTTTCTATATAAGATGCTTGATCAATCAAAATTGGATTTCCTCGTTTGGAATGTGACACATTCTGGCAGTTGCTTGGTTGGGGAAGTGACATGGGTGGATATGGTCTATGGCTAGGGATTGCATTGGCATTCAACAAGATTGACAGGTACAAAAGGATCTATGTTTTAAATGTCATCTTCATGGATTGCAATACATCTGCATTCATTCATGATTGGGATGATGGTTGTTTAAGGTTGGAAACTTGTGTGAATTAAACACTTACCCTTTAAATCTTTCTAGTGGTTGTGTTTTTGAGCATGTTTGAAATGGATATTTTGGTGAGGCTACACTACTCCAAGAAGCAAGCAGTGTTTCTTGGCTTCATCTTTGATCAAAGGTTGAAAATGATATGCCTCAACAAGGATATTCTATGCCTTGAGGTAGTGTGAATGGTGATACGCAAGTCATTTTGCTTCTCTTCCAAAAAGTTCTAAGCATCCTCACAGTTTCTTGCCACTCTTTTGGATATGAGAATCCCCAAGGTGTGTTGTTTGTTGTTGCTGAAGATGGTGTTCAAGGCAGTTATTTTGGTGGTCACAGTTGCAAAATTAGGGGTCGAGATTCCACTGTCGAACAATATTGAAAGGATGTTTCCGCTTGAGTTGGCAGTGGAATGACATCCATTTCTCTTGAACATGGACGAGCAAGGCCTAGCACATCACATACATTGGGTCGTGGTTGGCTACAATTTCCTTTGTCACAAGTTGGGTGTGGTTGAGGTCAAAGGCATCCAGTCGTGCAAGGAACTTGTTGAAATGGTGGAGGTAGGAAACTTCTATGATGAAGAAGAATGACAGAAGCCAGCATTTTTTGGGGGTATGGGTTGCATTGCTTGTTGCATCCTTTGTTTTTTGGGTTTGTGAATGGGCGTAGTTGGTAGGTTTTGGTGTCAGGGGTGCTTAGCAAATTTTATCTTTCAAGCCTTGATTTTGGGTTTTGTATACATGTATATGATTTTGAATATTAATATACTCCATGCACAACCTTGGTTGCATTTTTGAATCAAAAAAAAAATTACGATTATAATTAATTAGAATATATTTAATAGTTATAGAGCACAAATTAAAATTTAACGATACTACTCAATAATTCACATACAACACTAAAAGACAAGTCTTGCAATTGTGTGACAACAACCCCAACAAGATCCAAAAAGGGTGATCCCACAATACTTGTTTACAATTTTTGGCCAAACTGGACACTGAACTAGTTTTTTCTAACTAAATCTTCACTTTCGAACACCTATAGCAGCTAAACCATGAGGAATTTGAAGATGATGCAAACTAGTGATTTGTGACATTTTGTTTGTAGATTCTAAATATTATTTTTTCAAAATAATTGGAATCAAATTGCACTTACTTTTCCATCTCCTTTGAAAACTAGTTTTTTTTAGTAAACACCATTTTTAAGGAGTGATACTCACCGTATACAACATAACTTTTTTTCCATGAAGGATAAAATTCTAAATTTTTTGAATTTAGATTTGTAACTATGATATCTAGTGCATGGATTTGTTTCATAGAATTTCATTGAATATTTTTTCCTTAATCAAGTTTCAAAGTCAAACCAATTACAATTTAGACATAGGCGGACCATATACAACATTTTTTTTTGTATGTATTGAAATTCAATTTTTTTTGTTGGATCAAGGACATCAATATCTAGTGCACTGATATTTTTCAAAAAAAAAATTGATAATTTGCTACTTTTCCACATGTGCAGAACGGAGAGCTTGATTTTCGGTAAAAAAACTTATGTTTAATCAAACTAAAAAAAATACATAATAAAACCAAAACATATTAAAATTATATTCATTGGATAGCTCATTCTGAGGACTACCATCATCCAGTTGGGTCTATGAAGTCTCCTCCATTTTCATCCTCAACTCAAGATTCGAAGGGAAAAATTCTGGAGATTTTTGGTGCCAGAGGGGAAGAAGGGGGAAATTGGAGGTTCGCTCGAACCAAAGTTCAAGTGAACCCCCTTTCCACAAAAAAAAAAATTTCCCAAGAAATGAGAATTATGGTGGGACCTATAATTTAATGGGTTTTCTTGAAGGGGGCTTCTAGCGAACCCCCTTTGGGTTTGCTCGAACCAAATGTTCGTTTGAACCCTCAAAAACCAATTTTTTTTCCATGGGGGCATTTTTTGTTTGTAATTTTCCTTCCTCGTTGGAATTGTAAACTAGTTTTGTGGGTTTACCCAAAAATGAGCATAATTTTTTTTTTACAACATTACTTTCATGATATCAATGATTAATTGACTTCCATTGTCAGTAGTACAAGTTTATTTCAAGAAAAAAATTTATTTACCATTCATGCCTACAACTAGTCAATCCATTAATGGTAGTGATTTAGAATAGAAAATCCAATAAAGTAATCCCAATTAACATTACTTGAAACTTACTATAATTATTCTACAAATTCATTTGGATTCCATGTCTTCATCTTGCCTTAGTTCATCTTAGGGGTGCAATATTATCCCTCCAAAGTGGATATAATCCCTATCCACCCCTCCAAGAAAATTTTGTGGCCTAGGATGAGAGAGCTGACAATTATACCAGCCTACCTACATGTAAGGTCAACTTCCTAATGACCATCTACCCAAGGTGTTCCAACCATTTATAAACTAAGATACCAACATTGTATCATGATATACCACATCAATGCTACGAGGTATGTCCAATTTGTTACCTACATTAAACTCCATTACTCTTCTTACAATCCATACAATGGCTAAGAAGGCAAAGTGGTCCATCACATTTGCATGTTTTTGGCCTTATGGCCCACATGCTACTAGCAGAAAATCATCAAATTGTCGAGCATACTTTGGACATCCATCATCAACATGATGCTAACTCCAAGGCCCACATGCTCCTAGCAGAATATATCCCACTATCCAAGGGTATGGATAATAGTCCACTTGCATAGTATGCTCCTTGGCTCTCGTAAATCTTGAGCATGGATAAACTTATCTCTAAGCAGTTCATAGGATTTTTCCATCGGTGATCACTTGTGATAGATAGAAATTTCCTGTGTATTAGAGGATTACCACCTCTACCTATACCCTTGTAGGGTCCTATTCCATCTATTTCCATAAAATTTAGTGTGTGCACCTATCTTAACACTATAACTAGAAGAGAGCTTCCTAACTCAGAATTAGCAGGTTCTAAACTCAGCCACCTCAAAATTTTAAATATTTATTCTAGTGTTGTGATACATGCAAGGTTCCAAAATTTATTCATTCCTAGATTGTATGGTTATTAATCAACTAAAAGGAGGTAACTATTCTCACCTAGCAAAGTTGATAATGTAGTCAACTTGCTACCCATTCAATGATGGTTCGCTACTACCGTTTTTCCTAGATCAAAAGGTATTGTAGTTATTTTAAGTTTAATTACAGCCATGAATTGATGCAGTCAAGAGCAAGGAACCTTATCAGGCCACCCAATCTTGTAGCCTATTCAATCCAACTTCTCAAACTCTAAATTTTTGCACAATCATTTAATTAAAACCATAGAGAAATCCACTGAAATAACATTCAAAAACTCATGTAGACAACAACAAGATTTATGCAAGTCATCTATCTCATATTTAGCCTTCAAAGCTACTAGCAAGCTACAGGAAAGTTAATGATGGAAAGGTAAATATTTATGCAAGTCATTTATCTCATATTTACCTATGTGTTTTCTTGTTTCTCTACTGCTACCCCAACTTTTTCTTCTTGAATTTCTACTACAATCTTGTTGTTCTCTTCTTCTACCTCCTCCCTCGCACTCAATGGTGTCATTTTATTCATTATATCTACATATTTCTGAGGACCAATTGCTGCCCCAACTTCACAATCACCATATTCATTTATCTTTTCTTCCTACAAATCAATATTTATTTTGAAAAACTCAAAAGAAGGAGATAATATGTTTGCTTTTGCTGCTGCAACCTCTTTTCTTGTGTATGTAATTTCATTTTTTTTTCTTTTATATCATCAACAAGATGTGCATCTACTGCTACCTCTTTCTTTCTCCATTATTTCCTTGTTCCTTTCTTCTTTCCTTGCTTTCTTTCATCTACATTTGTGTGGGTTGCTCCCACATGACTTTCTCTCCATACTCTTTCCACCATAGGGCTGCTACACTACTTTTCAACATTCTCCTTTTCGTTGTCCTCTTTTCCAAACCTCTACTTTTCCTCTTTCTTCTCTTTTTTGTCCTCTATTACAACTTCTTTTCCTTCTTCATTCCTTGCACATAAATCATTATTTGCAAACTCATTATGAAACAAACAATGTAATTTAACTTCCTCGATTTTCTAATTTTCTTCAACTATAGCTTTCTTTTTCATTCCCAAGATTTCCTCAAGGGCATCCAATCTCACTTTATCTTTCTCAACTCTTCAAAGAGCTTCTTTTCTCTCAATTTTTCCCAATACTCTCCATCTTGTCTTCTTCTTCAAAGCCATTTTTAAAGACTCACAAGTCCCTATGTAGTTACAATTCCTCCCTACAACAAACTTACTCTTGCTTATCCTCTACCCAATAGATGGTTTTTGGAAGACACACCTCTCTCTCATGCACCTTCTACCCAGCCTTAACCTCTACTAGAGGATAGTAGTCACATATCCTCTTTCATACCTACAACAAACAAACATTCTCACAACTCTCTCTCTCACAACTTTATCACTTCACTCTTCAACACTCTTCACCTATAGGTCCTGGTGCATACTCTACACTCTCAAGATCTTCTAGCTTTGATACCATTTGATGCATTCAAAACTAGGGAACCTTATTAGGCCACCCAATCTTGTAGCCTATTCAATACAACTTCTCAAACTTTAAATTTTTGCACATTCATTTAATTAAAACCATAGAGAAATCCACTAAAATAACATTCAAAAACTCATGTAGACAACAACAAGATTTATGCAAGTCATATATCTCATGTTTAGCCTTCAAACCTACTGGCAAGCTATAGGCAAGAAACCAAAACTCTTCATTAACATAAATCCATGAATGAATATTTTAAATCTGCTGCAAATTTCTTCATTACCATCAAAAATCATGAAAAGACATACATTTAATCCTCCACATAATCTCCATCTGCTACAAAAAAACATCTATAGGAAAGATTAAGAACAAATATGCAAAATTCCACCACAAACCAGTCACTTTCTGTCCTTCCTTGCTCCCTAATTATCAAAAATATTTTAAAGTGCCAACATGGATTTTTTGTTCCTCGTTCTCATCTTTTTGGATCATTTTGAAAATCTTGATTTCATTACCGTATGAGAATGTTATGCCCGATTTACTAGAATTGGGTCTCATAGCCATGACCCAGACAATCTCCTTCTACTCCCAAAATGCTAGTCAAACCTCTACCTCTTCCATTATGGCCTGGTAATTCATGCAAATGGCCTCTTTAATGTTTTTTCCAGGAAAATTCAAACTTTTTTTTCAAAAATTACCATCCAATTCATCATCCGGAAACTCCACTCCCTAGTCACCAACATCATGGAAAATATTTTATTACCAAATCATTTAATTCTTTGTGGGAGTTACAAAAAAAAAAAAATAATACATTTCTCTGTGTAATGTGAAATTACACCAAATGCCTTCACATTTCATCTGAATTTGAAGCCAAACAAAGTGTAAAAAGAAGGGGCATTTTCAAGGTTACTAAAGGAGAGTTAATTCATGTTTGCAAGATAAAAACAAACCCAAAATTGAAAAAGACAAAATTAAATAAAAGACTTTTTTTTGGTTGTGTAGGATAGCTCGTGCACCCGAATGCTCCTACACAGGAATAACTTTAAGAAACCCCCCCCCCCCCGGCGAAGGTGTAAAATCCTGGCCAATCTTGTATACTTCCCAGTAAAAATATTAATTTTAGTGGCAATTTTTTTTGTTTTTTGGGGAAAAAATAATCTCAGTTGGCGAATCTTTTCTAATCAGTAGAAGTCTATGGAAAATCCTGGAAAATTGCAATTTTTTTTAAACCAATAAAATATTTTCATTGGCGATTAAAATCTATTTTCAAACCTAGAAAATATTTCCATTAGCCAATTAATTTCATGTTTTCAAAATAGAGAAAACAATTTTGTTGGCAATTAAAACTTTTTCAAACCAAAAAAATATATTCATTGGTGAATTAAACCTATTTTCAAATGCATAAGAAAAAACATTGGTGAATTAGCATAATCTCAAACTAATAAAAAAAATTCACTGGTGAAATGTCAATGCAAATCAATATAACCACGACCATTGGATGAATTTTCAATGGATGGTTGTAGTTGCATTCCGAAAGTAAATCTCTAAAGCACCAGATTTTTGAATTGAAACCTCTAGAATAACACTAGAACCGTTAGATGCAAACACATGGCGAGATCAAGGCTCATCGCTCATCTCGGTAATGAACCCAATGGGTTGAAGGATTTTGGCAATGAGCGATAGAATAACTTAAGTGGCAGAAATATGCATGTGCATAATGTTTGTTTTAAAAGAGGGATCGCCTAGGAAGAACGTAGGACCAGGGCTTAAAAGCTTAATCTTCAATATGTGTGAAGGATATTCCATATCTGTAGCTAGATGTTAGTGAAAATCAATATAACCACGACCATTGGATGAATTTTTGATGGATGGTTGTAGTTGCATTTCGAAAGTAAATCTCTGAAGCACTAGATTTGCAAATTGAAACCTTCAGAATTACACTAGAACTATAGATGTAGACATATGGTGAGATCAATTCTCATCACTCATTAATTCCATATCTTAGTTTTTGAAGAAAGTGTGGTTGCAATACTACAGGCGGCGATGCGGATTAATTCCATATGAACATCTAGAGCGATTGATTGGATAGCTTTATATTGAAAATTGCACGATGTACTGTAGAATCATAGATGATGATGTAGAATCATAGATGATGATGTAGAATCATAGATGATGATGTAGAATCATAGATGATGAAGATTTGTAATGATTTCATATCATTGATTGGCACTAGCGATTTTGACAATTGACAGCTTGTTACCTTGAGGTACAGTTTGCATGTAGCCAGGCTGCTAGAGTCTAGACGTCAATCAAATTAAACATTTAAATTGTAAATGTAAGGCTTAAGTTACATGAATCAATTAAGTTGGTTTTTTGGTTTGCACGAATCACAATTATGACTATACCCAACCTCACACATGACACGTGTGAGGTGTACACAAAGACCAAGCTGGTAGTGCACTATTGGCAGCACTTTTGGCCCATAAATAAGGATAGTGAGCACAACTGAAATCATTTGTTGAAGGCTAAAGGCTATACTATTGAGTGCAATGTTTGAATTATCATAAGGGTTTTCATTTTGTAGGGTTAATAACTTAATAAGGATTCAGGAAGAAGATGATGATGTATTATTGGGGATACTCTAAATTATCCTCCCTCCAGTTATGTAGTTACAGAGTAAAAGACCAATTTCCTTCGAGTTTGGAATGGGTGCAATTGGAAAGAAGTTGATTTGGTTCACCTAACTTCTCAGACAGGTTTTGAACCAGGATGAGGAGCTCTGATGGAGATAAGTGTTATCCCAGTGCATGGAAGTTGCAAGTAGAAAATGGGAGCAATTTTACTACCCCTCATCTTCTACATGATTTTGATTCTCAAAGGCCCGGATAAGTACATTTTGTATCTTCACAGCTCTTGATCCCCCAGCATGGTTGGTGAGGCAAGCCCCATGCATTTATTTTCAGAGCACATCTTCTGCATGGGAGCAATTTTACAACCCCTCATCTTCTGCATGAGTCTAGTTCTAAAAGGGAATAAGTACATTTTGTATCTTCATAGCTCCCATTTCCCCAGTTTCATTGGCCCCTCGTTCCCCATGCATTTATTTTCAAAGCTCGTGGCTAACCTGACAAGTCCCCTGCATTTATTTTTAGAGCACGTGATTGACCCAGCAAGTCCCATTTATTTTTTCAAAGAAACATGTATTACATTTACATTTTCACCAACGGTCCAGTAGAAGCTTGGCACTTGTGCTTACATTTATATTTGTACTATGTAATAATGTGACATTGTAATTCAATTGTAATAAAATAAATGGTTGTGTTATTAATGTGACATTGTAGTTCATTTTATTAAGTCCTTTGCAAGTTAAGTGCTATTAATGTGACATTGTAATTCATTTTATTAAGGCCTTTGCAATGTTAATTTACCGGCCCCTTGGCCTTGATTTCAATCCTAGCACATTAAAGTTTAAACCAACGTTAAAACACATGTTTATTATTTATATCATAAATTACTCAACCATTCAATGAACAATTGATGTATGGTTGTAGTTGCATTCTGGGATGAAATGCACAGAGTGCTAGGCTTGCGAGCTTAAACCTCCAAAATCACCCTATAACCATTAGATTAACAAAGATCAACGGTTTAGAATTTGTTTTCAATACAAGAGTAAATCATATTTACGGGTTGTTTTAAATGTTGTCAGCCATGTACTAATTGTGTAGTCTGAAAGTATCACGTAGGAATTTCAATTTCATTCACTTTAATGTTCGAAAAAACAACATTTTCTATTGCTAAGTGATTTTATTTTGAAGTGGGAGTGTCAGTACACGGGCAAATTTTAGTCTTCAATTTGCTCATTGCAATGCACCACCCTATTTTGGGATCCACAGTTCCACTTCCAACAAATCCATTCTAGTAACCCAATTTCAAGAATCAAAATCCAGGTAAGTTAAAGAATTCTTGTGGCTACATTTCATTGTTTGACATTTCTTAAAATATTATTTTGTCAAACTTTGAAGTTTAGGTTTAGGGTTAAGAGGCTTAAGAATTAAGAAAAATTAAAGAGGACTAATAGGGAATTCACAATTTCACATTGTATCAGCATGTCTACCACTAGTACCACTAGAGCAATGTTGAATAAAAAAATACATTATGCAAAATTGCTTAAAACTCTAGGTTTCACTGATGCACTGATGCATTTTGACTCAAAATTCGACAATAGTTCATCAGAATTTCGATGAACTTTCATTGAAATTATTTCGTCGATTTTCCAACGAACTTTGAAATTTCAAAATTCCAACCCAGCTGACGATGCTGGGTCAAAATTTAGATGTTTCAAAATGTGTTGGAAAATCGATGAAAGTTCGTCAAAATTTTGATGATTTTTTGTCGGATTTTGAGTCAAAATTTATCAGTGATGAATATCATGATATTTATGATCTTGAAACCTATTGTAGGCGTACCTCAAAACTTAGATTTTCATCTCAGAATAAGGCTTCAAAGCAAATTCAATTTAATAGTATCAGTGCACCATGGGTAATTGGATTAAGGTGCGTGATGTTACATGAGGTTTTCCCTTGCCCAAAATTTATCATGGTCTGTGCCCTAAATTATGATGATAACAAAAGAGAAATTGTTAATAAAGATAGCAAAGAAGAATTGTTATCCATTAATGTATAAGAACTTGGAAAAGTGTTGGGGTTTACAACCGAAGAATTTGGAAATGTCCATATTGACCTAGAAAATCTTGCTAGTGATTATGAAGTAGTAGATGAAATGGAGAAAAATTCTTTCTTAAATAGAATAGTTCAGGATAGAAACAAATTGAAAGGTGATCATAAGCCTCCGTATGATTTCGATATTTTTAAACCATGGGTTCAAGATACTATTTCCATGCTATCATTTTGTCTTGAACTAGATAGTAATTTGGAAGTGGGTGCAAGTCTCCTTGAAATGGTATATAATATCCATTATGGTGTTCCACATGTCAAATATAATTTTATTGGGCACATTGTAGAATCCATGCATAAACAATTTTTAATGATTAAAAGAGGTTCCAACAAGACATTTAGGTTCACAACCTACTTGTGCTATCTTTTTCTATTCAAATTTAGAGGAATGTTTCAGACCAACAAGCTTCAAATTCAGTCTTATAGTAATGTTGAGGAAAAGAAAATGGTTCCAATATATGAATGAACCACTATGATAAGGATGCATGATGCTCGAAGGAACTAGAGTCATTTTGTAGACTAATTTTTGGATCCATTGCATCAAGGAATTACAAATACTTTGATGCCTAGATTGCCTATGTCATGTAGAAAATGCATTCAACTAGGAAAAGAAATGCAATTGGTTGATTGGTACTTAATGGAAGAATATATTGTGCTAAGATTGTATGGATCAGGAGTACAGCCATACAAACTTCCAATACATGTGACAGAAAGGGTTTTTGCTTTGGAATATGGAAGGAAAATGTAGAGTATTGATGAACTACACTTTATCGATCAGCAAAAGAAGACCTTATTTCCTTCTTTACCTTTTTCATGTGGAGGGATCACATTCGAGAGAAAATCATTTAGTGTGGCACATAATATTTTGAATTTTTTTTATTTTGATGTTGTCTTTCACTGGCAGTATGATCCATGTGACACCATTAAATCAATGATTGTGCTCAATAAGAATGTTGCAAGTAGAATTCAACATCAAATTAAACCCTTGCTTGAAAACTTGAGAAACAAGGATTCTTAGGATGAGGTCAAAATAGCAATGGAGAAAAGTGTTGTTGAGAATGGTATTTCTTTTGAATAATTGTTAGAAGAAATTATGGCATTGCATCAAAATACAATTAGGAGGTACAACATTTTTTATGAAAAAAGTCATAAACCATCTAGTTGAGTAAAAATGTCAGATTCTCTAGAGAACGAAGTTACAAAAAAAAAATTGGTCATGATCAAAAATTACTTCCTTTTGGTCTATAAGGAAGGAGATAGGTGATACAAGAGCTCTTGTAGAGTATGGAGATAGTGAAGAAGATCGTGAGTTTAGAAAATTGTGGAATATAGAGCATTCGGATGAACAAGAAGATTAAAAAAGTGATGATGAATGTAATGATGATAGGGAAGAAGAAAGCCATGTCAATTTCAAACTTGGTTTAAGTGAGGCCACAAAAGAAGCATATACTATAGGAGTAGCCATAGCTGAGAAAATGGGTTATGAAGGTGGTCCTTTGGGGTCCCAAAGACAAGGCCCTTGGATGATAACAGATGTAGAGCATAGAAAACTAGTTGATAAATCTAGCCTTGGGCTTGGAGGTGAAAAAGTAAACCTAGGGCATACAAGTCAATTTGTTAGAGCTTCAAATCCGCATCCTCATGGTCAAACACAATCACAACTAGGACATGCCCATGGTGGAGAGCTTAGTGCAACTGGCACTACCTCTGGTGGTGATGGTATGGGTAGTAGTACTAGTAGTGTTCAACATGTGCTACAACAATAAATTACACACAAGAGGACAACAATTCAATATACCAAAGAAACACCAAGTGATCAAGGCACACAAAAGAGGCAAAGGATTTTGACAGGTCCAAGTCACACTACTAGTAGATCCACCACAAAGGATTTATTTCCAGGCACTCCCCCACTGCTAGTTATTCTAGTTGCGACATCATTAGCAACTGCAAGTACTCCTATTCCTTCACCATTCAAGTATTCCATTGTTCTTGCGTCCCTAGGTTTTGATTACATTGAAGAGTTTAAAAAGAAATCAGACATGAATAAAAAAGAAAATAAGCAACTGATGGAGAGTGTGTATGTTGTAACTTCAGAGCCTACAACAACCATGGTATTACTCACATTTGACACAAATAAAGAAATCATGGAGTACACAATTCTTGTTCCCACAGTTCAAAACAAACCAGCAAATCAAATGGCTCGATCTAAATTCCAGGTGAACAATATTCAATTGGATTTTTTTGGACTCGAAAATACTAACAAAATTAATGTATCAAAGAAGAACAATGAATTGGTGTGCACATCATTGCTAAAGCAAGATAGAGAGAAAAAAAGGTTGCAGACTCAAATTGAAAAGTTACAGGCAGACCTAGCAAATGAGAAAGCAAAGAGGAAAGCAACAGATAACAAGAGCAATGAATTAGAAAAAAGAATAAAAAAATCTACCTCTACATCAACAAGCAAAGAGGATAAGCAGAATGAGACTACAGTGAATGAACTGAAGCAAAGGCTAGGTGAGCGCAACAAGAAATATGATGAGGAAAAATCCACTTTAGAAAAATTAAGACTAAGCATTGTGAATGGAAATGCACAGTGGGAACAAAAAATGGATAAGGAGATAAAAAGAAATAAAAGATTGGAGGCAGAGCTGATGGAAGTAAAAATGAAATTAAGTCTTGTCAAAATAAGTTATCTACATTTTGTAGAGAAACAATGAGGCATATGAAACAAAAGATCTGGGATGAAATAATGCAGAGGATTGATTGTTTGTATGACATGTTTCAATTGGTTGATACTATTAGACAACATCATAATAAGCTCAAAAAATATTTAATGGACAACAAAAATGTGTTGGCATAGAGAAATCAACAAATCAAATTCAAAAAATAGTCTACAAAGCCAGTGACAATGTTTTGAAATCAAAAGGGATTACTAATCGGCTTGCTACATCAATGGCGTTGTCATATGTCATTGAAAAGTGTTTGAGAATGCGTGAAACAAAGGAATATTTGCATTTGGCTGCAGACAAGATGAAGAACTTGGATGAAAAGGTAAGGAACTTGACAGAGCCTAGTTTTCTAGAGGCTTTTGACACAAATGAGTGATTCATTGGAAAGAATGATTTCAGAAAGAAGATGGAGGATGGAAGGAAGATTGATTTGGACCAGTTTCCTCATAACCTAGATGTGGTAAAATATTTGGATTCCATCAAACCATTGCTAACCCTGAATGCAAAATTGATTGAAGAATTCAAGATAGGTTCCAATTTGAATCATGAATTGTTAACAAATCTTCAAGTCAAGAAGCATTAGTTAAAACAAACGACAATTCCACCACCTGAAGAGTGGAAGTTGCTAGAAAAGGTGATGTAGTGATTTGATTTTTGATAATATGAGTTTCCAAGTTCCAACTTGGCTCTGTGCAGAGTTGTCTTTGAGCAATATTTTGCATTTCCAATGCCTCTATGTATTCCTTCATGTGATAATCAATAAAAAATATCAAATTCAAACTTCAGTAATGTGTTGATGTTCAATTATTTGTATTATTTATTATGTCATTTGAAGAAAAAGTCTAGTAGTGGTTTCAACTACTAGATACACTTTAAATGATTATTGATGTTCATTGTTGTATATGTTACTAATACTATTATTAATATATTATTATGCATTGAGTTGAGTGATGAATCGTTGAGTACATGTTCAAGTTTTACTTTTAACATAATTAAAATATGAACTATAAGGTGATTTTAATTCTAGGCATCCATAATCTTAGTGAAATTGCATTACAATTCACACATCAATACTTAATCTCCATGGCTACTTATCAGATCCACTAAACATTTATATGAATTCATGCTTTAATCAAGGTACTTAAACTGGTTCATTAAACTAGAGCCAGAATTAAAACATACATCAATGCATAATGACAAAGAATATTAATGAAAGATCATTGATCAAATTTCATTAACAATTCATATAACATGTTATGGTTGGGGAGACGATAGACTCAAAATAAGGGAGAAAAACAAGCTTAGTTGCTAGTCCTCTGAGTTTTATAACCTTGTCCCAGGGTTCTAAATTTTCATAACTTACCAGTTCCCCAACTTGGTTCACTTTTTTGAGTAACTGAGTTGCAAGTCTTTGTTGGTCATCTTTGTAGTCAGTGGAGGATGAGAGAGTTATTTCAATATAGAAAGACAATGGTGAAGTTCATGCATACGTAACCTTTGAGTTATGGTGTGTGGATTTATTATACTTTTGTTGAGTAATTTTCCAATGGATTATCTATTATTGGAATTGGAATGATATATTTTTGGTTAATTTCATTGTTATGGTTACTATCACTCAAAGTCACAGTTTTGGTGTTTTTCCTAACCTTAGTCACTAGTCCTCAGAGTTCTATAACCTTGTCATGGAGTTCTAAATTTTCATAACTTCTTGATTCCTTGACTTGGAGCTCACTTTGTTGAGTTGCAAGTCTTTCTTGGTCATCTTTGTAGTCAATGGGTCGGAGGTTTCGAAAACTTCAAAACTCTAAGGTTCCAAGTTTTAGCGACCACGCGACATTATGGAGTTATCTTTCCTTTCAAAGGTGTTGTCATCTGACATCTCATTGAATGTTATGTATGGACTAACCTTATTTGTATTTTCAATAATTTCAAAAAGCATGCAGATTTAAAGGTTATCTTTTTGAGGAATAAAATTGAATGACGCATTTAATGCACGTCTTATCAAAAATGACGGCATAAGTGGGTGGAAAATTTGTACTCATACATTTAGCCTACATTCTCATTCTTTTCCAAGGACAATACTTCTCAAGTGAAAACATTCTATCTTTGTGAATTTGTGCTCATGCAGACTGGAGTTGAAAATGACTAGTCTAGCATTAAACACACGTCTTGTTGATGACATTATAACTTGAAGTGGAAAAAATTTTGCTAAATTTTTCAACTACATTTCCTTCTTCTGCAATCTACTCTTACAGGTGTTTGTGTGTTTCTTTATGTGTTGGTAGTTCATATAGTCCAACATTGGAAATCATTGGCTCAGTGTAAGGGATACAGAGCTCAGAAATTTTAAGTTAGAAGAGTTTTGGGCAGGCCTGGAGAGTGATGAGAAGTCTAAGCTGGATATAAAACTATTAGAAAGCAAGCTAGCTCACGCTGGAGGGTTTCCAGAAGTTTTGTTGAGTGTGGACCTGATAATTGCATGTGTGAGAAGGTACATTCTAGAGACATAGGAAATTAAAGCCACAGATGGGACTGTAATTGCAAAAATTTCTCATGAAGTTGTTTCTTGCATGTTGACGATTCCAAAAAGGGAACTTGTAGAAAACATGTTTGTCACAGTGGCAAGTGACTTTTTCAAAGTGAATGAAGACTGGTGTAAGAAATCCATGGCCAAAACCTGGTTAAATTCTAAAAGGAAAGGTAAGTCCCAATTGTTGGCTAAACTCAAAAGAGTGCATTTTAAGGAAGAAATTGTAGATACTATTGCTTTATTGTACCGCATTGTTGAGAATGCACAAGTTGAGTTATTTGAGGACTAGATGTTCTAGTTTATCTTGATAATCTATGATGAGAACATTTTCATTGATTGGGTTGAAGTTATCTGCTTCCATTTGAATGAGCAATTAATTAATTTCCATAAGACTACTAATTTATGTATGTGTTCTTCCCTGACGTACATTGTAACTAGTTAGAGATCCTTTTGGCCTAGGTTGGAGCCACAAGGAACCCTAGCCTCTGATATGCCTATGTATAAACACTTTCCTCAGTTCACTAAACAATTTGGAATGGGTGATTTTTGTCGTGTTAATGATGCATTTTTAATGGAGGTCGTCAAGAATCTAGATGGAAATCCAGAAATGCACCTTTCCCCTAAATTGATTTCTCTTGTATCAAATTTTGGGAGTTTTTATATCCAATTTGATAAATTTTTGTATCTAAGAATAGGAGGTTTTGAGAAAGCCCCATTGAAATTACCTTGGTATTGTTGGAAATAGGATGCCATTTATTTGCAAATCCTAAACATTAATTATTTCATGTATCTCCTAGATTCTTGGAATGTGTTCAACAACACTAAAATTAGGATGAGATTAATTATTTGGATGAAATAAATCATGTAATTGACATTTGTAGTTATTCCTAATTAATAGGAGCATGTGGGTGCACACATGGTAAGGTGAAACTCACCTTGTGTTCAGTTAACTATACAGAGTAACAGTTAACACTTATGAATGCATGAAAAGATCCTAGGAGTTAGGATTTGATGTTTGCATGCTTGAAGTTCAATTCAGTTCAGTTCAATTCAATTCAGTTTAGTTCAATTCAGAATCAGTTTAGTTCAATTCAATTCAGTTCAGTTCATGTCTTCAGTTAGTTTTAGTTGTATGTTAGTTAACTTTAGTTAACTTGGAATGCATGGTTAATAACATTCAGTTGTATGACAGATAACAGGGACTACCTCCAGTTAACAGGGGATGACCATTCTTTCATGAATGGTGTTGAGTAAATGTTTCAGTTAACTAGAAATCACTTGGAGCCAACTTGGGTGCCCAAGATGCTTTCTTGGGTTTACCTCTCTTGCATGATAAGATATTTTTGAAGGCTTAATTAAGTAGTATTGCTTATGGGTGCCAACTTTGAGGAAGAGCTTTGGAATTATCACTGAAGTGAAGGATAATTTGTAGCTTCAGTTTGGGATGCCCAAATGCATGAAGCACATGTTGTAAGGTTTAGTCTTCACAGAATAACTCAACTTGAAGCAATACGGTGTACCTTTCTTAGGGCTTGAGCTTGTGCATTGTAATTATCACCATTTGGAGATTACAAGGTTGCATATTGTCTCTATATATCATTCAAGTTGAAGAGAGTTTTCATAATTGTTATTGGTAGGTGTGAAGAAGATTGGTAAAGACAAAAGAAGCATTCTCAAGCAAGAATTGGAGCTATTGTAATTCAGAGATTGAATAATAGAATAATTCTTTGTGGATTTTTTCTCCGAAAAGATTTCTCCACGTTATATCTTGTGTAATCTTTCTAATATCCTATCTAGTTCTTCTATCAACTTCTCTCTTCATTCTACAATAGTAAAATGAATTAATCAAGATAATCACCCACAAAGAATATATGTGACAAAGAAAGAGCTTACTTAGATCAGAAATATTAAAGTTTTATAGAGTATTAAGCTAAGAAAACAACTCATTTTTTAACATTTGGTATCAGAGTTGAGGTTGGGTAGAGTATTGGGACGCCTTTCTCTTAAAAGATTGGAGGTTTTTTGGCTTAGTGGGAGCTTTTATTATTTTTGTTATTTTTTGATTTTGGAATTAAGTTTTGTTACAATGAACTCAAGGTTAGATATTGAAAGGTTCAATGGTTCTAACTATGAAATGTGGAAATTAAAAATGGAAGATCTTCTTGAAGAAAGAGATCAGTGGTTAGCGGTTAATAATGAGGCAAAGATGCCTACAACTATTTCAAATGAAGATTGGGCTAAGTTAGATAAGAAGGAAAGAGGAACAATTAGGTTATGTCTTGTTGATGTTGTTCTCTTAAATGTTTCTGATGAAACCACTGCATATAAATTAATGTTACAAATTATCTTATGAAACCATATAGATAAGTTCTCTTGGTTTTAATCATTTGCTTGGAAGCTTCATGATTATATAGGTCGCATTTTAAGTTAACATGGTTTGATTAGTTGGTGCAAGAAGGCCATTGGCCTTGAGTCTTGTACTTGTTTTATTATTCCTTGTTTAGAATAATTGCAATGTATAATGTCAAGTGGGAGAATGTTGGAAATAGGATGCCATTTATTTGCAAATCCTGAACATTAATTATTTCATGTATCTCCTAGATTCTTGGAATGTGTTCAACAACACTAAGATTAGGATGAGATTAATTATTTGGATGAAATAAATCATGAAATTGACATTTGTAGTTATTCCTAAATAATAGGAGCATGTGGGTGCACACATGGTAAGGTGAAACTCACCTTGTGTTCAATTAACTATATGGAGTAACAGTTAACATTTTGAATGCATGAAAAGATCCTAGGAGTTAGGATTTGATGTTTGCAAGTTGAAGTTCATTAGTTCAGATGATTAGTTTAGTTCAATTGTTTAGTTCATAATGAGTTTAGTTTAGTTTAGTTGGTTCAATTCAGTTTAGTTCATAATCAGTTTAGTTTAGTTTAGTTCAGTTCAGTTCAATTTAGTTCAGTTATGGTTCAATTGTCTTCAGTTAGTTTCAGTTGTATGTTAGTTAACTTTAGTTAACTTGGAATGCATGGCTAATAACATTCATTTGTATGACAGATAACAGAGACTACCTCCAGTTAACAGGGGATGACCATTCTTGCATGAATGGTGTTGAGTAAATGTTTCAGTTAACTAGAAATCACTTGGAGCCAACTTGGGCACCCAAGATGCTTTCTTGGATTTACCTCTCTTGCATGATAAGATATTTCTGAAGGCTCGGTTAAGTGGGATTACTTATGGGCACCAACTTTGAGGAAGAGCTTTGGAATTATCACCGAAGTGAAGGATAAGTTGTCGCTTCAGTTTGGGATTCCCAAATTCATGAAACACATGTTGTAAGGTTTAGTCTTCACAAAATAACCCAAATTGAAGCAATATGGCGTACCTTTCTTAGGTCTTGAGCTTGTGCATTGTAATTATCACCATTTGGAGATTACAAGGTTGCATATTGTCTCTATATCTCATTCAAGTTGAAGAGAGTTTTCATAATTGTTATTGGCAGGTGTGAAGAATATTGGTAAAGATAAAAGAAGCATTCTCAAGCAAGAATTGGAGCTATTGTAATTCAGAGATTGAATAATAGAATAATTCTTGGTGGAGTTTTTTCCCGAAATGGTTTCTCCACGTTATATCTTGTGTAATCTTTCTAATATCATGTCTAGTTCTTCTATCAACTTCTCTCTTCATTCTACAACATTAAAATGAATTAATCAAGATAATCACCCACAAATAATATATGTAACAAAGAAAGAGCTTACTTAGATTAGCAATATTAAAGTTTTACAAAGTGTTAAGCTAAGAAAACACCTCATTTTTTAGCAGGTATCCTGAAGATTTACTAATATTTCTGGAAGTTTGTTGACAAATGGCCATGGTTAATATTAAGTATATGAGCATGGGGAAATGAGGGTATGTCTTCCCATTGAAGACCCCTTCTTTTATGTGCAAAACAAACCAGGTGGCCAGGGGAGCTTAAGGAGTTCTCAAGGAATATAACCTCTAGTATCTATCTATGAGAGCTAATTTTGACAGTAAGGGTTTTGTGAAGCAGAATCTCTATGGAGGAAGCTTATATCGGCATCACCCATCTATCGAATATTTTTGGGAAGATTGTGTTGATGAGAATGAAGTTTTGAGAAGATATTATATGAGGCTAATGCTAAAACAGATATAGGCTTTCGGTCTTTCATTTCAGATTCCTGAAAATGTAGCTAAGGATTCAACAATCATAGATCCTAGATATGAAAAATTTCCTAATAAATCCCACCCTAGGGTTGATTGGAGCCAAAGTGAAATTTTAGATATGAGGGTGTGTTCTGCCCCAGTGCTTAAAAGAACCCAAGACCAATTGGATGGGAAATGGTAGCAAGTTGTTGGTCCTGTTCAGGAGCCTAAGTCATCACAAAAGAAGGAACAGGGGTCTACGCAAGAATCTGGTGCAAGTGTATCATTGGGGAAACCCTCTATTAGGTCCTCCAGTGAAAAATGTCAGTTAAGAGGTGATGGTGATAGGCCACAAGAAACGGTCAAGTTGAAGACCATCTATGAACAAGACAATGTGCTTTCTCCTACCCCTAAGAAGAAGACCAATCAAGAAAAACTTGTTCCTATAGATTCTGAAGCTATCTTTCAACAGATCGTTGAAGATAATATCTTTCCTCCTTTGTATGAATTTACCTCTTCTCTGACTAATAATCCACCTATCACTCCTAGCGCTCCTAAAGAAACTATTAGTGGAAATGAAGATTTTGGTCTGGTAGTAGCCTCCCCAAGATGGCTGAAAAAAGTAGTGGAGAAGAAGAGAAAGCATATTCCTACAATGATAGTTGGAGTGGATACAGTTGCAAAGTTACTTCAAAGCTCTTGAAAACCTAAGAAATCTAGGAGGATGTCAAGGATGGTGACTAATGCTACTTCTGGAAATCAAATGTTAGAAATTCTTGAGCCTATGAAGGATTTAAATGAAGATGAAATAACGAAGGTGAACTACAAAGTCACACATGTTGATATGGGGCCTCCAACACTGGAAGGTGATGTGTGCCATATCAATTATTCACTCAATGTATTGATTAAAGAAGTGAAAGAATAAAGGAAAGAAAATATAAAACTACAATCTCAAGTCCTCATGCTGGGTAACTTTATTTCTTCCGTGGCCACTCCTACATCTGATGAAGCCTCAATTTCTTAGGTAGAGGGCATCGATGTGCTCACCATACAGCAAATTAAAAAGAATTTGAGTTATTCCAGAGCTGCTTGTGAGGGGATCGATAAAATATCTCAAGAGGCTATCTTCTTTCTAAATAAATCTATGCTCTTTTACACTTGAGTTATTAACAAGAGGAAGGAGTTAGTAATAGAAATTTAGCAGGTCAGAAAAGATCAAACTAGTCTCTATGTGCTCTTTCAGGAAATGAAAGAATTGATCTCTATGGATCGAAAGATATTAATTGGTGAGAAAATTTTGAATAATCCTAAGGAGCTAGACCCTTCCTGGTCCGATTCATTGGAATGAAAATTGAATATGTATGATAATTTGGTGAAGGAAATTAATAAAACACTTGATCACTATTTTGAAATGTTGGTGGAAATTAAAGAAGATTGTCATATTGTGGGAGTGGAAATTACTGATGAGTTTGATGAAAGGATTCTAGATCTATAAAAGAGATCTCTCTAAAGTTTAGAGAGATGTTCAATAAAGAAATAGTTGATCCTGCTACAGTGGCATGGGAGTCCTCCTTGAAACTCAGTGGAATGTAGATCCACCTAAAGTCTTATAAATCTAGAGAAGATAAAAGATCTGAGATGTTGGTTGGGTCTGAAATTGCTTTAGGAAAACGGAGAACTAGGTTACAAATTAATACAACGCTAGGGAGCAAGGACATATTGCAATTGTCACTAGATATCGAGATTACAGGTCCAAGATGAGGGCACGGGAAAAGGCGTTGGAACATGAAGCAATTGAAGTTCTAGAAGATGAAGAAGATGAAGTGGAAAAAAAATGCATAGTTATTTTTAGCATTTCATGATACTTTCTTTAATTTTAATTCTTTTAAGTTAAAGACTATTTTAATTTTTGGGTGTGGTTGTCTTCAAGAAACTGTTACCATAGACAATTGGTTTATGCTTTAAATATGGGTTTGGCCAATTCAATTAGGATCTTTTGGGAAAAACTTTGATTTTCCTCATTAGAGAAAAAACTCTTTTATGCTTTCAAGTTTGTTTTACAGTTATCTTTCAATATAGAAACTCAAATGGTGAAGTTCATGCAAACATAATCTTTGTGTTGAGGTGTATGGATTTATGTTGTTTATTTTGAATATCTTGCCAATGGTTATCTATGTTGGTGTTCTAGATGTTTAATAGATTGCATTGCTATCGAATGTTTATCTTTGAATGAATGCTTATGGCAATGGTTGAGTTCAGTTAAAGAAATTTATTAGTTCTAAAGTGATTCAATTCTTTGTCCTTTAGTTTATAGTTTGATATCGGCATGCCTTTCAAAGCTTTTTGGTTAAAAGCTACACCTTTCATTTATTTTTGGATAAAAGTAGCCTGAATTTCTATTCATTGCATATCATAAAAGGTAGCTGCCACCTTGTAAAATAAGCAGAGAATCGGTATGAAATTTAGGTGATTTGATAGTTTATGCTTTTATTGTTTAAGTTGTGTGGATGCCTTTATAAGTTATTTATGTTGAACTATTAGCTTTTGTTAGCTTATAAGTTATGGATGTTGAACTGTTAGCTTTTTTTCAAGGAATGGATTAATATTCCTTTCAATTATTTATCAAAGATTGTGTGAATGGAAATGCAATAGGAATTTATAAGTAGTGTGATAAGTTTTGTTCTTTAAAAATGATGCAGAATCACATATCAAATTCAATACCATGGAATACAATATAAAATATCATCAACTACAATTTGGAATATGATTCATGAAGTGCAATATAAAATAAAATATCATGAAGTGCAACGATTCACAATTTCATTGAATACAATTATATAAAATATCATCAAAGTGACTACATTATGGAACGATGGAAACTAATCAATGAAGTGCAGTATAAATACCTAAAAGATGCTAATTCTCTTCCATTTCCCAAATGGAGTAAGGGTCCTCAAACTGACGTTCATCTTGAGATAAATTAAAAGAGTCGTCTTGAATTTGATTCTAAGTCTGCTCTTCATTTTCTTTGACCTGTGTCTCAAATTCAACATTCATTGTGTGATTTGTGTCAATGTCATATGTCCCTGTCCCACTGCCACTGCCACTGCCACTAGTAGTAGTGTTTGGAATTGGAGTGTTGCACAACCCAACCTTTCTTCTTTCACATGTGGACCTCCAGATTGTGAGTTCCCTTTCAAAAGGAAAATTAAAGACATTATGCGTAGTTCCTTTCAACCTCAAGCAATTTTCCAAATACTTGTTTAGTTTGTTTCTTAACTTTGATTTCAAAACCCCAATGTACTAAAAACTCTCTCATCCTCCACCGACCCCAATATTATTGTTTGACATAAATCAACAAGTTTGAAATATTCTAATATAGAACCATGCAATATTTCACTCTAACCTAAGTTTGTCCAAACCTTTTTTATTGATATCAGTTCAAAGGCCTTCTCTATGCCCATGGATTTATACTAGTCCCTCATAGCTGTTGCAAAACTCCTAGATTATTTTCTAGATTGTATGATCACGAATCTCTGAGAAAAGAGATTTTGCAATTTCCTTCAAATTATCATTAACAGATTTAACAATGTCATTAAAATATTCCTCGTTAATAGCTACTTCTCTGCTAGAGCACCTAGCTATCTTACAATGGTAGATTGGTATCTCATATCCACGTACACAGATACATAAGTGCCTACTTGCATTAAACTATAAATAATTATTAGTATTATTCAAATCAGTAATTTTTTGCCACATGAAATAATTTGGGCCTTCTTGTGTTAGATCTAGATATAGATGATTGATGGCCAAGCATGTATGTTTACGTAGATTGGCATATTCATTAATATACATAGTTTTGTCTTGGACTTTCTTCACAATATTTTTCATCACATCCAGCATGGGGAGAAGACTAGCTAAAGTCAAGAGTGTCTCTATATCGCTTAACCTATGTAAGTGGTCAGGAGTTTTGTCTACTGTGTTGTGATGCTCGTACATCACTCCAATCAAGGATTGATATTCTGAAAGAACTTGTTGCAGGGTGATCCCACAAAGCTGGTTTACAATTTCTAGGAGATTTTGATTTTTGTTGAAATCACATATTTTCAGAAAATATAATGATTTAAGCCTTTTAAAGTTTTATTTAAAGCATTCCAATTGAAGAGGGTTTGATCAAACTCCCTTGGATAGAACCCTGCTAGTTTTAAACCATACCTATAACAAAGCCTTCTTTACACCTAACAAAATGTTGATAAAAAACCACTTTTGATTTACCTTTTGGGGGATCAAATGAATTCATTTAAAATTTATTTTTTGTAATTATGTAGTCCTTATTATAATCTTCCCAAAAAATATAATTTTAAATGAATTTAATTTTATTATTATATTTTTTTTTATTTCTTATGAATGAAGGTTTTTTACTGAAAATCAAGCTCTTTGTTCTGGACGTGGAAAAATTGAAGATTATCATTTTTTTTAAATATGAGTGCACCAGATATTGAGTCTTTGATCCAACAACAAAAAAAAGAATTTTGATACATACAAAAAAATTTGTGTTATACGGTCCTCTTATGTCTAAATTATAATTGGTTTGACTTAGAAACTTGATTAAGGAAAAAATATTCAATAAAACACTATGAAACCAATTGGAAGCACTAGATATCATAGTTACAAATCTAAATTTGAAAAAATTAGAATTTTATCCTTCATGCAAAAAAAATTATGTGTTATACGGTGAGCGTCACTCCTTAAAAATGGTGTTTACTGAAAAAAATAGTTTTCGAAGGAGATGGAAAAAGAAGTGCAATCTAATTCCAAAAATTTTGATAAAAATATATTTGGAATCTACAAAAAAAAATTCACAAATCACTAGTTTGTGTCATATTCAAATTCCTCACGGTTTAGCCGCTATAGGTGCCCGAAAGTGAAGATTTAGTTAGAAAAGATCATTTCAGTATCCAATTTGGCCAAAAATTATAAAAAAGTATTGTGGGATCACCCTGCGCTAGTCCATGCAGGTAGATCCATTTGGTATCAACATCCTTGAGAAGATTGTTCCCTGGTGTTATTCCCTCAGCAAAATTTTCAAATTCTGTGAAACGTTTGGGACTTCAATAGAAGTATGCGTGGATCTCAGGGACTAGATTTTCAACTTTTGATACTATAGGAAACTTGCTTACAATTTTGAATGCTAAATTCATTCTATGGGCCATGCAGTGAATGTCAAGCATGTATGGTGCACAAGTAGTTTGTAACTTTGTGCAAACATCGGTCCTTTGACCTTGCATCACTGCAACTCCATCAACTCCTACACACACCAACTTTTTAGCAATTGTCAACTCATCCATACCTGTAATTTCATTCAAAGATTTCTTGACTAGTTCAAATAGATTTTGTGATGTTGAATTGTCCTTTATTTTATGAACACAGAGAAGATGAGCTTCATGAACATGTCATTCTACAGTATACAAATGCATATAGACCCAAGAAGTATTGTCTACCGCAATAACTTCATCTAAAGATAATGCAATGAAATTTGACTCTTTTACTTTCTCCTTTAAATCTTCCCTTTCAACTATAGCAAGACAATTTTCCCATTCCCATCCAACATTCACTGACCAATGTGAGAAGGAATAGTGAGGAACATTCAAATAAGATAATAAACCAGAATATTTTGGGCAGTCTATCATAGGACGCCCTCTAGACAAAATATGAAAAACAACACTCATCTGAACAGTTTTTGACATATTGGTTGCTTCCATTGTTTTTCCAAATTGAGCCTCAAGTGTACCTTTACATGCAGCAAGCTTCAACATTCTTTGGTCATGCTCTTCATAATCTGTGACATACCTAACATGAAAACATTCTTCCTTTGATTTCCATCATACGACTGATTGTTCCTTTGCGTCTATGATTTTTTTTCATAAACTTTATCGATATGCCTTTCTATAGTGTCAATCTTTAGCTACAACGTCTTGTCTCTTCCACATTTCCAACTAAAAATCATACATTTGGCCAATGTTTCCTTTTCAATATCGTTTGCATTCCTAATCCCCATTGGTACAATCAATGGGTACTTTGAAAACCAACCAAGTTGAAGATTCCTTGTGATTTCCCACTCACGCCCCATTTTTTATTTGCTTATTTTCATGCTATGAACATCATCCTCATCCAAGTCAATTATCTCATTTTGGCTAACCAGGCCCAAGGTATCCCTTGGAACATCTTATGTGGTATTGCCACTCATTTGATACATTTTTATTTAACTCAATGACAATCTCAACTTGACCTTCCGGTGGTAGTGAGGTATTGTGAATGCCTTCTTCATTAATATTTGGTGGAAGAGTTGATGATGTAGCTCCATCTTGATCTGATGGATCATAAGCTTTGGAAATTCCAAAGTAAGACTGTATGGTACCTTTGCTTCTAAGTTTTAGGTGTTTTGATGGCCTCCCAGTCTCTTCACCACCCTAAGGAGCGGCAAGAGCCTCACCCTTGTTGCACGACATATTGATCTCTCACTTCAAATAAAAACTGGAAAAAAATGTCTTCTTATTTAAGGACAGAGAATATAGATCCCATTCCCTACTCAATATCATCTTTAACTTTAAGACTGAAGCAAGAATGGAAAAGAGATAAAGAAAAATTATTATTATAACTAATAACACTATGAAGAAATGATCACTCACCTTTAAGTCTACGTTTTCAGCTTTCGCTGACTTCTGAATTGAGAAGTAGAACAGGTCAGAACTGAACAAAATGTGTAAGAATAAATGACAGTTTCGATTGTATTTATATCAATCCATATTTGGTGAAGTTTGCGAGATTTTTAAATGGTATATTAAAAATTTGGCAAATCCTACGTGCTTATACAACGATATGTTGTAATTTTCAAGGCGAAATTTGTCCTCAAGTATAATTATTTTTTAATTTTTTATTGGTGATTCAATAGGTCCTCATAAGCAACTATTTATAAATTTTAATTGGCGAAATGTGTCTTCATAAGAAACTATTTGTAAATTTTAATTGGTTCTTCATAAGAAACTATTTGTAAATTTTAATTGGGTCTTGATACAATGTTGTTTTAATAGTATTGGTGAATATGTAGGTGTTTTATTACATGCTTCCAGGATTCTAGGTGAAAATATTAATCGGTCCATTTGAAACGCATAGTTTGTTATGGCGAATTTGTTGCTTAAATATGCCTCATAAAAAAAATATTTGGCTAATGGACATGCATTGGACTAATAGTTCATAAAATCTAGGTGATTTGGACACCTGTTGGGTGCGAATAATTCACCAATTTTGACTTGGCCAATTTTTAGAATACGCCAATTGGCGAAGATTCGCTACTAAAGTTTTCCCTACTCCTGCATCATGAATGGACTCCCAAAAGTGTATATGGATGAAGCATTACTCAATATTAAGCTCATTCCAATTGGATAATTTAGGAATAACTAGCCCTTTCTCCATTCATAACCTATTATCCCCACTGCTTCCCAACCCAAAAAGGAAAAAACAAAAATTTATTTATTTGTCAGGTATAATATTATATATGACAAATTTCTCAATTTAGGACAGTATTTGTTTGTATTCACTATTATTTATTGTCTTATCAATGAACACCTCATTACCTAAGATATAATCTAGTTATTTGAACCTTATCTCATCATTCCTTAGTTTTCATTGTGTTTGTCTCTTTCTTACTAAAAGTTATACCAAGCTAAATTGGTTTAATGTATAAGTTATCATATATCCAATTTCATTAAATAACTTCGCTTATTTGTGTGTATCAACAACTCATATCAAAACAAGGATAGTTTCAATAGAAATTTGTTGTTATGTTATTTTCTAAGCAAAATCATTTTTACTACCAATTAAAAATAAAGCAGGATAAGTTTTAGAAGGTAATTTAAGAAAGGTTAATTACCAAAGAGCTTATATAGTAGCAGTAATAGAATTGTGTTACTTACTCACACCACCTAATTTGTATCCAAGTTTTCTAAGGCCTTTCCACCACCCTTTTCGACATATCCAACTACAATACCAGTTTCAAAGGCATTTTATCAAACAATTCACTTATCTTTCCTATGCTTCTTAGTTTATGATCAAAATTACCTACGAGTGAGAGGAGTGAGAGAGAAGGTAGTGGTTATGTTACTATTTGAATGTTGAAGGATTAATTTCAGGTAGACAACCAAGGTCTATACTTCTAAATCAAATATTTCAACTAGGCACAGTCATTACTAAGTGAATCCTTGAACAAGGTAAAATATTATCATAAAAATGATTGAGAAAACTATTGTACAAACAACATCCAAGTCAAATGAATAATGTTTTACATAAAATAATTTCCAAGTCATGGGAATGGGAAATCAAAGCCCAAAAAGGGTGATTTAGAGTTGGCTAGGGTTGGATTCTCTTCCAACATAAAAAAAATTATCCTATCCTAAGTTGCAGTGACTATCAAAATCCTTTAAGAATCCTTTATTATTAATAAGACCACAAAATAAATGCAAAGCACAAGAAGGACCTAGTATAATGGCATTCAAAATGGCAAGTTGTTAAGGACCTTAAGTTGTTTCCTCCCTCCTACCAACTTCACCCAGAGCCTCCACAACTATGTCATGCCCTTTCTCCTTCTCTTTGATTTTTCTCCCCTCAAATTAACTTACAAATTACAGATTTAAATAGGAAAGGGGTTTGATCTCCTATAAGCACGTTATTTTGGTCAAATTTTATAAAAAAAATCATGCCTTAATAAGGGTTTCCATGCTTTCTAATGTCTTGATCACCATGCTTTACACCATCCCTCATAAATATAGGTTATCTCCCAGCCATAAAGAATAGTGTAAGAAAAATTATAATGTAGAATGAATAGAGAAAAATAATAAGCACAAATATAACACAATATTTACATGGAAAACCTGGTAAAATTATATCAGGAAAAAACCACTAGCAAAGACCTTTCATTTTTTTTATTTCTCAAGAAATTTGTAATTATAACAACCTTCAAAAGTTACAGAAAACATGACTTTGAAAGTGTATAAGAAATCCAAGTTGTAGAGTCCTTATCAAACAAAACTTTCCAAAAATAAAAAATGTGATTCATGCAACTACATGTTGAACATTTATCAAAATTACTCTCTACTATTCATCACTACTAGAATTTTTCACTATTGGAATAAAAATAAAATTGACTTCATATTCCAACAAATAGTGGATAGAATTTAATCGTATTTTTTGGGTTTTCTTCCTGCACACCAAAGCCTCTTTTCATTTTTTTCCTCTCATGTGATTACTCCCATTTTTCTTTCTTTATTTCATTTATTTCATTACTTTTATGAAACACCTCCTATATTTAAATTATTTAGGCATTCCATTACATATATTTTTCTTATTTTTATTTTTTTGATTATTATGAGTTATTTATGGGGATTTTTATTTAATTATATTTTATTTCATTGTTATTTATTATTTCTTTAAGTAGGCTTTATTTAACATCATATTTATATTTATATGTATTTATTCATTTAAGTGTTATACATTGAATTTACCTTATTGGCAATACTTTCAATGGGACAGAATAATTTGACTATCATTGATGGCTTCTGAGTAGACAATGGTAATAGCCTCGATGCCTAACATTATAGGGTTATGAGAGAAATTAATATGCTTGAGAGCTCAATTTTTTGTTGTTGAATTATCACTTTAGACAACCTCGTAGGTTCGACTACAAGAGCATCTAGCAACATTTCTTACTCGATCCTAGATTCAATAAACCTTAAGAACTAGGGTGAGGTTACCTACATAGTTTGGCATTGGGATATGGCTTTAAATTTGTCTATCTCTCATCACCATACCACAAAATATACCTCATATTTCACCCCAGGTACCTACATCTAATGACAAATCTCACACAAGTCCACCAAATAATTCAATATAAATAAAATCAAAGCATTTAGATTTCACCAAAACATGATAAGGTTATACTTATGTTCATTAGTACTAGCATGTTTAGAACATAATCATCACACACATATAGGTTCATTTAATGTAGTATGGTCATAAATCTACCCCTAGTTCAAATTACCATGGGGTTAGGGGTCATGCAAGAAAATTATGAATCCTAGGGGATATGACATACTCCCCCCCTTAGGAATTAAGTTGACTCAACTTAGTTAAACAAGTATGGATATTCTATTTTAATTACAATTTCATCTTCTCAAGTAGCTCCCTATCCCCCATATTGATCGCACAGGAACTTAACTTGCTAGATAGCTTGGTTGCACAATTGTAGGTTGTGCCTATCTATAATTGCTAACAGTTTGAGGTGGATATCTCCTATGTCTTCCACTTATAGTTCCTTCCAATTAATTACATGTGTTGGGAAAACAATATATTTCTTAAGAAAGGATACATGGAATACATTATGAATGTGAGAGAGAGATGGTGGAAGAACTAGTTGGTAAGCTACACGACTAATCTTCTTAAGTATCTCAAATTTCCCTATGTATTACAAAGCTAGCTTAGCAGCCTTCCCAAACTTTATTGAGATTTTATGATGTCTAACATACATAAACACCTTGTCACCTACTAAAAATTCCCTCAAAGTCTTCTTTGCGTCACCATAAATCTGTTGATGATCTGAAGTGTCCTTCACCCTTTCCCTTCTTATTTTCACTTGATTGACATATCCTTGAAGAAGCTCCTACCCAATAGTTACATGCTTTTCTAAACTATCCTATCCTATATAGGTATTTTGTACTTCTTGCCATACAATGCTTTGAATGGTGTTATTTGAATGGAGGAATGGTATTAATTGTTATATGAAAACTCTACTAAAGGAAAATACTCCTCCCACGTAGTGGGTTGATCCATGACATACATTTGGAGTATGTCTAAATCATGATTTGGTTAACTCCTATTTGACTGTCTATTTCAGGGTGGTAAGTAGTGGTAAAATTAGGTTTCATACCTAATGTAGTCATAAGAGAGGTCCAAAACCTAGAAGTAAACATCTTATCTCTATTAGAAATGATCACCTCAAGCATCTCATGCAATATAATGACTTCCTTTATGAATATTTTAGCTAAGAGTGGGGCATCATCCTTTACATTACTTGGTATGAAGTGTGTTGCCTTGGTTATTTTATCAACCACTACCAAAATACTATCATGTTGGTTATGAGTATTGGGTAACCCAGTCATGAAGTCCATGGAAATTACCAATCATTTGTCCCAAGGTAGATCATGAGGATAGAGAGTTCTTGTAGGATGATAGTGTTATGATTTAACTTGCTAGCATTCAAGACATTTGGTGACATAACTAGTTATTTCCTTCATTCCTAACCAAAAGTAATGAGTTTTTAAATAGATGTGTACATTTTAGTCACCCGCAAGTTTGTTTGACAGGGAACAATTTAGCCTTCTACAAGAATTTTTAGTCTTAAAGCTCCCTCTTCAGGTACATAAATTTGGTGTGTAGGTAACGAAGGACTCCATCATGTCCCACATGGTACTTAGATTTTTGTTAATCCTTCACTTCACTTCTAACTTCATTTGCTAATAAAAGAGATCTTGTACCTACATCTTCTTGATCTTTTCTAGATATTCAAATTGTAGCTAATCTTTTGCTACGTCTTATGGAATTTGCGAATTGATTTTCTTTCCCCTTAACATCTAGAAATATCTATTTCATATTTTCTTAGAAATCCCAACCATATTCTTTGTTGTGAATTCAAACCAAGTTGTGTGAATAGATATTAGATTCCTTTGTGATTGGTGTTCAACTTGAAGGGTCTCCCTACCAAATAGTGTTTCCATACCTTCAAGGCATGTACAATTTTGGCTAGCTCTAAGTATTGGGTAGGATAGTTGAGTCTGTGATCCTTCAATTTCCTAGACTCAAAGGTAATCACATGTCCATTTTCCATTAGAATTCCACCTAACCCATCTAGAGAAGTATTCATCCAAACTACAAAGTATTTTTTTAGATTAAGCACTTGTAAGATCAGTGTGATGGTAATAGCTTCCTTCAATTGTTGCAAAGCAATATTGCATTTCTCTATCCATTCAAACTTCTTCCCTTTTCATTGAAGGGAGATTATGTGGTTGGATACTTTTGATGAGTTCTCTATGAACCATCGATAGTACCCTACCAATCCCATGAAACTTCTTACTTTATTCATGTTCTTAGGAATAGGCCAATCTATGATTGCTTGTATCTTGGTTATATCTACTGCAATTCCTTGGGATGAAAGAAAGAACACTTAGAAAATTTCCCATATAGTTTATGGTCTCTCAACCTCTGCAAAACAATTCTCAAATGCTCATGTTCTTATAATTTTTAGAGTAAATTAGGATGTCATCAAGGAATACTAACACAAATTTTCCTAGATAGTCATGGAAAACATGGTTCACGAGACTCATAAAAGTAGAGGGGGAATTTGTTAGGCCAAAATACACCACCAAGAACTCATAGATATCGTACTTGATTCTAAACATTATTTTTGGAATATTCTCTTCCTTGATTCTTAATTGGTGATATTTTGACATTAAATATATTTTGGAGAAGATAGCAGCTCCCTTCATCTTATCAAACAAGCCATCAATTCTAGGTAAAGGATATTTGTTTCGAATGGTCACCTTGTTCAATATTTGGTAGTCTATGCACAACCTCAAGATTATGTCCTTAATGAATAACATTGGGGCTTCCCAAGGGGACACACTAGGTTGAATTAATCCCTTATCCATCAACTATTGTAGCTACATCTTAAGCTCTTATAATTTAGTCATGTGTATTCTATAGGGGTCTTTAAAATAGGCTTAGCCCTTGGGAATAGATCTATTGTGAAATTTGGATCCGTCGCTTAGGAGGTGATCCTAGAAAATATTTGAGAAAGACATCATGGTATTCTTGGAGGATTGGATGGTCTTCAAAGCTAGGATTTGGGTCCTCGCTACCCTCCTCTACCTTCACTAGATAAATTTTGCTTCATTTTCTTACAGTTTCCCTCTTAGATTTCATGGCTAAGATCATTCTCAGAACTAAAGGTCTTTGGATTCCCTAGAGAATTATGAGTCTTACTTAATCATCTAGAAATTCAATCTTCTTATTATAGCAATATAACTTGGCTTGATACTCTTGGAACCTATCCATTCCTAGGATTAGGTCATAGGATCCTAACTAGGTGACCTATAGGTTTACCTTAGTCTTAATAATTCCTAAGTTGATTTCAACTCCTCGTAGATAGAATTTGATCTTTTGTGTCTTATCTAAACCAAACTCAACCTCCATCTCCTCTCAACTTAGACACTTATAATCATTTCTACTTTTTTGTATTACATTAGGAGAGATAAATTTATTTGTGGCTCCTAAATCTACTAGAATAGTAATAGGTTGGCTAGAAAGTGTACCTTGAAGCTCTATTAGGGAGGCCTATTGGTCTAGTTGACAATTATCCATAACTATATAAATTCAAGCAGTGGGATTAGTGATCTTTTTTGGATTCTTGAGACAATCACTCATGTAGTGGTTGCCTGCACACATCCAACATCCATCCACCAGTCCTCTTTTGACTTATTGACCTCTCATGGAGTCAACTTGAGCCACTTTCTTAGATGATTTATGTCTTTTGTCTCCCTTGGCTTTCCAACTATCTGACCCCTTATTCTCCTTGTAATTTTGGCCCCTCTTAAACCATCGAGAATCATTTCCTTTAGGCTTAGCTTTCTAAGAATCCTTTTGTTCATTATCTGAGTAGTAGGAAGAATGTGCCTTTTGTTTACATTCCTACTTGCTCTTATGCTTCTCCTCAGTGACTAAGGCTACCTCCACAACTTGTTTCAAATTTTTAAGTTGAGAACTTTCTTGGTGACATAAAAAATATGTTTATTCAATCCCAAAACAAACTTGTTCACCTGATCCTCTTATTCTTTCACATAGTGCACATGACAAAGTAGGTTCATGAACTTGACCTTGTGTTATACTATCGACATTCCCCCTTAATGTAGGGAGTAAAATTTGGTTATCTTTTGATCTCAGTGATGGGAAAACAAATACTCCTTACAAAACCATCTAGTGAACTTTTCCCAAGTGAGTTGACTCATGTCATAATTGTTTATTTCCACCAAATGGTACCACCACATTGAGGCTTCACCTTCTAGCTGGTAGATGGTGATTCTAGCCTTGATATTGGTGTTTAGATCCAAAAGCCCAAAATATTTATTCATCCCTACTATCCAAGATTTAGTTGCATCTCTACCCCTAGTATCATTGAACTTAGGTACTTGCATCTTCTTCAATTCTCAAATCATTAGGTTCTTTCCCATATCTCATTGTTACCTTGTAAGAGAGTGACTATAAGTGGGAATTTTGGAGCTGATTTCATAGTCTAGATTAGTCTATTCACTGAGATCCCTATCTATTTCCTCAATCCCTATGTTAGTGTTATGGTTGGTCCCTTGATCCTTCTACCTAGTCAATTCCTCAATTTGTTGCTCTTGCAATGTTATTTTGGCACGAGGGAATTCAACTAGCTTGCAACTCCTCGGTTGTAGTAGGAGGTGATGAAATTGCACCCCTACTTGCTCGTAGGATCTCGGCATGGCTAAGACTTGCTCCCCTCTTTAATGTCCTCATTGTAGCAATTTTTCTACGATGTAAAGGAGAGTATTATTTTAATTAGCATTGTTAATCCATTTTAAATTTCTTAAATCTTGTTTCTTAACAAAATTAGAAATTTGCACAAAATTCAAAGGATAATTCAATACTCACAACATTCCATAAAATCCTCAATACCATCATGACACAATAAGCATATATATACATATAATTATCATTAATAGTTAATATTTTACATAATTACAATGATGATTATTAATATTTATATATTTCAATTACATAGTAGGAGTTTACTCCTCTTCAAGTTCTTCCTCATCTAAGGTTCCCATAGTTATAGACAAATTAGCATGAACACAATTATACTCCACTATGGATTCCTTGGAGAGAGTTCGAGCATTGCATCAATAATTGAAAGAAAAGTCCCTAATAGCTAAGGGTTTGGTCTTATGGATTGGGTGTGGACATTCCCTTGGGGGATCATGAATCTTGGAGGATTTGGCTAGTTCCTTTCCTTTGTGAAGTTTAAATCATTTAATGTTTACAACCAAGGGTTTGGTGTTGGATATGGCCTCTACTTTAATTTTTGGCAATACAGTGAATGTGGCCTTGGATCCTTCTAGCTCATCTCGCCAATGGTGTTGCTTCCCTAAAGCCTTATTTCTTCCCTTTCTTACATGACCCATGATTTCCAATACCAAATAGTCATATTAGTGCAATGAAGTGGGAGCACCTAGGTCCTAAGGTCAAAATCTATGCTCTGATACCTATGTGACAACAACCCCAACAAGATCGAGACAATGAGCATGATTTTTTTTACAACATTACAATTATGATATCAATGATTAATTGACTACCACTATCAACAATACAAGTTAATTTCCAACAATAATTTCATTTACCATTCATTCCTACAACCAGTCAATCCATTAATGTCAATGATTTAGAATAGAAATGCCAATGAAGTAATCTCAATTAACATTACCTAAAACTTACCATAACTTTTCTACAAAGTCATTTGGACTCCAAGTCTTCATCCTACCTTAGTTCATCGTAGGGGTTAAACATGATCCCTCCAAGTGGATATAATCCCTCTCCACCCCTCCAAGAAAATTCTATGGAATGAGATGAGAGAGCTGGTCACAATTGTACAAGCCTATTGTACGTAAGGTCAACTTTCTAATGACCATCTACCCAAAGTGTTCCAACCATTTATAAACGAAGATACTAGCACTATATCAGGTTATACTACATCAATGCTACGAGGTATGTCCAGTATGTTACCTACATTAAATTTCATTAGAAATTATCTTCATATTTTCCATAGGATGACTAAGCAAGGCAGTCCATTGCCTGCATGTTGTTGGCCTTATGACCCACACGGTTCTGGAAAAAAACCATTGAATCCTCGAGCATACTCTAGACATCCTTTGCAAGCATGATGCTATCTCCAAGGCCCACATGCTCCTAGTGGAATTTATCCCACTATCCAAGGATATGACAAATAGTTCGTCGGTATAATATGCTCCTTGAATCTTGTCAATCTCGAGCATGGATAAGCTTATATGTTTGAGTGGGTCATAGGATTTTTTATTGGTGATTAGCTCAGATAGGTAGGAATAGCCTACATATTAGAGGATTAACAGCTCTACCTATACCCTCGTAGGGTCGTATTCCATCTATTATCATAAAATTTAGTGCCTACACCCAGCTTAGCACTATAACTAGAAGAGAGGTTCCTAACTCGAAATAAGTAGGTTCTAAACACATCCACCTCAAAAGTTCAACTGCCCATTCTAGTGTTGTGATACATGCGGGGTTCCAAAATCCATCCATTCCTAGATTGTATGGTTGTTACTCAACCAAAAGGAGGTAACTATTCTCACCTAGCAAAGTTGATAAGGTAGTTAGCTTGCTACCCATTTAGTGATGGTTTGCTACTACCATTTTCCTCAAGGCTCAAAAGGTATTGTATTTGTTTTAAGTTTAATTACAACCATGAATAGACTCCAAAAAGTGTATATAGATGAAGCATTACTCACTCCTAAACTCATTTCAGTTGGAGGTGGAAATAACTAGCCCTTTCTCCACTGGTAACCTATGATCCCCACTACTTCCCAAACCAAAAGGATAGAAACATATATTTAAATTTTTTTCCAAGTATAATTTTGTATATAACATATTTCTCATGTTAGTATAGTATTTATCCATTTTCACTAGTATTTATTGTCTTATCAGTGAACACCTCATTACCTAAGATTTAATCTAGTTATATGAACCTTATCTCACCATTCCTTAGTTTTCATTATATTTATTTCTTCCTTATTGTAGGTTATATACCGAGTTGAATTGGTTTAATGTATAAATTTATCATATCCAATTTCATTAAATAACTTCTTATTATTTGAGTGGATCAACAAGTCATGGCAGAATAAGGATGTTTCAATGCAAATTTATTGTTGTTATGTTATTTTTGAGGAGAATCATTTTTAGTGCCACTTAAAAATATAGTAGGTATAAGTTTTAGAAGGTAATTTAAGAAAGGTTGATTACCAAATAGCCTCTATAGTAGTAGCAATAAAATTTTGCAACTTACTCACACCACCTAATTTGTATCCAAGTTTTATAGGGCCTTTCCACCACCCATTTTGATATACCTTGCTACAATGTCATTTTTAGAGGCATTTTTTCAAACAATTCACTTGACTTGCCTATGCTTCTTAGTTTGTGACCAAAATTACCTATGAGTGAGAGGAGTGAGATAGAAGGTAGCGATTATGTTTTTATTTGAATTTTGAAGGATTACTTTTAGGTAGATAGCCAAGGTCTATACTTCTAAATCAATTATTTAAACTAGGCATAGTCATTACTAGGTGAATTCTTGAACAAGGTAAAATATTATCATAAAAACGAGTGAGAAACCTACTATAATAGCATCCAAGTCAAACTTTATGTATAATGTTTTACATAATAGAATTTCCAAGTGATGGAAATGGGCGAGCAAAGCTCAAAAAGGGTTATTTAGAGTTGGCTAGGGTTGAATTTTCTTCTAGCACAAAACAAAATCTCCTATCCTAAGTTGTAGCAACTATCAAAAGCTTTTAACAATCATTTATTGTTAATAACTATGCATTCAACATCAAAGACCATAAATAAATGGAAGGCACAAGAAGGACTTGGTATAATGGCATCCAAAATGGTGAGTTGTTTACGACCTTAAGTTGTTGCCTCCCTCTTGCTAACTTTTCCCAGAGTCTCCACACCTCTGTCACACCCTTTCTCCTTCTCTTCTCTAATTTGGCTCCCCTCAAATGAACGTCCAAATTAGAAATTTAAAGAGGAAAGGGGTCCAGTCTCCTACAAGCACATCATTTTGGTAAAATTTTATAAAAATTATGCCTTGTTGAGGGTTGTCATGCTTTCTAAGGGCATGGTTGTCATGCTTCAGGCCATCCCTAATAAATATAGGCTCTCTCCCAGTTGTAGAAACTAGTAGGTATCATTTAATTGCCATTTTGGGGGTTTTCTTCCTACTCACCAAAGCCTCTATTCATTTTGTTTCCTCTCATACAATTTCTCCCTTTTTGCTTTCTTTTATTTCATGGCTTTTACTAAGGTTTATTTTTAATTTATTTCATTACTTTTATGAAACGCCTCCTATAATTAATTTATTTATCCATTCCATTACATATATATTTTGTTTTTTCTTTTAATTTTTTTTTAATTATTATGAGTTATTTAAGGGGATTCTATTTTTTTGTATTTAATTTCATTGTTATTTATTATTTGTTTAGATAGGCTTTATTTAACTTCATATTTATATGTATACATGTCTATCCATTTAAATTTTATACATTGAATTTACCTTATCAACAATACTTTCAATGGGCTAGAATAATTTGACTATCATTGATGTCTTCCAAGTAGATCATGGCAATAGCCTCAATGCCTAACATTCTAGGGTTACATCAGAAATTAATATCATTGAGAGCTCAATTCATTGTTGTGGAATTATCACCTTAGACAACTTTGAAAGTTTGACTGCAAGATCTTCTAGCAACATTTCTTACTTGATCCTAGATTTAATACACCTTAGGTTAGGGTGAAGTTACCTACAGAGTTTTGCATTGTTGTCTAACTTTATGTTAGTCTATTTCTCACCACTGTACCACAATTTAATCCACCTCATCTTGCACCCCAAGTACCTGTATCCAATGACAAGTGTCATGGAAGTCCATCAACAAAGTCAATATAAATGAAATCAAAGTATTTATATTTCACCAAAACATGATAAGGTTATACTTATGTTCATTAGTACAGGCATGTTCAAAACATAATCATCACACACACATAAGTTCACTTAATGTAGTATGGTCATAAATGCACCCCTAGTCCAAATTACGACAAGACTAGGGGTTATGCAAGAGAATTATGAATCCTAAAGGGATATGACATAGACACTTGTTTCTTTGTTAAAATTGAATAATCCACCCATATTAAATGCAACTATTGAAAACAATGTGTTATGGTGAGAGTCCCTTACTTATAGATTAAAATATATGACAATTAAATACATAGATATATAAAATTCAAGCTTTCATGATATATTGCTTCCAACTAAAGGTGCAAAACTGATTTTGTATTCATTCATTAAAAACTAGGTGCGAGGTGGTGACCATGGTGGAAAGCATGACCCAGGTGAAGGAGTTATATGGCAAGCAAAGATGTGTTGCCCTGCTCGAAGTACGTAATCCATACTGTAGGGAAGGTAATTCATGGAATGAATAGAATGGCAACAAATAAGTCATGCTTCATCATTAGTGTAATCCAGACTTCAACAAAATGCAAATGATTTTCTCATGCTGCCTATTTGTCTAGATCCTTATCATTCTACCGAGAATTCTTCATTTCATCTTAGTGCAATTTAGGATAGCCCTGCGGACTTTTATTGGACCTGTTTACCAGATGTGTTAATGCTTGTAAGAATTCCATTCGTAATTTAACTAATCGTATAAAATACTCATTAACAAGGACTGATTATTTTAACTGGGGGGCAAAGTACAAAGCATAATGATATTATTTTTAACTGTCACTAACTGCCAACTTTCAGAAAAATGGTATCTTGCATAAGACAGGCAGCACCAACATTCTCATGGCTGGTGTTTGAGGGCGAATGTGAGTTCTGATGATTGAATGACACTCACACCTCTCTTCTCCTTCTCTCCTTACACCCATATCGAGTATTATTATATGTTACACACAATATAGATCATTAACAACTAAAACCCTGCAGCTGCTCCTTTTGTATCCTAATCCTCCTTGCTTGGTTGTCTGAAATATCATCCCAAATGACCAGGCATCCAAACCACCACAGGTAAATATTTTTAATTAGTATGAATTTTCTCTTTTGTATCTTTTATTGGTATGAATTTGTTTAAGGACAGTCAAGTGCCTGGGGTAGTATCATTATCATGTACTATAAAGTTATGTCGGATTTAAGCAGTTTGGTTATACATGGCTCTGGATACAGTGAGCATTCTAAAGATCTTTGCTTTTGTAAAGAGGATGTTTTATCACATATGCTGAATGGTTAGGAAATCTTTGAACTTATTAATATTTGCATAATGGTGGCAACATGTACCTCGCCCTGTGATATGCATTTTGCACAAGCTTCCAGTAGTTGTAATTGTAAAAAAAGGTCTTCATATAGGCTTCCACAGGGGAATATCTCATTCACTAAACTGATCTCTGGTTTATTCATGGCCTAAAAACACAACCAGAGCATCTCGTATGGTCACCACAGTTCACAGATATATAAGTTTTAATTCAATTTTGCTAATTATTCTATTGGAAACTATTCAGAATTTTGAAGTTAGGCAAAATTTATTTGTTACTAAGTGTCATTTTCTGTTGGAAGACAAAGTTGAATCTACCAATTATCAAATTCCTAAATTTAGGTAATCAATGGTTTATCCTGACCGAATATTCCATAGCAAAGGTCTCCCTGGTTTGAATCTGAAGGGAATACTTCCCTCGAGGAAAGCTTATATAAGGGCTCTTGTACAACAAATTGATGTCTTGCTTGAGAGTAACCTAACAAATTGTCTTACCTGTAAAAACCTTTTGCCAAGTTTCAGAGTTAAAAATAATTTTAGTGCAGATCTTAAGAGTCACATCAAGGGTCAAATAGCTGTTGTATTCATCTTTTTGATTGATATTATGTCATTGTGATCTTCATGCAATCTTATATTGGAGTGATATTTTAATCCCAATTCAAGATGCATGTTCTTCTTACAATCAATCCATTATCTTTGGATTATAAATATTCTTCTTTCCTGTATCTTTAATGTAATCTTTTAGGAAAACATCTCACCATTTGGGATTTGAAAGCTCTTGACATTTGTTTCTTGATGAATCATCTTAGAAGAAGTGAAAGCTGAATTCTATTATTCACATTTCTAGGTTTTATATTTAGCTTGTAAGTGTTTTGCTGTCTCTTTCCTATATCAGCAATGTTCTGACTCTTATATAACTCTATGCTGATATATTTTATGTGACAATTCAGGATTGATGCTAGTGACGTTTTTATCATGGAACCCAAAATTTTAAGGAAATTTAGTTTTTGCTTAGATTTCTAAAATCTATATAAACGTGTCCTTCCTTCAAAACTGTTCATAGTAAGGAAATCCTTTGAGATTTAAATTTCAAATGTGCATAATTTATTTTGATGGTACTGTCTCTTGCTAAAAATTGGACTAAAAATCTGTCTTCTTAGGATGAGTTGGGAGGATTTTTACAGTTTTGTATCAGAATGTTGATACAATTGTAATGCTGAGTCTTGTTTCTTAACAGGATGCAAGGAGCAGCTGATCAGAAAAGTGGTGTTTGCAGGGGCAAGCAACCTCGTGCACTCGAAGATGGGAATTGGGTTTGTGACAATTCCCATTGTAATAATGTGAATTATCCACGAAGAACAGAGGTAATTTAGTGTACCTGAAGACTGATACATTTATCTTCACTTTAGCTTCCAAAACTTGCATTACCCTGACCCTTGTGAAACATTTACTCATGCAGTGCAATAAATGCAAAAAGAAGAGGGGTCCTGCTGGTGATGCAGTTGTTAAAGCCTACTTAGACTCATTAAATGTGAGCAGGGAAGAAATCCTTAAACCACTAGGAATGGGGCATCCTATGGTAAGATGGTTGAGCATCTCAGACCCAAAGAGAAACTGTAAATTGTCTTTTTAACCCTGAGTTGTTCAATTCGTAGGTTTATGAATGGAAAATGACAGCCTATTTCTATTTCTGTTGGACACCCCTGCTATAGGTCATAACAGAAGAGCATACAGCTATGGCCAAGGGTATGTTCCCACACAACGCCTTCGGAATTCCACATCAAAAACTTGCATCTGTTGATCCACATTTCACCTTTGATTTTAAACAATGGATTGGGACAGGCTTTGAACATAAACCGCCCTTTCAACCACAATATATAGGAGGTAACAGAAGCATTCATGGATGCAGATTTATGCCCAGGTAAGTGAGGGCTCTGCTTATAATATTTCATTTTAATAAGGAATTCAGGAGAGAATGAAGAGAGTTATGTCCTCTTTTTAGAGACATGGCCTTTCTTGAACATGTTTTACTTAAAAGTTTCAAAAACCTGGAATAAAATTATTTTGAAAAAGCAATAACAATAGCTGACGAGAGATGTATTGTGAGAATTGAAGTCAATAGATCTGATTTAACAATGTCCACAGGACTGCAAATGACACAGAGGGAAAACATCTTGCTGAACATTTGATAGCCTCATTTGCAGCTTCAGCGGATCCTTTCAGCAATGCCTGGGAGTGTCTTACATCGGCAGCAGTATGGCTTCAAAATATGAGATCCATAGGACAGAATGTAGAGTGCCAAATACCTACACCATCTGAGGCAACAGAATCTGACACAGTTGGAGGTCTGAAGGCAATCATTAATATGCAATCACCTGCACAAATAAGGAATTTCATGCCCCCAAGAACTTCACTAGAAGTTCAACAGACTAATGAGTGGTGTGAAGACTTCACTGACTGTTCCAATGAATTTTTGGAAGGAAACCCCTGGTCTCTTCCTGAATTTCTATAACTGGGCCTTTCTTTCAAAGTGATCACTGATCAGTAAGAATGTGGTGCCATATGGATTGCACCATATCATATGTTGTATTGGGTAATATAAGGTTTCAAACTCTTTAATTGAGTTTAAAACCCATTTGAAGATTTGAGAGGCCCCCATGACATGTCTAAGACTCTGTAAATTGTGGGTAAATTTGAATGCCGTTCCATTCCATTTTTCCTGTGCAAAATGCACTTGTCAATATTTTATTGGGACATGTTGCCATGGAGATGATCAACACAGTTCTGGAAGATGCACAATTGTTATTCTGCAAAATTCAGAAAATCACATGTTTATGATTGCTTCTTTGTTAAAAGGGAGAACCACCATAAGGTTTTTAATTACAGATGTCGAAGGATCATTACATTTTCTTAGCCAACTAAATCTAATGGATTCCAATCATATTTCTTGGCATCATATGGCAAAAAAATATTATATTTACATCAAGTTTTTAAATTATATAGATGAAAGATCTCCTTAGTTTGGTTTTGTGGTACTTATTAAAACATATTATTCAAATTACTTGTCCTTTGATTTCCTTGAGAAAATCTGAACCCACGTAATAATATAATATTGCAACATAAATTAGTGTAATGTCTTCTTTAAAGATATTCTCGAATTTTGCCTTAAATGAATAATATTTACTAAAATGATGATAGCTTTATCAAAGATTAAAAATTTGTAATAATATTCAAATCAATAAATAGCACAATTCTCAAGATCAATCATATTATGAATTCTTCATAAATATTTACAAATTTATTGAATTAGAGGTTTTCGTCTTTAACTCAAAAGTGGCAATATCAAAGGTTTTTATCTTTAATTTTCCAAGAGCATAGAAGTGTTTTCGTCCTTCCAACTTTTAGTCCATCTTGGAAGGCTTTTGTCCTCTTTGACCAAGATTTGGGTTTTCGTCCAAACTTGATAAGAGCTATAAGGGTTTTCGTCCTTATCCTCTCGTTAACTTGGAAGGGATTTCGTCCTTCATATTTGCACCTGAAATTCAAAACTGATTGTTTGATGAATTTACTAAATTATTGCCGATTGCTTTTGTTGATTGATATTTCTTGATGGATTGACAAGTAATTGTTTGCATGATTTATATTTGAATGAATTGATGTTTAAATGATTTGATGATTGAATGATTTGATGCTCGAATGATTTTCTTGGATGTCTCTTTCAAATTAAATACCCTTCCTCTTATATCTTCAAGTTTGAGGGAGTCACAGCTCTGCGTTATTTATGTCTTTTTGGAAGAGTCACATCTATTCTTCTTAATTCCTGGCCTGAAACCTTTTTAATTTAATTTTAATTAAATATCTTTAATTCAAGGAAATCGTTGCCCTTGTTTATTCTTAAAATCTTAAGTGATCAGCCGGTATTGGCATGGTGTGATGGTTTATAGGTTGCATTGTTGTTCTTGCCACCAAGGTTCTAACCCCATTGGGGTGGTATTGTTGAATGGTTGTATTCCGGTTCATAGCTCCGGTCAAAAGCGTTTACCTCTTGAATAAAAAACAAAAATCTTAAGTGATCCCCTTATTAGAATCCTTGTCCATGTTTACTTTATTTTCCTAGACTTTAAGTGTTGTGATCAGACTAAATCTAGTTTGATCTATTTCTTTCTTTAACGAGGGTGTGACAGTTAGTTGTGAAGAAAAAGAGAAAAAATCATTACCAATATTCTTATTATTTAGAGGAAAAATTACAATTCTAACATAGCTAATAGTACAAATTGATTTTCTTTTCAAGGCTACAAAGATATATATATGTAACACCTTCCATATAATAGCAAAATTTAGAAAAAAAACTAAGTTTTTCTTTTAAGAAAACAATAGATTCTCTCAAGGAAAAATAGATTTTTTTAAGAGAAGATGAGATGCAATTTTCTTTATATTGTTGTACAACCCAACAATCTCCACTTTGACAATAATTTACTTATTACTTTCTAATGCCCATTCATCGTTTTTTTTGCAAGACAAGAAAGCCAAACTCCACCTCAGCTTCTCTAATAGTACTAATTTTGTAAAAATAATTGCACAATTTTCCTATGTATGAACTTTCTCAAGAGCTACTACTCCACCTTCATCAATAGTCTATCTTACAAAATGGTATTTAACCACAATATGTTTGGTCCTACTATGATAAGCTATATTTTTAGCCAAATGGATAGCACTTCGACTATCACATAATACATTCACCTTGTCTTGAATTTTCACACTCACCCGATAGACCTCTTAGTCAAATTTCCTCTTTGCATGTATAAGACAGTTGTATACTATGCCTTAGTAGAAAATAAAGTAATTGTTCCTTGAAGCTTTGGCATTCAAAAAATAGGTCCTCTTGCAATAGTAAAGGCATAACCTAAAGTAGATCTCCTTTTGTCCAATCACCTATAAAATTTGAATCAACACAATCATAAACTATTTCACTGCAACCATTAAAGGTGATACAATAATCATGTTTACCTCTAAGATAGTGAAACTCCCATTTCACTACTACCCAATGCTCTTTATATGGATATGCCATGTATCTACTATCAACAAAAACTACATGTGGAATATCTAGTCTTGTACATATCACCACATACATTAAACTTACTACTCCACTAGTATATGGTACATGAGATATAATAATTTTATTTTTTATTTTTAGGACAAAAGCTTGAAGAAAGCTTAAAATAGGAATCCAAAAGGATATTTACTGATTTCTCATTCTTCATATTGAATCTTATGAGGATCTTCCCCACATACTTCTATTATGATAAACAAATCTTACCATTTTTCTTGTCTCTATCTATTTCCATGCCCAAATTTTGTTTTTATGCTCCTAGATCCTTCATATCAAACATCCCAGCTAACATAGCCTTTAATTTGTTAATCTCAACCATGCTTTTTCTTGCTACAAGCAAATCATCAACATATAACACCAAGATAATGAATATACCATTTTTTTAACTTTTGAAGTAAATATAATGGTCATGCCTACTCCTTGTAAAATTCTGACTCACCATGAAGGAATCAAACTTAGTATACCATTGCCTAGTTGATTGCTTTAGGCAATACAAGGACTTCTTAATTTTGCTAACAAATCTTCTTTTGTGATCCTAAACAAACCCTTTTGGTTGTTCCAAATATATCTCCTCATCCAAATCTCTATATAAAAATGTTGTTTTAACATATAGCTACTCTAACTCAAGATCAAGTAAAGGAACTAGTGTTAATACTACTTGAATAGAAACAAGCTTAACAACTGGTAAAATAATTTCATGGAAATCAATACCTTCCTTTTGAGAAAATCCTTTTTTTTTCAATCTTCCTTCGTACCTTTCAACTTTATCATCAACACCCTTCTTTAGTTTGTAGACCCGTTTGCAACCAACAACTTTCCTACCCTTTGGCAGGTCTACTAGGTCCCATGTTATATTCTTCACCAAGGCATCCATTTCTTCTTTCATTTCTATTTTTCATTTAGCACTTTCAATCCCATTCATTTCTTCATAATAACAACTAGGCCCCCTATCATTAGAAATAAAAGCAATAGATAAAGGGTAATCCCACAATCAAACTTGGGACATGAAAATTTTAAAAGGGAAAAAAATTGAACTACCTTCATTTGAAGATATTTCTTTGAACGGAAGTCCTTCACTTGAAGGTCTTCATCTAGAGACCTTTGATCAATGGTTAACATTCAAGTGAGGATTATCTTCATTCGAAGGCCTTCGTTAATCGAAAAACAATAATAATACCTTCAAGCAAAGGTAAGGTTTGTTTTGTTATATGAGCCGACATCTTTTCTTTTCGATTCATTTTGACATTAAAATTTATCTGCAACACCATCCATCATCAAAGCAAGATTCTAGAACCTATGATATCTCAAAGAGTGTTGGTTCGAACGAAGAGCAGCAAGGTACATTCAAGCGAAGGTGTTTAAAACTAACAAGTTTTGTAATTTCCTCTATTTTCTTGTACAAATTTCCCTCGTTTCCTCTACAGTTTTCCCTCATTTCCTCTACAATTTCCCCTTATTTTGTGAAATTGTGAAACTCATGGACAAATTATGGCTAATTTTTTTGTGAATTCTTCAAATTTATAATTGAAATCATGAAATTTACAAACCAAATAAAATCTAAACCCTACATATGATTATCAAACCCTATAATTGAAACATGTCATGTAGAAATTGTTAGGATATGTGACATTATAATTTCTACCCTAATTTGATAATTTTGTGTCTCCACGTTCTTTGGAAAGTGTTCTAGAGGACATGATGGGAAAAATATTTATTATTTGTTTTCCTATGACAAATTGTAACTACATTCAAACAGGTGGACCCACTATAGTGATGGTTACATAGCATCCCGAGAGCATATTCCTTTCAAGGGCATCCAACTTTTGGGTGGGGACCACCCGAAAGTGCATGCTATTTCATGTTGTTTGCATGTTATCCTAGGTTGGGTTCCCAAGCTTGCATGTTTTTGGTTTTAGCTATCGGAGCCGTCAAAAAGCTATGGAGCACTCGATTTGACCAATCTTCATTTGCTATGGGTTAGGTACCCATGTGAAGGCCATGCGAGTATTTAATATTTTTCACCATGTTTCTGGGTTGTCCACTAAGGGGGGCATGATTTTTTCCAAGTGGTTTTTCTTGTTGTTTTGGGATACCATTTGTGGTATTTCTCCCACAAAATTCTATATATTGGAGCATTGAGATGGTGGTTTGTAGAGTTTGTTTTGCAAGTTGATGAAGTAACGAAGTGTTGTCATTATTCAGAGAGGAGTGTTGTATTGTTATATCTCATTTGAAGATTAATACAAACATACGATCTCTTTGGACATGGAGTTTTTTTCCCACAAGGATTTCTCCACATATATCTTGTGTCACTTGTAATTCTCAACTTGTGGTATTATTTTTTTTCTTTCATTGTTGCAATTTCTAATCACATATCATAATATTGGTAATCTTGGATACATAATTTCATATTTGTAAACACATACTTAAGTTCATATTGTTGTAATTTTTACCTTGGATTTCCAACATTTGGTATCAGAGCTAATGGTTTTGTTGAGAGAGGGACGCCTTTCTATTAAGTGTTGAAGGTTTTTTGGTTGTAGTGGGAGCTTGTGCATTGTAGGTTTTGCAGATTTTTGAAGAAGATTGAAAACCATGGCTTCTACCTCTCATCTAAATATTGAGAAATTCAATGGTACTAGTTACGAGATGTGGAAGTTGAAGATGGAGGATCTCCTTGAAGAGAGAGATCAGTGGTTGGCAGTTTCAAATGAAAAGAAACTAGAATCAACATCTGATGAAGATTGGAAGAAAATGGAAAAGGAGGCATGGGGAACCATTTAGTTGTGTCTCCTAAATTTTTTAGAAGAGTCTACCACATACAAGTTGTGGAGGAGGATAGGTGAAATTTACCAAACTAAATGTCTAACAAATAAGTTGTATCTCAAAAGACATTTGTATTCCTTAAAAATCAAGGATGGTGATTCTATTGCAGAACATTTTTTTATATTAATTGTAGATTAAACACATTAAGATACAATATGGTTAGCACTTATCAAAGCCAAAATAGAGTTGTCCAGGTGTTTCTTGTATAGTTCGCTATACAACCTTACATTAACCTATACATATCAACATACTATATCCTATTTAGGGATTGAGCATCATTTTTTACATTGTATGTGGCATTTTTATATAAAATTCTACGCATATACAAAGCAGATTAGTATTCATATGAACTACTCAAGGTTTATTCCCCAAACTCTTGCTTTCACTACAAAACTCTATGTTGCTCTAGATTGTCGATGTTTCTATGGCTTCCAATTCATCATTAGAGAACACCTCCTTGGTCTTTATGTTCTCATTTGTATACAGTCTAGGTGCTCTGGCCATTTGGGTCATCTTAGCTGCAGCATGTTTATCATTGAGCTCTTTCTAGAAGGCCCCTAATGCTTTCATGAAGACTGGCGGGTTAGGTTGGCCATTTGACCAAGAATGGCCATATTTGACCTTGTGTTGATTGCTGAGAATTATTCCATCCTTTAAAAGTTTTAAGAACTTGTTTTCAGCTATCTCCATTGTGGCAATTACTTGCATTGCAACATTGAAAAGTGTGTGTCCTTTACTTGACTCGATAAGTGTCCTCTATCTCCCACTAAACTTGTCCTTGTTTCTTGCCTTCCAAATGACCCACATGATTTTAGTAGAAAGAGAAAGCCAAAATAATTGCATCTTTATTGAGTTTTTTATCTTGCCCCATTAATATTGCTAACCAATTTACTTTCCTGTTATCCCCCCAGATTCCTTGATCATTAAATATACTTTCCAGATCTCATTAGCATAAAAACAGTCAAAAAAATATGATACATAGTTTCAAGTAGCCTGCAAATACAGTAAATATCAATGTCAATATGATTCATTCTAAAAGGATTTTTTGTAAAATCAATAACCATATGAAACAAGCTTTTTTTGCATCAACCATATTATGCCAATTAGAGAATAATACACTTTTCCAAGCCTTGCAAATAGCATTTACTTTCCAGAATTTATTCAGGTAATCAATAGGAGGATTAGAATTAATGATTTATTTATAAATAGTTTTGGTTTTAACTTCATAGAGTGGGGTGTTTTCTTTCCAAAAAAAAATCAATTAAACTTTCATTAAGCTTTTTAACATTAGGATCCATTAGGAGGCACTTGCATGCCTCCTTGAGAATAGAGTAGGTTCTAGCATTCGACTGGGGAAGTCCATACTCCTCTTTTAGTTGATCCCATCTTACCAGATTCCCACCCCTTAGGATATTGTTGAAGGTCCTGATGCCAGCCAAGTGCCATTTTTTGGCAGAGCACCCTTGCAAGAGGGCTAAGGGTTTACCATTATGATCAAGATTCCACCAAATCGATCTACTAGGGTGGATCATATTATTGTTGAGATCAATAAAAAGAGGGTTATGAAAATTTTCCCTAACAATTTCTTAGGCTCTCCAGCTACTCCTAAAGACCTTTGATCTTGTGGGCATTAATTGATGCATGGAAATGAGATTGTTGAAAGGAAGTGATTTCTAGGACTTTCTGCTTGATATTATTCCTAACAAGGAATTTCCAAGGCTCGCCACCATCTAGGGCTCTGATTATCGATTTGAAAGCTAAGGCAGTGCCATGTTTCTTTAAGTCTTTAAGTCCTAGTCCTCCATGAGCCTTTTCTAGGTAACACCAATCCCACTTTATTGAATGCATTTTCCTTTTCCCCTTTCCATCAGACCATAAAAAGCACTTGATTTCTTTTGGACTTCATTCACTTGGTAGTTGTTGAAGAACCAAATTGAAGCAAAGTAGATGGTATAAGATGACAAGATATTTTGAAAAACCTGTAATCTACCAGCTATGGAGAGATACTGTTTGCTCCAGCTATCCACTTTTTTGTCCACCTTGGCTTTGATCCATAGCCACATTTCCTTTAGGTTGGGACACACAGAGAAGGGAATCCTAGAAGATATCTAATCTATTTTTGAGGCCCACCTCTTTGGAATTCAAATTTATATAGCCAATCAGGTGGGGTTTCATTCCACCCTAACATTATTGTTTTGAAATTTTAGCAGCTAATGCTAAATAGAATAGGTTGAGTTTCCCAATTAGATTACTCAAATTATCCTCTTGCATCTCAACAAAGATAGCAATGTCATCAACAAATTGTATGTTGAGAAGTTCATTATTGTCAAGGATTTTCATCCCTTCAACGTTGGGCAAGTTATAAGTGTCTCTTCTAAGCAGGTAGTGTAAGGCGTCAGATGCAATGAAAAATAGGGCAAGGACCAAGGGGCAACCCTGCTTGATGGATCTTTCGAGACTAAAACCTCAAATAATGAGCCATTAACTTCAATCTATGTTGGAGCCTCTTTTAGAAGGTTGCCAACCATGTTACAGAAGGGTCATGGGAACCCAAATGCTTCAAGTGCCATTTTGAGGAAAGTCCACTCCACCCTATCATATGCTTTTTCAAAATTGAGCAGAAGCATTGCAGCATTCTAGTTAGAACGTCTTGCCTAGTCCAGTGCCTCCCAACTTGTGATTAGGTTTGAAATGAAACTAATTCCCAAATTTAAAATGCAGCAATTAAAATGATTTCACAATTTAATTCCCAGAAACTTTTATGCATAGAAAATAATATAATAGTTAAAATTTTGCAACTAAATTGAATGTAACTAATTAATTAGCCATTGTGATCAAATACATTCAACCATGCCGCAAATAAATTATTAATTCAATAAACTTAAAGGATTTAGACACTTCATTGCTCAAATAATTTATCAAGCATTAAATACTTCTTTTGAAATGTGCAAAAAAATCCCAACGATTGCTAGAATGGACCCCGGTTCATCCTCTTCTGTCTGTGAGCAATCTAGGAAGCAAAAGTGTGCTTTGCTGCTCTTCACAATGTGTCTGTTCCTCTGGAAAAATGTTCAACACTCATGGAAAACCATGCCCTGGCCAAGACCATCCTAAGTGCACCCTACTATACCCCAGGTTGGACACACACTGTAGATGTGCCCCTTCCCCGTCTTGCTCACAACCTGCTAACCTGGAATTCTATTCCTACAATGTGCAGTGCCTTATTATTTTTCCTCTTTTATGTTACTTTCCAAGTCTCACATGAATGCTTATATAAGCCTTAAGGGGTGGTTTCCAGACCATCACACCCTCTCACAAAGGTTGCATTTAATAATTATGCGTTCTCCTTCTTAAGAGAGTTTTTACACATATGCTTTATTGATCTATATCTTTTAATCAAAGGATCATAATATCTTTTATTCTCCATTTAATTTTAAGTCACATAACAATTCTCGCCTTGTAAATTAGGTGTTGTCCTTAGTAGCTTATGAGATGCATCTACATCACAACTTAGAAAACACATAATCAATAATTGAAGTAACTAATATTGAATATAACTATTCTTCATAATATTTATATATATTTACTTCATCTATATCCTTTACTTCTCTTAATTCGTAGATATCTCCATTTTTCAATTATATTTTAAGTTAACAAGTAATCACTTTCTTTCTAATGACAAGAGCTATACATGCACACATATTAGGAATTTACAATCAAAGAAACTAATGGTATTTTATGTGTTTACTCACATATATTTCAACCTTATCAATTTTCTCTCATGTAACCAATTTTCTTTAATATAGATATTTTAATCACTTACATGTAACTTCAACATTAAATTTACAAAATTGTTATCATGTGTTAGACATAACATATACCTAGTGAAATGACTAGCATATCCCATACTATGTAGCCACTCACCATTGAACTACAAATAATATATATACTCAAAATATATTCTAAGATGGTAATCATGCATTCCAAACTGCATGAGTATCCTCTTTTCTATACGTCAAGTATAATTGAATGAAAAGAAATACAATAGTTTATAAGACACATTTACAAAGTTATTGGGTTGATCAAGTCCAATAATAAAGTACAATATAATAAAATATGGCAATCTTTCTAATCATCTTAACATGAATAGAACAATGGTAAATTATTAACATGCCTAGCGTACTTCATAGAGAAACATTAGAAAGTTAATATTTCATTATATTTAACTGGAATGCGCCTACCTAGAATAAAACTATATTAATCAGAATGCCTCTAGTATCTATAGCTAACCCATCCATTATTATTTCTTAATGTTGTTGACCCATCAAGGTCCATGTTCCATGAGATGGGACTAATTAAAAAAATTCTTCTCTATATCCTTCTTCCATTTAAGGAGGTTCACTATAGAAAAGTTCTACACTAGTGATCCCATGAGCACATATAGAAATCTTTTGTTGGGCTTCCCATTTTCATCCAAAAATGTAGTCCAATATTTCTCAATTTGACTATGAAACCATTTTCTACCAAAATATGATTTAGCTTGAGATTTTTATAAATGAATTCTAACTTGTGAAGATGAGTCAAGACCTTCACTACATCTTTTAATATTGTTTCAACTATGGACAAATGAAAATTTTAATGTATTTGGTCAATCTAACCCACATATGAAAGAGTAATGAGTATATTTAAATTTAGAGGTGGTTTCTCCCCTTGTAAGAATTTGACATGTCCCCATGTCTAAGGCTAAGAGAAACATTTTAGTTTCTTATCTTGTAAAACATCGTATTATTTTAACAAATGTATTCTAATAGCTCGATAGTTTACCAATTTTAAGACAAAAATGATCATAGGACCTGTGGGTTATGGGCCAACCATACTTCCATTTTGTCATTCTAATACTAATCTAATATAAGGTATACCTTGAATCAAGTCCATGGATGTAGACTTGACCTAGGCTACTTCTGCCATTGTGGATTTAAATCCGTAACTTCTAAATTTTAAATCTATCTTGGTTGTTATTGTGAGCCAACCTAGAGATAACATTATGTTGATTTACATGCCTAGTTGTAAGCCAACCTTCTGATCTGCAATGCCTGACTCCTTTGACTTAACACATTCGAACTTCCTTTTCTTTTGTGCAATTTGTACGAGGTATGGCCGAAGTCCGAAGTCCAAAACCCTTCAAACTTTACACAAACTTTCTTCATTTCCTTTGAGGCATTCGGTAAGAGGTATGATCGAAGCCTGAAGTCTGAAACCTTTCAGACTTAGCACATTCTTTTCAACATTTCTTTGAGGCATGCGATATAATGTATGACTGAAATCAGATGTCTGATCATTTACAACATAAAGTAAGCCTCAAGCCTGAAGTCCGAAGTCTGAAGCCCGATTGGACTTAGCTGAAAATGGCTAACTCCTTCCTTCTCAAGCAAGCAATATAAGGTATGCTCGAGGCCCAATGCTCAAACTTCTACAACACTTTTGTAACGCTTCCCTGCTTGTTTCACTGATGCCCTTTTTGACATCAACCAACAACTCCTCATCCGATATCACTCAAATCTCTTTTTGACATCAATGACTATCATATTGCCAACAATGGTTGGGTTCAAAAACAAGTCAATACAAGGTCAAAGATGGCTTCAAGGTTTTGACAAGTCACGAAGGGGCAGCCACAATTCCATGGGATCTTTGCTAGAGCAAGGACTATCTTCCCAAAGTCAGTGTTTTCTCTTGGGCTACACTTTAGAAAAGAATACTAACCACAAAAAAAATTACAAAAATGGGATTCCAAGGACCATCAAGATGTGTATTATTCAAAAGAGTGGAAGAAAACGTGAACCATTTAGTGCTCAAATGCCCCTTCACTCAAGCATGTTGGAAGTGGCTCTGTGCCAAAATGGGTTGGCAAGGAGCCTTGCCAAACGACATTTTGGCACATTTCAAATCTTGGTCTATCCTAAAACAAAACTCAATGTTCTCTTGCCTTTGGAAGTTAAGCCCCTTGCTTTTGATTTGGGAGGTGTGGAAAGAACAGAACATAAGGCTCTTTTGGGAAATGGAGATGAGTTGGCCTTCCTTCATTTGTAAACTAGAGGTTGCCATTGTGGCTGACTAGAATCCTCAAAAGGCCTCCTTTTCATATTGGGATGGCTCCATGCGAAAGGCTTGGTTTGGCCTTTGCATTCCTACCTTCAGGAGTGTGGCTAACAAGGACTCAAAAATTCAAAGGATCAATTCCCAATGGAATGGACCACAATAGGACTAGTTTAAGTTAAACTTCAACTGGGCTTCCAGGGGCAATCTTGACTCATCAGGTGTTGGATGTGTTTTAAGGGATTGGGAGAGTTGAATAATTTGAAAGCTTGCAATGCCTCTTCCAGAGGGAACCAATAACTTGTCATAATTTCAAGCCCTATTGGTGGGGCTGCAACTATGTCATGCTCTGAAGATTCATAATATTGCAATTGAAGGTGACTCAGCATTAGTAATCAACACATTAAGATCCAAAAAAATGGAAAATTGGAAGCTCAACACACTACTGGGAAAAGCTCTGGAGATCATCAAATCCTTTAGGAATATAACTTGCAACACATCTATCAGGAGGCCAATTCTCTGGTCAACAACTTGGCAAATATGGGTGTGGATGGAGTATTTTTGAAGGAGACATATGTTGCAAAAATGGTTGTCATTGCACCAAAAGATCGACCTATTAATGTCTGATACAACCACCAAAGTTAATGAATCCATGGGAGACAGTTAAACCATGTCACAAACTCGAGCGCTACACTGCACAACACAAGGAGACCAAGGGTGCACACCTTGCAACAATCCCCCCCAATGAAAGTGAGGGGTTTGAACCCATGACCCAGGCTCTAATACCAATTGTTGAAAAAATGGTTGTCGTTGTACCAAAAGATCGACATGTTAATGCCTGATACAACAGCCAGAGTTAATGAATCCACAGGAGGCGGTTAAGCCATGTTACAAACCCAAGCGTTACACTGCACAACACAAGGAGACCAAGGATGAACACCTTGCAACAATACCTCCCCCCCCCCAACGCAAGCGAGGGGTTTGAACCCGTGACCCAAGCTCTGACACCAATTATTACATAGATGATTATCGTTATGCCAAAAGATCAACCTGTTAATGCCCGATACAATTGCCAGAGTTAATGAATCCATAGGAGACAATTAAATCATGTCACAAACCCAAACGCTCCACTGCACAGCACAAAAAGACCAAGGACGCACACCTTGCAACAAAATATTGTTCAACCGACCTAATCCCAATCCTTTAATCATGAGCGAAAATGGAGGTGGCTCTCAAACATTTAATGGCTTCAAAGCCAAAAGGACAAAGGGGTCAAAGAAATTATCTTCGCTCGTGGAAGGAAATCTACTTTAATTTCGAATATCAGTTCTAGATGGTTGCACAATCAAAATCTTCCTCATGGCCATCACTGCATAACACAGCATTTTATTGTTTGCGCGTGGGTGCTTCCTTATGTTTTGGTCTGGCCAATGGTTCTTGCAACCTTTCCTCTGTTCAGTGGCAAACTCTGCGAAATGGACTCCTCGATCGCCCGTTCCTTCAACTATATCCTAAATCTGGTACTTTATGTTGGTTAGGGCTGGTTGCAGTACTTCGCGGTCTTCTTGCTCGCTTGCTCGGTCAAATATGGCTTTTGAAAGTGGTCTCTCTCATCGGATACGTTTTTGCTCAGGCGCGCCCAATTCCACTTTTACCTGTGGTCGTTGGTGGTGGGCGACTTGTTTTTGGCAGTTGGTTGTTCTCTCCTGCAAAACTTTATGTCGGTTTGGCTATAAATTATGTATGTTCATGCCTCTGGTTTTTGCTGTTCCGATGGTCAATTCCCGAATAGCAAGATGCTTCTTTGTAGCGCTGTTGCAAAATCTGTCATCACTCGAATGCTCCCTTGTAATACCATGCCCTCGAAGCACCGATTTAAATTTGTTTTTCAATCAATATAAGTTCTCTTACGAATCAAAAATAAATAAAAGCTTCTCATGACCTTTTCTGTGTGTTGCAAGTTCATATGGAGCTCTTGTGTCAATTTGAAGACTTCAAAGAATGGTCTGTTACTTTTTCTTGACTAAGTATTCTTTTGAATTGTTAAAATATTTCAGTTTCATGTTATGTTTGGTTGAGAATGTCTATATACTTTGAAATATATGTTTCTATTAGATTAGCATACACATCAAAGTAGGGGTCAAATCTAATTAGAAAATTAGCATATTCTTGTGCTAAGGTTGACTAATAATGTGATCGCTATCCATCCTTATTTCCTTTATTCCCACATATATGTCAATTATTAGACATTTACTACACCCATATTTGCATACCTTTCCCTACATTTCATAACCCAAAATTAGCATTGTTACCCTAAGGCTCAATTACATGCAAGATTGAATTCAAATTCAAATTCCATGACTCTTTTCCTTTTCTATTGATCATTGTAAGTCAACTTGCAACAGATTTGGCAACTTAATGTTATGTTTTAAAATTTGAAGATTTTCAATGCACAATTAATTCATACGAAAAAACAATTAAGTTTTTATTGCACACTTCAATTTTAAAGCGACAAAGAATTAGAATCTACATTAAAATCATATTAGGCCATTTCCAAATTTATTTTGCCTGAGCTATGAATTTAATCAGACCAAGGGTTTGACCTAAGAGAGACCTTAGTCAACAAATTCCTAAATAGAGTTCATAGACACTAATCCTTACATATCATTAAATATCAAAAAATCAAAGAAGTTGTAATTCAAAATGCACATTCAACAAGATCATATTTACTTGAAAATCAATTTCATATAGGTCAACTCCAAACTCGGACTTAAGATTGAATCACCAAAATAATACCATGACAAATTATTCTAGCATTATCCTAAAGCTTAAGTGCATCTATCTTCATCGACCCAACTTTAATTTAATCTCCTTCAGCTCTTTGCTTTCATCCTGATGATGGATCATAGAATGTGATCCGAAACGTTGATGCAAAAATTCTTACACAATCAAATCCAGAAATTTGGTGTAAATAATCTATTAATTGTGCTTAATTTTTTGTAATTGTTTACGGGGCTATATTATTTTTGTAAAGTGGTTTATTTCTTTACAATAGGAAACATGATTTTTTTATGTCTATTCGAGCATTTTGGGGAGATTTTATACCAAGATATAAAAACATATTTGGCCTTATTTTCCGGAATTGGATGAGTTTCAAACTGGCATTAATTCTTGTGGGCATTTGCACGTCAGACTAGTTCAAATGCAAGGTCATGATTTTTATTAATTATATAAAATGTGGAGAAGCCTCGAATACCGACTTTGGTAATGTTTATACACAACACCGAAGAACTAATAAACATGCCACAACAAAAACTAGCAAGTTGCCGCCGCGCAAATGCACACAATTTTTCTTTCATGGCGAAAATTAGCATCTCCGGTGGATTTCTAACCAATTGATGTAGAGCCTGGATTGAAGTTCGATAAAGAAAACAACGTCTAGCATTTCTGTTTCCAGGATCTTTCCAACTGGAAAGGTTTGTAGGCTAGATTTGCTTTCCGTGAAATGTAGGAAATGGCTAAGTTTATCAGATTATCCACCGTATTTAAGAGCTGAAATCCCGATATTTGTAAATGTCTATAGTGAACTTGGGAAATTCTTCTATTGCATCCAAACCGTTCTCATAGACCTCACTTGCGAGTTCATACGATTAAGTTGAGGGTTCTTGTGTTAAAAACAAGGCACGGAGCTAGCTAGTTTACAGCCACTGCTTAGTTCAAGCCACTCTTCAGGAGGGTTTTGGTCCTCGTGAATACTAAAAGTGAAATGTCAGGTTGTAAGGGAGTCAATACCAACATCGAGAGAATAGCTTTCATTTCATTAAAACAGATCTATTAGCTCTACATCAAGGGATGTCTCAAACAGTCATCCAAGTCCAACACTACTTGAAAATGGTGATTTAATCCACCTTAGTTCTCATGGTACCTGGATTCCACTTGTGCTTTTTTTAATTAGACTTGACCACTAACAATTTCAAAGTTTTTTATTTTCCAATGGAGCTGACCATAATTTCTTAGAAATTTCTTGGACAATGGATTGTTGTCTTTCAACTCTCGTTAGTGCTGCATCACCATTAAAACTCAGATTGCAGTTGTCTTCCGACCACCTGTACCTAGAATGGCATTTATAATGCCTACCTAGAGATCAAAGACATAAATTTGGCATATTTTGGCCTTAAAAAATTTTCTTAGTTCTTCCGACCAGACAACCTTCACTTCTGGGCATAAATTATGAGCCGCATAACTCAATGCCCCAAACCCATTAATAAAAACATAAAAAAGACCATTTTAGACAGGATCATGAAGCAGGAATCAATATTCACATGAAAAGGGAAGGAATAAATCAGATTAACATTATCTTTTAAATACATTATTAAAATGTCTTATAAACAATAATATGGAAGTATCAGAACAAGAAGTGATCACTTAGGATAAAACAGAAACAACAAAATTATGGAATGCATTAAAATGTTAAAACTTCAATGCTCCTGCCACATACTACATCCAGACATCAGTGCATATAAGAAAGAGAATTTCATTACATGGCGATGAACTCAAATACTTATGACTAATTGCTATAAAAAAACACTTTCACAGAGCGTTGCAATACAACAAAGTTGAAGGTAGAACTTTATGTCAAAAGACATCTCTGCATCGTCATAAACGCTTCAAGGAAAAAGTTTACACACTAAAAGAACTGCAAAACTAACACATGCATAAGAGACGTTTTGAACCACCCAACATTCATCTTCTATTGAAAACCCTGAACGGGAAGAATTGTCCAGTTGTAAAGCATTCATGAATGCGTCTGACTATACAATTCATATTGCATCATAAATAAATGCACATGGCATTTAGACTTTAACAAAATATTGAATAAATTATTATTAATTCAACATCATTGTTTGCTGTTTCTCCATCTTGTGTCAGCTCACCGAAGAGAGAAAACAAAAACTCCATTAGAAGACTTAAAAAAAACTTCAGAAGTCCAAAAATTATACATTTCATGATAAATTATGTCCTCAAACTACAAAAGATCTAGCGAACAAATGACATGCTTTCTATTAGAAAAATAGCTCAAATGACCTCGAAAAATATACAACTCAAATAAGATGTTCATTAAGGGTTTCTCAGAGCACCTTAATAGTATTCTGCACTCTAATTAGCCAGATTTGCCATCCCTTTTCTTAGATTTTAATAGATAAAATTCCAGTAAACTATACCTGAATGTACCAGTACCAGGAAAAACATAGGCCACATAAAGTTATAACACATTTTCCATACGAAACCCTACACAACCAAAGGGTTAACAAGTAGGGTTTCTTTTATGCAATAAGCTTCTCGCACTCTATGAGATCACCACTCTGAGCACCCAATACTTTTTCTGCAGATGGATTTGATCTTATAGTTCGCTGGGCTGCTTCCAAAATTGTCTTCCTGACCTGTACATCTTCCACCTTTGACATGGCTTCTTTTAGCAACCTCAGATCTGTTGCTCCTGTAAAGCTGAGTTTTCCAACAATCTCCCCAAGATGCCTTGGTGCTAATGGTATGTCAATGGTTATATCATCACACTCCTCAGCAATAAGAATTATCCCATCCTTAATGTCTCTATCTGAAAGCGTCTTTTGAGCATACAGGTACTCCAGAAGAATTATAATTGATTCAACAAGACGTTCACCCTTTTCTATTGACAACAAAATTGCCTGGCGGACAAATTCAGGATAATAACTGGGCCACTTTAACTCCTCAACACAAAGCTTTGCTTCTTTGGTATCACGAATACTAAAATACTCCTCCAACAAGGATATTGTCTTCTTATGAAGTATCTCATTTGGCGGTTTTCCTGCTGACACGGGTCTTTCAGTAACAGGCGGGGCTGCTGAAAATATATCTTTTTCCACTTCAACTCTAGAAATTCCTGGAGAATTGTAAGATCTAGGTCCTCCAAATGCTCCTTGAACAAGAGGCTCAGATGTTCCTACATTGGGCACCACGGATGGCCTAGCAGCTGAATTCTGCAATAATGCACTTGATTTACCAGTAAGAAACCCTCCAGTGCCTTGTGGCAATGGCAACAATTTAGGATTACCTACTGAAGGCTTTAAGACTGGTGCTTGTGTACGCCCTTGACCAGGATTTCCAACAGGGGATGACATCAAGGCTTCATTTTTGCTGCCAACTCGATTGCGAGAAAACAACTCCCATCCATCAGTGTCTGTTCCAGGCATACCTGGCATCTTTCGAGCTCCAGGCATTCCAGGCATTCCAGGCATCATTCCCCCAGGCCGTCCAACACCAAAATTGCTCCCCGTACTCATACCAATACCAGGTGCACCACGACCATTACGCATGTTGGTTGTTCCAGGCCTCAAACCTAGCTTTTGCTCAGCTTCAGAATGGATTTCATTTATGGTTTTTGCTTTAACCTGCAATTATCAATGATGGGAAGTCAGAACTCGATGTCATAGATGGATCCAACAAAATGATTATCACAATCATTGCAGCCTTTAGTAAACATGGGCAACAAGAATGCAAATATAAAGGAAGATTGAAAAGAACCTCTTCACGTCGAGGAATCCATTTGTTAGCACGTAAATCTAAAACATCACGAACCATAAACCTCATTCTAGACGCTAAGTGTGGATTATTACTCAGCTCCTTCATTCGAGCAAAATAAGAATCATTGATAATGCGTGACTTGGGGTTTTCCTCAAGCTGTTTTCCAACTGTATTGAATAGATGGCAAAGAGCCTCCACATTCTCCTCAGCTGGAGGAGCTTTTAAATCCTGACCTAATAATTCCTGTTCCACAGAAAATATAATGCAACAATAATGTCATTTTTGTCTTTTTACATTTTACTCATTTACCATTACTGTTTGCATAAAAAATTTAAGGATGCATTCCTAATGAAAACTGAACACAGTATTTAGAAATGAATTGGTGAACAGAAATCTACTGCTCACCATGGTTAAATTTTAGAAAATGATTAACATAATAGGAATCCAATAAACCTCATGCTAACAGAAGAATTTGCCTAAAAATATATATTCTAATGAAATGAATAAGGATTAAGGGTAAATCATAAGATATATGATGTTACCAATAATGAATAAGCACATGGAGTTAAAAACCAAACTGGAATATGAGATTCTTGTACAAACCTGAACACAGTGGTGAACAATTTTTTCAGGTATCATCTTTTGTTTAAAAAGTTCTCCAATAAACCTTATGTTTCCCAGGGTGCGAAGCTTAACCATCTTCTCCTTGTCTCGGCGTGCAGCTTCTTGCTCCGGGGCTGTCATCTGTTTGATCTCATCCCGCAGAGCATCTGCACCTTCAAATGCTTCTTGGCAAATATTAAGCAAAATCCGCCTGAAAGCTATAGGTTTTCCATCTGGATCATCAGATGGAAATTGAGGTAATGCAGTACTCAGATCCTGACACAATATAGAATACATGGAACAGAATGTAGGTTCCAACACTGCCTTGTCAAATATGAGTGATATCACACCCTGGCAATGAAGCATACTATTGTTAGTCAAAACCTGTTCAACTAATCAAGTGTAAAACCATAAAATCTTTTTGCAATTAAAGAAAACTACTTCAGGACTAGATATAAAGAATACATCAGAACGAAAAGATCAAAAGACCTGCAGAATATCTGCTGAGGTAATCCCTGCATTTATAAGTTGCTCTTTAAGAACATCAAACTTCTCTGGTGTCAGCTTATTGAGTATCCTGTGTATCAAATACTAATTAGACATTCACTTTAAAGAGTGTCAAAAAATAAGATCATGTTAAAACACTTAAAACATAGGTGGTCCATCCTTCAAATTTTATTAGATATTCACTTACTAGAGTGCCCCAACCTTATGCCACAAATCAGCATTACCAGAAAAGGCCTAGATCAGAAAGAATTATAAAATGCTAAAAAAATGGCTTACCCTTTAACATTTTTTATAACTTTATCTTTCTCTGATACAGTCCCCCTCCTGGCAGACCATGGAACAGCAGCCTTTATTAGGGCAGGTGCTGGCGCCCCCTGAGTTTTTAAATAAGAGTCAAAAAAATGAAATATCAATATAATAGCCAAAGACTCCACATCGGTTTACACAAGTTAGAACCACCCTACTACAATTTCTTATACACCTAGGTCTATAAACAAAAAGCTTGACAGTTTGAGCCTTTAAGAACAAATTAAGATTCAACCACAGGGATCACAGATTGATCAACAGCTTGAAACAAAGAAGCAACCAAGAGAAGGTAACCCAGCACAACAGCAATGCTAAACAATGTTTTTACAAGAGAATAGGATTTTGCTAACATGACAACCTGAATTTCACCCTGAAGCCTACCTCATTGGCAAAGCCTTCCATATACAGAATGCTAACATAACTTAAGCACGGTCATCAATTTGTCATACCACACACATACACAATGCATCACTGCACCTACAGCAATATCAGATAATATAAAATTTTACTTTACAATATTTTGGTGTCTACACCTTACAACACATGGTAACCCAAACTGCCTCATGTATTTTAACATGCTACCAAGTCATCATAATTTCTAAAATTAGATATTACAATTCTGAGACCCATAGATACACCATTGCAAGGCCTATCTCAAGCGTCTATGTAGCTAATAAATACTATGGAAGGAAAGAGAGCCTCGCAATACTTCTTTCAAAATAAAATGTCATCCTACATTATCAGAACACACTTCAAAGTTTACCTTACCTAGCTGATTTTGAAAAAATGTAAGATGGCCGTAAGTGAATATACATCAATTCAGGAACTAAATTTAATTTAATACAAGTATAAAACCAAGTAAAAGCATATATATTTCAAAGCAAAAAGAATCAAACAAATGAATACCCCCGGAGTCGACAGCCATAAGTGAATATACATCAATCCAGGAACTAAATTTAATTTAATCCAAGTAAAAGCATATATATTTCAATGCAAAAAGAATCAAACAAATGAATACCCCCGGAGTTGATGGGGCTTGAAGTTTGGAAAACTGTGTGTTCAATTGCTCCTGGCGACCAGACTGATAACCAGATTCCTGTTGCCTTGAACTTAATCCATATGAATCCTCAGATCTACGGGCAGAATATTCTTTGCTTTCACGAAGTGTTTCCCACTGCCTCTCCTCTGGGCCAGGAGTTGGTGGTGGTGCCCGACCTCGCCAATCACGGTTATCAGGCTCAGCATATCGTATGTTGGATTGTGGTGGTACCTATAGACATCAACATTGTGACAAGCTAAGAATAAGTAAATTGAAGCAATCACCAATGTATAGTACTGAAATGCTTGTGCACAGATATCAAAACACCTTAAGACAGCCCTTCAAAAGGCATATTGAGAAACACACAGGGAGAACACTCAATATTAAAACACCAGAATGTAGAAAGCTATATTTATCTCATTTTGGATTATTAATTTTGACCATTTCTATAGTGGATAGCCACATAATATCAGAGACATGCACAAGGAAACCAATATAATCTTTTGTGTCTTTAGCTTAATTGACATGAAAAGAATTCAAAGAATTCCTCACCAACAAACAACCACATTCATTAGGGTAAACATTTAACCATCATAAGACAAGGCTTACATTAACATCGCTGCGGCCCCAGAGAGGCTCATCAGTGACGAGTAGCTCCGGTTCTATGTCCTGTCTGGCCTTGAGAATATCATCAGGTATGCTTACAATTACCTGTTATCCACCAAGGAGATTATCAAACCATAAAAAAATATATAAATATAAAAACAAAAGCATCTGGCAACCCATATTGCTATGGAATCTTTAAATTATATTTCAAAGAGAAAGCAACAACAAAATCCAATACTCATTATCTTCATCATTATAAAACAAGCTTAAATAGTGTCATCACACTAATAAAAGAGCACTGTCAAAATTCAGAAACAAAATTTTTCAAATGGAATAGGTATCATGATATGTGCTATAAATAAATCGGTTAGGGAATAGAAAGAAACTGTTTCTGGTAACAGTGGTTGAGACAAAACTAAAGGCCTATTCAAACTAGACAAAAAACACACCATACCTCTTGTAACTGCAGTATCTGCTCTCGTGTATATTGTATACGTTCACGACTCTCAAACCTTGAATCCGCCATCTGCAATAGACAGAAATCTTAAACATACTTCTACATGTGCCCACTTTTATACAAAAACAATAAACAATAATATTGTTTCATACCGACTCAGACAATCATTGTAATACATTAAAAATTTAAAACCATGTTCCACAGTATTTCAAGGATAATGACAGCAGTCCAGGAGGGGCATTATATGGGGGCAGAAGGAGACAGCTTTATTTATGTGTGTGTGCATGTGTGGGAACTAAAAGTTTTTTTAAGAGTTTACCTATACATGACATTAAAATTCAAATTTAGACATTCATATAATGTTTTGAGTTCAATATTTAATGTAACATATCCATCTATTCAAGCATAGCAGCAACAAAAAAATTAAAAATAGAAATTTCTGATTTCATTGTTCACTGTTTTCATTATGACATAAGACCCAACAGACAAAGAATCATAAATGAAAGTGCAATGGCAACATGCATTTCTTACAACTGTATGTTCTCATTTGATGTATGCATGACTTCTCTTTACAACTGTATGAAATCACGTTTTTGCTCATTCAGCACCTGTGTGCTCTCATTTTTTATTTGTCTACTATCCTACTGCTGTATGCCATGTTACTAAATCGGTATTGGTTATGGGTAGCAATATGTGAGTATGGTACATCAATACAGCAAATTTATTTTTTAGGGGGATCAGGGATGTGTACATTCTGGGTAAACCATACAAAAAACATATAAAAATCATAATATATACATATTATGATCAGGGATGTGTACATTCTGGGTAAACCATACAAAAAACATATAAAAATCATAATATATACATATTTATAACCTAAAAACAGGAATTAAATTCAGGATAACACATTTCATGCATATGCTACACAATTCTAACAGAAATATTAAATTAAAGTGTAATAATTTCATATCAATTTGTTAAATGCAGTTTATTATGATATCAATTTGATATTTATTTTGAATTCTACAAGAGAAATATTGGTTTATTATAAATTTGAATCATAGAAACAACAAGAGTCAAATATACCCATCATGCAGCAAGATTGAAAAACAGAAGCAGCAGGGCTGTAAGTCGGCAGTCACACAAGTAAAACCATATCCAAGCTGTATAGTCGGCAGCTATGTCACAAGGTTCGTGTTTGCATTCAAGTTTGGCAGGGGAGAATTTTGGAACAAATAAGTCAACTGATTAAATTTGAGAAAAATCAAAATCTTTATTATTTTCATTTTCAACCTGAAATAAATAAATGCTAAATACTATTTATAGTTTTTAGGTTGTATTATTTTTAACAAATTTTACTAGGATATTAATAATTAAAAATTTAAAATACCTCCCCTGTTCATGGGGAGTCTGGTGCAAATGCCACCTTGAAGCAGAGAAAGGAGGCAAAGTGGTCACCACCATCCAGTGGATGAGAAAAATTGCACTTTGATAGAGCTACAAGATGACATCCCAGATAATCCAGAACTCGGTGTATAATAAGGAACTCAAAGGAACACACGATTGATGCGTCTTGAAGAAACTAAAGGATGGTATGAACAACAAAGCGGAGGCACAAGCGCTGGTACTCCGATTGCAAATATGTTTTCTATGTGGGGTTAAGAACATTGAAATAGAAGGAGACTCCATGAATATTATCAATTATGTTCGCAGATGGAGAGTGGTAAGCTGAAAGATAAATATTACTCTTACAAGCTTGACTGCTTCTCAACTCCTTGAACACCTACACTATAAACATGTTTATAGATAGGCCAACCATGTGGCAGATTATCTAACTTACTCTTTCGAAATGGTTGATGATAAGAAGATTGGCTGGTAATTCGAAGAGTGGTAGAATTCAGAAACACACACAAAATCCTAATAATAACTTGGACGAAACACATCATTGATTTATCTCCACCCCTCAAAGTACAAGCAATAAATTTCCGGACAACTGGGAATCGTGGTCAATCAAGAATGGGGATTGGGCAGTGTTCCACGGGGACGCCAACTGCCACAGCCACGCTGGATTTTGTTCACTGTACACCACAGCTGACACACAAACATAGAACTGACTGGGATAAAAACTCACATAAAAATGCAGCAGAGCAACGGACACCTCACAAGCAATCATGAACTTCATTGCAAGCAATTAGGGCACCCTTTTGAAGGTCAAAAGTCAAACATGATCAGTCCAACAAAGTTGAAAATGACCTCTGTCGCCCCAAATCACCCCAGTACAACTGGAATCGCCCAAGTACACACAGGCTTAATTTCAATCAAATTTGACTGAAAAAATCATGCCCTGTCAAAATCCACAAGCAAATTGGTTTCAATTCCTATTCTGAAACATTTTGTACCCAGACTATAATGTATGTTACCATTCAGGAAGGGTACATTTTAATTCCATATTGTATGCAGACTTGCAGTTATTCAACAACTGTAAACTTTCTTTCCATAGTTGTATGCATTCACACAATCTCCCATTGATGAAAAGAGTGAGAAATATATGTCATTACACTTTCATTCTACAGTTGTATGCAATCATTCAGCAGTTGTACACTTACATTCTATAGGTGTATGCAGTAATTCAAAACTTCTACACTTTCTTTCTACAATAGTCTGCAATCATAAACTGGGTCTTTGTTCACTAGACATTCCAGACGTCCCTGGTACAGCCAGTGACACTTTGCCCCCATGGATATGTCCCCAATTTCCCTGGTGACAAGGGGGCGCCCCCTGCCATCCCACTGTACTGGGATGTCAAGAAGGACAGTAACAGGGTTTAGAAGGGAGGACACATAATGTAACCCTAGTTAAAAACAAATACATCTGAATAAAAAATATATATTTCTTTCAGCCTTGAAATGAAATGACAAAAAGAAACAATTAGAGCATAATATGAGAACTTCATTATTGCTATTTCATATAGACAGTAGGAGTAGAAAGACAGAACTTATGTTATGCTGTGATACCCAGATCCAGAGTTTCACACAGTTTCACACACACTAAGCAAGCATTGATGTTGTTTGCCAAGTCTATAGCTGAGGAAGTGGTGATCATTGCACAGTCAGACACAACATGCCAAACACATCCACTTCTGTTTCAACCATGCATACTTCAGCACAAAGCAATTACAGTTTTAATGTTGCCCACATCATACAAGTAAAATGATTATGCCCTATGAGGTCTAACAGCTTATTGAGAATGGGCTTGTTAAATATGAAAAAACTGGATTAAAAAACTTCATGGATGAGAAGATTAACATAAAGGAAGCCAGTAGCTTACTAAGGCCTAGTAAAACAACAAACACAATTTTACCATGTGCACCTTAAAAAAATCCACAAAAGCAAAATCCTTAAAAGTAAACCTTAATAAGAAACAATATACTAGCATGTAAGAATGTCAAGTTAATCATACTTCCTAATTAGATTCATTAAAAATATGTCATAAAAAACTTCAAGCTCTAGAGAGGCAATTTCTAATATGGCATTGCTGTTGGTAGCATGATGTGGCACGGGTTGAAGGAATAGGATTCAAAATAGAGCACTCCAATGCATCCTTGGCACTTGTTGAATAAATAGGATTCAAACTAGAGCACTTCAATGCATCATGATTGCAATGTAATAGTTTGTATTTCAATGAAACATAGAAAAGATGCTAAGTTACCGGTTCGGGTTCAGGTTTGGGGGTTCGGTTCACCAGTTCGGCTAAAAAAATTTGGGGGGGTTCGGTTCGTTTCGGGTTCGTTAGTACAAAAAGCATGTAAAAATAAAAAATATATATATGTGCAGCCTAGAAGCATGAATTAGGATTAGAATATCACATAACATCATATAAACAACAAAACCACCATAAACTTGAATGTCATTTAAAACATGCATGATAAATATTCATCGTTGAAACTTGAATTGTGGTAGCTTGATATATGGAGTCTATTGATGCCAGGGTTCAATTTGTATGATTTTGAAAAATGAAGCCAACTGAGTAGAGTTATCAGCATTCTTCAGAAATCATAAGAATTTGTTTAGAGCACTAGCCATTTTGATGTCTTCTTGCAGTCTCAAACATTATTTTGTATCATTGTTACATCGGTCTTGAGAGTGGTAGCTTAATACAGCTCAACAAAATCTGGTTTACCTGTGCAGAACAATTTTTGAAAAACGAAAGTTGTGTCACAGTCCGCTTTCAATCCAACAAGCAAAAATGAAAGCTCAGCCTCTTGGAATGAAAATGCTTGTTTGCAAAACAAATGAATAAGAAAGAGGTAGTTAAGGTGTTTAGAGTGATTTAGAGGCCACTTTAGGGTTCCCTCAGGCGTGGGTCAAAGTCAAACTCCATAAAACATTAAAAAATTGCTCAAAAAAACACTTTTTGGATGCCTAGGCATGTGGGTTCTGTCTTAGTTCGCCTGGGTTCTGTCTGGGCTCTGCCCAGGTTCTCTTGGGTTCTGCCTGGGCGAACCAGACCCAAAAATGAAGGACCCTGGTCAAACCCACAGGCAAACCAAACCAGGACGCGAACCAGAAGCGAACCAGGACCAAAACCCAGGGTAAAATAGAAGAACCCGGTAACATAGACAAGATGGTATGCAAATGATTGTAAGGAGTGTAACAAGAGGAATGGTTCCTCGAGAATAATTAATGAACCTTTGATCTGTACAAAGGACTTCTACAAGCAAATCAACAGAGAAAATCAGGGTTTTGCTGCTTTTCAAATACAGTCTACTGATATTGAAACAAAAGCTACTGAAGATCGGGATTCTGCATGCTCTCGCATAATAAGTGAAATTTCTTACTGTAGTTTTGCTTTATAGAAACAAAGACTGAATGTCTAATATATAAAAGATATAAGAATTCCAAGCTCATTTTTAAGGATCTGGAATCCCTTATTTTGTGGTATTGCCTTAGTATCCTATCCCAAAAACAGTACACTGCAAAAACAACCTAAATACTTGGAATAAGTTCATTTAGTCTTTATTATATATAGGTATCTCAAAACACAATGCTTAAAGAGTGAAATGTAACTCACGCAGTTCAGTCAATTAAAAAAGTGACTCAAAGACAACTTTCCCAACCAACCCATTAAAGAGCAGGGCATGCCAAGGCACAATCATATCGAGCACAAAAATTGTATCTATCCATTCATCCTAATGATATTTTGTTGAAGGAGAAAAAACATATGAGTAACAGCTCACACAAAGCAGCAAAAGACTTGATGAATAAATTGGCACAAAAATGGATTGCAAATCCAACAAAGCCACTTCAGCTACAATGTAAACAGAATACAAACAAGACACCATCCTATGTTATATGTGCCATACACTCCCCAGACACAACAACCCTGCAAAGTACATTGGGCTGCATTATAGCAGTTTTGATGTGTCATTTGTTTAAGGAATGAGGTTCAAAATTGAGCACTTCAGTGAATCAGTGGAACTGGTTGAAGAAATGAGGCTCAAAATTGAGCACTTCAATGAATCATTGGATCTTGTTGAAGGAATCCACGTATGGTTGCAATAGTATAGTTGGCTTTCAATGAATTCTGGATAAGATAGTATGCAATGCTTGTAAAGATTGCAAGAAAGTGAACAACCCTTCAACGATAGTTAACAGGCCTTTGACTTGCTTCATAAGCAACATACTGCAGAAAATAGATACACATAGCAAGCGAAGGGTTGCAGCCTACGCCACACATAGGTATCTCAAAAAAAATGCTTCAAGAGTGAAGAGTGACTCCACGTCAGTTCACTCAATTAAAAAGTGATTCAGAGGCCTTTTGAAATACCTCCCCGTATAAGAGGTATAGGGCTCAGTTAGATGCAATCAGATCTAATGCCAAAAATCTTATCTATCCGTTCATCGTGACAATGAAATAAAAGAATACAAAATAACTAAATGCAAATATAAGAAGACAAAAATTTGACAAACAAATTGCCGCAAAAAGGAATCACGATTACAACAACATCTCTTCAGTCGGGCTCAGATGATAATAATTTTGCATTACATGCATACCATACGAAAGTATTCAGAGACCCCAAAAACAAACACAAAATTTTGAAGTTGTTAATAGGCAACAAAATTTAATAGACAGCAGTTCTCTAATGGGATAAAACAGATTACAAAACCAAAACCCAAAACGTATTCAATAGGACAAAACAGATAAAAAGAACCCAATAGCGCGATCCACAAAACTAAAAACAAAACTTATATAATAAAAACCCAGATCACCTAAAACCCTGCATGCTCCAAAAACTAGGGCTTTGGGTAGATGGGCAACCCAGATAATTTTTTATTTTATATACCCAGATCCATATAAAAACCAAAAAGGAGACTATAACATACTTTAAAAGCCGGAGGTCGCAAACCCTGAGATCCATAGCTCGAATCCCCGGAAGCTGCAGCAGCGCCGGCGGAAGCAGAAAAAACAGCGCTGGAGTCAAAACGAGTTCCAAAGGAACGCCCTTTAACTCCTCCTCCTGGCCGCAAATTGATGGACTGATCTGCCTGCATAATAACTCTCTCTCTTCCTCTGATCAATAAAAACACGCTGACTAACAAACTGCAATACAGTTTTCAGAGGCCTCCTCTCAGCCTCTTCCAAATAAAAACCGACTGAAGGATAGTTTATCAATGAGATGGATGGAGACGACTCCGCCCAGAAGAAAAAAGAGAAGAAGAGAGAAGAGGGATCTCTCAAGAAGAACAAGAACAAGAGAGAGAGGAAGGATGATGAAATCAAACAAGAGGCGTTAATGTGGATTAGTGTTAATCATGGTAAATAATTATTATTTATTATTTAATTAAGTCCTACTTGTTCAACTATTTTGGCTTTATGGTGATTATTTTAGCTTTATTTTTCTTGGAATTTTTTAAGATATTAATCAGCTGATTAGGATTCTTAGGTTTTTCTTTTCCGTTAGTTTTTGGGGTTTGTAGGTCGGTGAATTTTGTCATGGGGTGAAATGGATGGTTAGGTCGGTCTTGTGGAAAATGGGCCCCTAGTTCGCTGGCACATTGTAATAGAGGAGGGGGAATCTATGGGGCATGTGAAGATGCTAAGGTTTTATTTTCCAATGTATTTATGAGGTACAATGTTTTTGAGAAAAAATATTGTCTTTTGCCTTAATGGCTACATTGGAAAGGGTGTGAAATTCTTGATTTTAATAAGGGGATATAAGATTTTGGGATTTTTTTCATAATTTCATGAGATATCACTTGGAGTGATTTTTAGTAAGATTAGTTTTTGTTGTAAATGAATAAATGAAAGATTTTAATAATATTTACAAGATCAAGTAGTTTATGGGAGTAACACTCATTGTAAAAGTGCACAACATAAATATATGTATCAAGTAGTTTATGGGAGTAAGAGTCATTGTAAAAGTGCATAACACTAATATATATATTAGACATAAGGGTTGTTTAATTACTCTTATGAAATCTAGTAGCTTCTTATATTGTTAAATCTTCTATTGTGCATCATGTTCCAAAAGCTTGTTGTTTTGTCTAGCCTCACTCCTCAAATAAGGTAGTTAATTTGTTCGCTATCAAAAAATTATACTTGATATCGATGTCACTATAGGCTATGCACTCTATGATGTAGAATCATTCTATTTTCACCATCATCTTGTTACAAAATAGGCAAATTCTCATTTCTTGCTCCTCTTTAGATATTTTCCACTTGTCGATCTTATATCTAAGATTATGTGAGTTAGTCCTTAACTAGAGCATTAACATTTTCACCTTCCACTTGTTTTTTGCTATATAAGTTTTTTCACCATTGTCCCATGTGAGTTTAAACTCTTTGGCATAGTATGTTTTCTTTTGTCCAATTTATTTTGTCCACCTGGTTGTCTTGAATTTTTCTCTCACACACTTTTTTATTTCCTCATTACTGTTTAGACACTCTTGCATGTTAATATCTCATTTACTCATCCACTTGTTATTTGGTTTCATCTAAGAGTTCTTCCTTCTACTTAACTCTTCCTCTAGCACTATTTTAGGCCAACCATGCTTCTCCATACTTTGTGTATTTTTAAAGAGCAACATTTGATCCATCCTTGATGCCTCCAATGGGATAGTACTTGCTTCAACTAATAGAATCTTATATGGAACTAAAGTTTTGTTTTTATGGTTGCTTATGATTAGAGATTTTTAGATTTTTCTCTATCTACCTCCACTATTTATAGAATTTATTGCTACCCAAAACTTCACACATGTAAAGACCTACTAGTGTGATGAGCAAGCTGAATAGGGTTCTCTTAGTTTTTAAATCCTATAATTTTGCATTCCTAGATCTATTTATGCTATAGTGAGTGTAAATCCTTCCACCCACCTTGTATTTTTTTCCTTGCATGTCTCCCACTAAGCATGTTGTGAAAATCAAGCACAATGTACTTGCATTCTTTCATTACTTCTAGGAGGTTTCACTCAAAGAGGAAGTTAATTTATTTTTTATCTATAATGAAAGATCATAACTTTGGTTTTGTTTGTGTTCACTTGCAACCTAACCTACTAGTATAAGAGCTGTAAATTTCTTAGACATTCTCTTAATCTATGAGTTGTCTTTGCACTTAAGATAGGATCATTTGCAAATAAGAGTAACTTTACAAATTTGAATATCCCTTCTAACGAAAGGTGTTGCAAGGTGTGTGCCCTTGGTCTCCTTATGTTATGCAACACAATGCTCAGGTTTGTGACATGGCTTAACTACCTCTCGTGGATACATTAACTCTGGTAGTTGTATCAAGCATTGACAAATCAATCTTTTGGTGCAATGGCAACCGTTTGTGAACAATTATTACTAGAGCCTCGGTCATGGGTTCAAACCCCTCACTTGCACTGGAGGGGGGGTTGTTGCAAGGTGTGCGCCCTTGGTCTCCTTGTGTTGTGCAACACAACGCTTATCATGGCATGGCTTAACCACCTCCCATGGATTCATTAACTTTGGCGGTTGTGTTGGGTATTAACAAGTCAATCTTTTGGTGCAATGACAACTGTCTATGCAACAAAAGGAACCAATGGTGTGGATATATGCTTCCTACACTAATCTTTGAAATAAGATTTATGAAAAAATATTTAATCTTAAAATTACAAACAAAGAATACACAAGAAAATTATACATTTACAAATAAACTTACATGGGGAAAATCCTTTCAGGAAAAAAAGAACTCCACACTCCAAAGCACAAACCAATTGTACTATTAGCAATAAAATTTATACTACAATATCTAGTGGCATGCCCTTATAGGAGTATCACCAATATGTAAAATTAAAGAAATCATGGTAACATAACATTAACTACAAATCAACCATGCATACTCCATCCCTAACCACTAATAAATAAGCAAATATCAAACCACAAAATAATATATATTAGAATACATAATATATATTATATGATAAACGAATAATTTATAATATATATATATAGATATTATAAATTTAGATTTTAAGTTTAATATCTAACTCGTATATAATAGCAGGGTTCCATCCCTTATAAACCAAGGGACAGACCCGACAGTTTCTCTAAAATATATATATTGGAATACAAATCAACCATGCATACTCCATCCATAACCACTAATAAATAGGCAAATATCAAACAATAAAATAATATATATTAGAAAACATAATATGTATATTATTATATATTATTATATATTATAATATATATTATATGATAAACGGATAATTTATAATATATATATTAATATAATATAATATTAAATTAGAATTTATGTTTAATATCTAACTCGTATATAATAGCAAGGTTCCATCCCTTATAAACTAAGCGACGGACCCAATGGTTTCTTTAAAAAATCATTTAAAAAGAAATGGATATTTGTTATAAACAAATATCTGTTTTGAAATGGATATTTGTTCCCTGTGCTATTAAAAAAAAAAGCAGGCCAAAACCACTTTTACCCTTGTTTCCTACTGCTACACTACTGTGAGCGACTGAGACAAAACATATATATGTTTCTAGTTGTTTTCAACCACCAAAATCTCCCTCCAATCACAAGTATTTTGGATTTTAATGTTTTTTCTTCATTTTTAAATTTTTGCATTATTTTTGAAGAATTTTAGAGAAAAAATAGGTTTTTTAATATGCATATTAGTTTGTATTAAAAAAATTGTTAATTTTAAAGCTTTTCATCAAACAGGTTTTCCAATGGTTGAGAATCCCAACCTTGTTCCAAATGAAAACCCTGTGCAACCTAATCCTCCTCCACCACCAAATGCTCCCTTACAAAATCCACCCTTTATCCATTACCTCATCTGTGACAATTTAACTAAATTGAGAAACATATGTCAGTTATATCATAGGTGCCCTCACTTGTTTGAAATGAAAACACATTAGAGTCAATAATTTCCAATGTTGAAACTCTCACTAACCAGCATATTAGTTTTTTAGAGTGGCGAGAGGCCATGAGGCAACAATATACTGATGGCTTATCATATGATGAAGTGAGGGAACTTGAAATTATGAAAGCCCAATTAGCACAACTATTTATCAATCCTAAAACTAGACAACCCATTGATGTGTGCAAGCCTAAATATTTGATTAAATGGTGCACACATCGAGGTATCCTAGATGATTTTTGTGATCATTGGTGGATGGTTTTTGATAAACCACCCAACAACAATCTTGATGTCCCACAATATTTTATGTGAAAACTATATGCTAAATTTGTCTTGGGTAAGCATGGCAACTGCTTTGATATGATTTCTGAGGTGTGGGTAGGGGAATGCCTCAAGCTAAACTCGAGGCACATCAAGTAACCCCACTTTTTCCCCGCCGCCTATTGCTTCCCCACCTCCACCTTACTCAGAGATTGTTGCAAATGCAACACATCAGAGTATCTTGGTTGTACATGCTTTGACTAGCCATTTGATCACACAAAGCTCATAGTTTGCACAACCGCATGATAGTGACACACCAGTTGCATTAGTTTTTATTGGTATACCCTCCTCTTTGCTACATATTTGTGTGCCCCATCATTGCATTATGTGCCACCAAGTATGTTTGGGTCCTCTTGTACAACCTAATAAGTCTCTGATGGACACATCTAACTATGAGGTCCACCATATGTTGGATGTACGAAATGAGAGAGCATGGGGTGAAGCATTTCTAGGAGAGACATTGGGTGCGAGAGATGGCATGGATGTACTGGTAAGACTTAAAGTAATTTCATAGTGCATTTTATCTTTTATCTCATATTTTGTAAGAGATATTAGTACTAATGTATATTTATGTGCTAGAATCTTTAATAGTTGTTGACAGAGGATCAAATTTCACAAGTCTAAGAGGGTACTTGATCAGCCATTTTATTTGGCTTAGAAAGTCAATATATGGTATACTTTTTTGCACATACATGTTTACAATTTTTTATCGTATATGCATATCATATAAATTGTGATTTAGATGTTAATTTTTGAAATCTATTATGATTAAATACATGTACATAGATTGATAGTCTTGTGTATTCTTGTCTTTTTATGTAGCAATTTGGTATGTTTATATCCATGATGACTATTTGACATATTAGAAGCATAATAATAGGTATATGTTTTTTTATATTCTCGACATTATGATTATATGTACATGTGCATTTAAATTATCTTACATTCTTGTCAATTTTTAGATAGGAGTCTAGATATATGTTTAGTAAATATGATTATTTGTCAACAATTATATTAATTTGTATCAATTTTATTTTACCTGCTATAGTCCTTTGCACAATTCAACAATGCAACGAATCTGGGACCATTTATATATGCTATGACTCCTAATCGTCCTACGAGACAATCATTTGCAGAACATATTGCAAAAAAAGAGCAAGACTTGAGGTAAACAAGAAATTGCATTTTAGATATATTATAGTTCAATATAGTGATTTTGATGTTAAATTGACAATTTATAAATTATAGTATATAAGTTTCTATTTAGTACTCTAACTTGTGAACCATTGACATAATTAATCTAATTTGTGGTTTGAATTGTTATTGGGCAAGAAACTTTAGAGCCACCAAATACTCTGAGGAGGCTTGATTTTGATGATCTAGCAAAATATTAGGATTTTATAGAGATTAATATATTCAGGGATTGATACATAGATATTCAACATGTATATTGTATATAGATCCTGAGATGGCATATATGCCACATTTTGTAAAGCTTGTTTTGAGTTGGCATAAATGCCAAATTTGTATATGTGCGTACATAATTATTTTGCAATTTGTTATATAAAAATTGATATTCAATCTAATTTTCTCCTCATGTGCATGTCTTTCTAGTTTGAAACTTAAAATTGGAATGTATAATTAGTTTATAATGGATTTAACTCATGATCAATAACATGTTATAGATTAATGAATTTTTATTTTAATATAACTTATGAATTGCAATTGGTAATCCATCTATGTTATTGTTGAATTTGGTTGCCTTTGGCAACTTCACCAAATTTTATGACCATTTATCTAATGTTATCACCAAATTTTATCACCATTTTTCCAATGTTGAGCTCATAGTGGTTATGTGGAAGCTCTAGGTCAAATTTGGCATTCTAGTTGCAAGTTGAACACTCAATTTGACATTAGTAACACTAAAAATTATAGTAATAATACATTAGAATAGTAATAGAAGATAGTAATACATTAGAATTTTGTACTAAGGGGCTCAAATAAATCTTGTATACAAGAATACACATGACTTAAAGCTCTCTTGAATGAATTTACATTTAACATTATTTAGTTATTTGAACTCTTTTAATGAAGTGGATAGCTGATTTTTTTTCAAAAGAAGCTAAAATTAATGCAAAATGGTATGTGAAGCACTGTATAATATTTGTTGACAAGGTAAATCTCATACTAACCATAGCCAAATAAAAAATAAAGGTAATGTGAGATTATTCAATTGGGAAAATGATAAAACTTATGGCATGTTTTTTACCTTTTCATATCTCTACCAACCATTCACTTATTATATTTATTTTTCAGTAGCCTAAAATTGTATATTTGTGTTGCATGTAGTTATAAATCTAGGCTCAAAAACTTGAAATTACAGGAAGTATTTTTGTAGTGTGTCAAATTAAGGTTCACATACATTACATTCAAGAGTTCATTTATAGAAAAGTCCAAAATCTTCACCATTGCTCAACTTTAAGTAGCTTCCAACATGAACCAATGTAAGAATGTGTGAGTGATTTTGATGTGAAAATATATACACGCATGAAATTTATGAGCATACATAAGTAGGTACATACACGTAATCATCAATACAACTAATACATGATGCCCATATAATTTTATTGATGTCCTTGTGTACAAATACATCAATGCATCTTGTTATCAAACTATCCTAGATACACAACTAATGTGTGCCCAGGTTGATATCCTCGCTCCATCATGTACATCTCAAATCATTGCTACTATCAAAGTCACCTGCATTGCAATAGTACAAGACAATTGTTAAAAAGTAGTAAAATCATTGAGTAAATTTAATTGAACAATGAAAGCAACATGAACTCTAATGTTGGATGCATTTCCATCGAACCTTGTGTCCTACTCAAAGCTTGTGTTGAGCAATTCCTACATATAAATAATAGAAAAATATGGATTCTAAACAACATGAACAACAAATTCAACTAATCATTCTTTGAAATCAAATGAAATATTATAAATCAAGAGATAAAAGTTTATGAAGAAGATACCTACTTATGAATTACATTGAATGTGTCCTCAATGTTGAAGCAAAATGTTATAAATTTTGTTTTGAATCACTTCTTGATGCAATTGTATTGTCCACAAAAAAAATCTACATTTGTTCAGAATTGTTAAGAAACATAAACTCGAACCTACTTTTGACTCAACAATGGTTAAAATTAAACACAAATATTGGAAAATACAAAAAATGTTATTTTTTTAGTAATTTTGATGAATAGGCAGTGTGGACACATTGAGGTAGGTAGGTAAATACCAGAGAAGGTCTGAATTCATTTCCCAAGTCACCCGATCGTTCTGGGGTGCTCTTTCCAGTGTAGTCTCTTTAGAGCCCTAAAAGCCAAAAATTATCAAACTTTGATGAAGTCATTCTGGGAGCTCGTGGCATGTAGGAATGATTTTTTTGGACCTATGGGTGGATATTAAATCCCTTCAAACCAACCTCTCTCAGTTTGGTTCAACTCAACACCATTTGTGTGTTCCAATGTCAAATGCATTATTGCAAAAAATTTCAATGAAAAGTAGTGCAAAAATGGAAAGAAGTGATTTTTTTTGTTTTGTACATAATGGAGAAAAACCAACTATACCAACAAGTTAAGGTGGGTAGTCCAATGCTACGAAAGGTCTCCTTTTGTTTTCCAAGTCCCCCCATGATGTCAAAGTGCACTAATATGAGGTAGTCCATAAAGTGTCATAAGAGCAAAAAATGCAAAATTGTTGAGTTTTTAGTATTTTTGAAAAATGGGCAATGTGGAAATGTTGATGTAGGAAGGTAAATACTTGGGAAGGTCTGAATTCATTTCCCAATTCACCCGATTGTTTTGGGGTGCTCTTTTCAAGGTAGTCTCTAAAGAGCCTTAAAAGCAAAAAATGCAAAAAATGTTAATTTTTCATTATTTTTAACAAATGGGCAATGTGGACGTGTCATGGTAGGTAGGTAAATACTAGGGAAGGTCTGAATTCATTTCCCAAGTCACCTTATCATTTTGGGGTGCTCTTTTCGAGGTAGTCTCTTTGGAGCCCTAAAAGCCAAAATTTGTCAAACTTTGATGAAGTCATTCTGAGAGCTCATGGAGTGTAGGAATGTTTTTTCTGGACCTACAAGTGGATATTAAATCCCTTCAAACCTACTCTCTTGGTTTGGTTCAACTCAACATCATTTATGTGTTCCAATGTTAAATGCATTCTTGCAAAAATTGTCAGTGGAAAGCAACGCAAAAATGGAAAGAATCATTTTTTTGTTTTGTACACAATGGAGCGAAACCAATTATACCAACACATCACGGTGGGAAATCCAATGCTACAAAAGGCCTCCTTTTTGTCGCCCAAGTCCCCCCATGATGTAGGAGTGCACTAATCCGGGGTAGTCTAGAAAGTGTCGTAAGAGCAAAAAATGCAAAATTGTCAAGTTTTTAGTATTTTTGAAAAATGGGAAGCATGGACACATCAAAGTAGGTAGGTACATACTAGGGAAATTTTGAATTCATTGCCCAAGTCACCTAATCGTTCTAGTCTCTAAAGATCCTTAAGAGAAAAAATGCAAAAAATGTTAAGTTTTCAAAAAAATTGACAAATGGGCAGCATGGACATCTCGAGGTATGTAGGTAAATGCTAGGGAAGGTCTCTTTTTTTTCCCAAGTCACCTGATCATTTTGGGGTGCTCTTTTTCAAGTAGTCTCTTAAGAGCCCTAAAAGCCAAAAATTGTCAAACTTTAACAAAGTCATTTCAAAAGCTCGTGGCATGTAGGAATGCTTTATTTGGACTTAAAGGTGGATATTAAATCCCTTCAAACCAACCTCTCTTGGTTTGGTTCAACTCAACACCATTTGTATGTTCCAGTGTCAAATGCATTCTTGCAAAAATTGTCAATGGAAAGCAGTGCAAAAATGGAAAGAAGTGTTTTTGTTTTTTGTTTTGTACATATTGGAGCGAAACCAAATATACCAATGCATCAAGGTGGGTAGTTCACTGCTAAAAAATTCCTCCTTTTGTTGCCCAAGTCCCCCCGTGATGTCAGAGTGCACTAATCCAAGGTAGTCTATAAAGTACATCGTAAGAGCAAAAAATGCAAAATTGTTAAGTTTTCAGTATTTTTGAAAAATGGGTAGTGTGGACACATTGAGGTAAGCAATTAAATACTAGGAAAGGTTTGAATTTGTTTCCCAAGTCACCCGATCGTTCTGGGGTAGTCTCTGAAGAGCCTTAAGAGCAAAAAGTACAAAAAATGTTAAGTTTTCAATATTTTTGACAAATGGGTAGCATGGAAATGTTGAGGTAGGCAGGTAAATACTGTGGAAGGTCTTTTTTCATTACCCAAGTCATCCAATCGTATTGGGGTGCTCTTTCTAGGGTAGTCTCTTTAGATCCTTAAGAGCAAAAATTACAAAAAATGTTAATTTTTTAGTAATTTTGATGAATGGGTAGCGTGGAAATGTCAAGGTAGGTAGGTAAATACTAGGGAAGGCTTGAATTAATTGCAAAAGTCACCTGATTGATCTAGGGTGCTCTTTCTAGGGTAGTCTCTAAAGAGCCTTAAGAGCACAAAATGCAAAAACTGTTAAATTTTTAGTAATTTTGATGAATGGGCAATGTGGACACATCGAGGTAAGTAGGTAAATACTAGGGAAGGTCTTACTTTGTTTCCAAATTCACTTAAATATTCTAGGGTGCTCTTTCTGAGGTAGTCTCTTAAGAGCCCTAAAGTCAAAAGTTGTCAATTTTTTATGAAGTTGTTTTGAGAGCTTGTGGCACGTATGAATGCTTTGTCTAGACCTATAGGTGGATATCAAATCCCTTCAAACCAAACTCTCTCGATTTGGGTCAACTCAACATCGTTTATGTGTTTTAGTGTCAACTACATTCTTGCAAAAATTATCAATGAAAAGCAGTGCAAAAATGGAAAGAAGCATTTTGTTTTGTTTTGAGCATAATGGAGTGAAACCAACTATACCAACACCTCAAAGTGGGCATTCCAATGCTATGATAGGCCTCCTTTTGTCACTCGGGTCCCCCCATGATTTCAAAGTGCACTAATTTGGGGTAATCTTGAAAGTGTCGTAAGAGAAAAAATGCAAAATTGTTAAGTTTTCAATATTTTTGACAAATGGGTAGTGTGGACACGTTGAGGTAGGTCAATAACTAAATTCATTTGAGTGTGCAAATGCATGATGAAGAATGTGTAGTCAAATATAAGGATGGTCATGAAAGAAGACTCTTTTTTGGTGTGTGAGTAGTTGTCAATTGCCAATGATTTCAATGCTCTTTCAAGATAGATCAAAATGCATTATTTCCAACTTTCCCTTCAGTCTTAGCAAAGTACATGGATCAAATGATAATTGGAAGTTTCTAATTATGAATTAGATTTTTGAAAGTTATGAGATGATTCATATTTCATTCCTAAAACAAATAATGGAGAAACTTAACAAAAATAAGAGATTAGAGTAGGTGTACATAGAAATAAAATCAACAATACTTACCTCTCTTGTAACAAACAAAATCACCTCCAAGCAATGAAGATGAACAATATTGGCCAATAGTAAACCTCCATGAATGAAATAAGTTGGATAAGAAATCCCACTCTATAAGTTAAACAATAATACCTTTAAAAATTTAGCAATCAAGAGAATGTGAGAATACTCATTAGAAATGGGGTCAAAGAAGAACCTGCATATAAAAAGAGACAAATTCTTTAGCTCATAAGCAACATGAACTACAAATTTTGAACTAAACATTATCTCAAATCAAATATGCCTTGAAAATATATTGATATACATGAACTAATGTGGATGTTTTGATATGAATCCCTTGAAAATATACCTTTGTTCTCCACAAAACCTACATTTTTACATACTAGTTAGCTTTTATGCAAAATTTTAATGTACTTTTAATCCAACCCATAGAAATAACATGAATCTAAATAAGATGAACAATATCATAACTGTCCCATACAAAAAAAGATATGATACTAAAGTGTGCTTGAAGGGTCATCTCTTACCTTTAGAGTATCCATTATTGCTTCATGATTGACACTACTGATTGCCCATAGTTATTTTGTTCTTGGTTTGGCATGATGTCTCAATAACTTAACATTTATTGCTATAACAAAGTGTGAATACATGAGAATGGTTTTATGTTTCTCATAGTCTTTAAATGCAGGTATGTCATTCTTTCTAATCATATACGTTCGCAACCAAGTTCTGTCAACAACAATTGAGCTTGTAGGATACATGAACCCATCATCATCTATCATCAGTTGTGTTAGCTTCTTCTTTCCCTATACACATCATGCCAACCAATAGCCTGATCCCTCTTCATTATCCATGGTGCAAAAACTACATAGACATGTCACAGGTGTATAAGATATGAAAGATGGTCATAGTCAAGTGAACTTTCCATTTCATCTTCTAAAGAGGAATGTGTTATAGATAAAGGGATTGGTTACTGTGGAATCCGTGTATCTACCCACTCACTTGACTTGCATTGATCCCAATCACATTGAATACAATTTTCACAAAAATAAGCCAACTCTCGTGTCCATATGGTCCATGCACCTACATTTGAGCTTCAAAATGAATGCATATTTGAAGATTATATGATTATCTAACATTCCAATTTATCTCCCATTGTGCCCTCTTCACCTAACCAAAATAACCTACACACTTCTTGATCAAGTGCCCCTCCTTGTGACAAACATAACTACACTAATCAATAATAGAACATGCATCACTAAATGTTGCACCACCTCTAATCTTCATTTATTCCTTAACCAAAGCTCTCTTCACACATGCACCTATGCAATCATGCTCGCCTTTTCCATGCCCAACTTCAAAAAACTCCAAATATGTGGTACACCCCTCTATACATGCATCTTGGTCAACCAATAAAACATACGAGCATTCTTGAATTTCCTCGTGCAATTATCTAACCAAATAAGATGTTGACCCATTGCAATACCCTTTTCCTATAAGAACTCAAAAAAGTTTTCAAAATAATATTGCACAAACTTGGATGAATGAGATCTATCATCATTCATGTAAAAATGGCACTCCATGATTATCTTCCTATCCTCTTTTGTACTATCAGGGGCATGTCTATGTCATGTCCCCTTCTTGTTGACATCTCTTAGAGCACAGGATTAGCCTATTATGTGACCCTCATAGGCTGATGGGATGGATAGAGGGTCTTGATGGAGCTTGGCTCAGCTTCAGTTGTCAGTATTTGATCAATTGGCTTTCATTTGGGCTCATTCAGACACTTTTAGCCTGAGTTTCTATTTTTAGCAGTATTCAGCATTCAGCGAGGCACCCCTGCTATTTTTAGCAGTATGGATTGATCAGGTGCAAAATTATCCACTTCGTCACCAGCTTCAGACGGTTCTTAAATCAGACTCTTTTTGAGGGAGATATTAATATTTAATTGATTAATTAAATATTAATTATTTTGGAGCATATGTTATAAAGTTATAATATTTTAATATTATAACTTAAGTGGATTAATGAAGGGGTCGCCCATCATGGAAGGGGGCCATTTGACGTTTATAATTTATCATCAAAAATTTCATTAAAGACTATTGAAATATTAAAACCAAAAGTTTAAATTATTTTAATGATCCCTACTTTTAAGGAAATCACACTTTTGAAGAAAATATAAGGTTTTGCATTGAAATTCGAGCCATTATGTTATTGGCAATTGAAAATTGATCAAGTCTTGAACAGAGCACGGAAGCCAAGGGTTTCAGTCTTAGAGCATTGGTGAACGAGCCATCTCCAGTGAAAGCAATTAAGAGGGTGTGAGATATCATCTGATTTATTGCCAGGTAAGAGATTTCTTCATTCAGAAGAAATTACAGAGCTTCACAGTTGATTCAAACTTCAGGGTTTCAGTTAGTAATTCATTACAGAGGAGTTATTGCATTGAGGCGCATATTTCAGGGAGATCTGGAGAGTCTTAAGAGAGCCGTACATTTTCATTTATTGCTACTGTCAGCCGTACCATTCAGTACCAGGTCGTACCTTTCAAGAAAAGGGTGCACTTTCTTCCAGAAGCAAATCGCCTACTTTGGGAGCAATATGCCATTACCAGCTTGGGCGCCTATATTCTTGGCATTATTCTGGATCATCAGAAGGAGGGAGAAAGGAGATTTTATTACAGCCGTACCAGATCTGGCTCCTTTACAGCTTGCTACTATTACCAGGTTTTTCCATTAAATAATGTTATTTCCTTGTTGCATGTTACCAGATCTCTATTGTATTGAGTTCAGATGATCAATAAATGATTCGCCTTCAGTAGATCTTGTATTTTCCATCAATATTTATACTGTAGCATTTATATTTTATTTATCATTCAATTATTGCAAAATCGCATTCTTCATCATTTATGCAAAAACAGTCAAAAAACCAAAAATACACAAAACAATAAAAAAAATAGTCAGATTCAAAAACAGGGGAAACAAGGGTTTCTACAGTCTATATGTTATGTGGACAAAAATAGAAATTTTAATAGAATTTTAATATTGATATTGTACCTCATGTTCTAGTTGCAATGTGTAATTTTTAACAAAATCAACCACATATATAATAGTTCCAATTGGGAAAGAGTCCTTACACATCCTAAATTGTTGATCCAACTTCTGGGACCTATGGCTATGCCTTGCATACTTGTAGAAAATATATTTCTTAAAATCATAAATAAAATCAGAAATACTTACCTCTCTTGTAACCAACTCGCATCTAGAACCTTAACCCCACTCTTCAAATTGTATTTCACAATCTCAAATCTTTTTTTATCAACAATTTTGTTAGAAAAATCATGTTTGCTACCCTCGTGAAAACATGAAACAAACTTTGATAAACCACCACATTGCAAGCATGTTTCATTTAAACAATCATTTCCATAAAAAAAAGCAACCATCACCTCTAACACATAAAAATGAATCTAACAAGTCCTTGGATGACTTCGGAAGTTGCATTGCATTCAACACTCTTGCAACATTTCATTAGTATGCATAGTAGAACGAATATAGCATAATAGTTCATAATACATTGAAAACTCTACATGATATTTACAACATGTATTACAAATATTAATAGGTACACAATAAAATGGCTTACAAGATTCAAAAAACCTTTGTGAGATTTGCAAATTTGGATGTGTTTCACAAAATTATTTATATAAAATTGATTGGATACATTCCAAGAAATGTTTAGAATGTTGGCGTACAATCTCTATTGCCAATTATCAACTTTAAAACATCATTTGCATTTGATGATACTCTAGATTTAGAGTGCCAAAATTATTGAATTTCATTCTTTATGTTATCAATTAGCTTCTTATCAACATGTGGAAGCTTCCCACTAAAATCCTATGTATCATTTTGAAGAGGACTATCGAGTCTTCCTCTTCTTGAGAGTGCTTTAGAAAATGTTTTACGATTTATGTTTAAATCAATAAAAAGTTTTCCTCATTAAATGAGCCTTTCTCAAATGATGGCTTACTAATGAGGTTTTGATCAGTCTACAAGCAGCTCTCTTATCTTTCTCCTTACTATCTTTCCAATAAAATTTAAAGCATTAAAAATATTTTTAACAATAATATTAATTTTTTCCAACTTTTTGGTCACACGAATCTTCAATTTCTTTATTAATGATCTCATTTTGTTAGACTTTAGCAATTGTACAAAAAGTTGACATTGTTCGGTTAATGTCTTATTTGAAAAGTATTGATTCAATGTTTGGGTAGCCCATAACCGAACCGTTCGTGATGACCTTTTTCCATCAATTTTATCTATTATGTTCTCGTCTATTTCAAGTAACCATTTTGGGGTTCTTGAATGTGTTGGATTTGAAATTTGAATTTCTTCTTCACAAAGGTCTTGTGTTCTCATGTAATTTGGTGATACATAAGGTTCGAATGTTTCATTTTCAATGTTATGAACGTTTTCAATGTTACCAATGCTATCAATGTTATCAATGTTTTTAATGTTATCAATGTTTTCATATCAATATTTTCATTTTCAATGTTTTCATTATTTTCAATGTTTTCAATATCAATTGAACATTATATCGATTTCAACATTTTCATTTGCAAATTGAGTACTTGACATACCTTGTCTTCTCTTCCCATGACTTTCTCTATATACTTCAATTTGATCTGTTGTTAGTTTTCTCTTTCCTTTTCTCTTATGATGACTATTGTTCCCCATTGTACAAACAAAAAATAGCACACAAATGATTGTAAAGTTAAAAATTATGTAAAAGAATCTTGCAAAGGCTGAATTTTGTCTATTACAAACAAAGAACATGGGATTTTGGGTGATAAAAAGAATGTGGAGATTATTGGAATGCTCAAAATGGTCCCCTTTTGTTTTATATATAATTCCCAAAATGGATATCCATTTGGAACAAATATTCATTCGTTTCCTTTAGTTTTTTTAAACCAAAGAATTCATCAAATTATGTATTATTAATAGATAATAAATGTATTACATATTAATAATGCATAATATATTATTTATTATGATACATTTTATATTATATTATGATATTATATATTATATATTATGATATATATATACATATATATATATATACATATATATATATATACTATATATTATATATAGTATAATAAATATTATATGTAGTATATAAATTATATTATATATTATATTGTATGCATAGGGCGAAGCTTCAATACTTATACAATGGGAAACAAATATATGTTTATAATGGATATTCATTTTCTTTAATTTTTTAAACCAAAGAATACATAAAACCAATATTATTTATTATTAATATATAATAAATATACTATATATTAATAATACATAATATATCATAATATATAATGTATAATATATTATATACTATATAGTATA
>VDFB02086081.1:169903597-169949586 GCA_007258455.2 Sequoia sempervirens | reverse complement strand
ACATAAGTGAAAATGATACATGTACAAATGATATAAATAAAATTGATAAATTATGTAACTCAAACTGATACAAGTCAATATGGTACATGTCTAAATGATATAGTGAAAATGATACATGCCAATATTCAATACAACTCAATAATATAGTACTGTAGGCCGTGAAAATGATACATATGATAGTAACCATGAAAAGAGTCATCATAATGATATATCAGCAATGATCCATGATGTAGTCTATATGATCATGAATGTCATTGGTTACTACCACCAACTATCTCATCATCATCACCATCATCATCATCATCATCATCATTGTTGTCATCGTTGTCATCATCATTGTCATCAACCTCAATGTCTTCCATATCTGCATCATCATCATCCTCAACCATGTGATTTGTATCGGCAGAACCAATATTTTGTGGATCATCTTGATCTTTTGGAAGACCTATGTTCTACAAAAAAAAAAACATTTAGAATGAAAAGTTATTATTTATTTCATGCAATAATTTATTTTTTTGTTATATATCTAATATTACAACATATGAGAGAAACCATAATCATATTACATCATATCAAAGTGCAAATACCATACTAAAATTTCAAAAATGTTACAGCTAATACTGGTGACTCAAGAGAAAATTCAACTTTCAAAAACAAAGCCAATTAGGCTAGCAGACTTGTGGATCAGACCAACATTTGGTGGAAGAGGAAGAAAGATGACTGGAACTCTGGAGGCCCACCATAATGGATTTCAGTATTCAACCATGAGATCAGAAGAGAGAGTTGATATCATGTATCAAAACATTAAGTATGCATTCTTCCAGCCAGTAGAGAAGGAGATGATTACTTTGCTTCATTTTCATTTGCATAACCATATCACAGCGTGGGAACCAAGAAGACCAATGATGTCTAGTTTTATGTGGAGGTAATGGATGTGGTCCAAACTTTAGGAGGGGAAAGAAGGTCAATGTATGATCCTGATGAAATTGTGGAAGAACAACAAGAGAGGGACAAGAAAAATAAAATCAATACAGAGTTTCAAGGTTTTTTCAAGTGAGTAAGAGAGCTATGGGAGCAACCTCATCTAAAAGATTTTGAACTAGAGTTTGATATACCATTTAGAGAGCTTGGTTTTCATGGAGTTCCTTTCAAAGCCTCTACTTTTATTGTTCTTACAGTAAAATATTTGGTAGAGTTGGTGGAATTACCTTTCTTAGTAATGGGTATGTGCAGGATCATGATGGGCCAAAAAGTGGCGATATGATGGGTATATGGCTAATGATTTTTTTTACCCAAAATTGATAAAACGAAAAAAGGGTTTTTAAATGAGATTCTCATTTTTCCACCAATATAAATTATGCTTTACTTTTAATTTAATAAATAATTAATATTCATTTTCCATTTGAATTACGACTAAAGTCCTAATTAATAGGCTGATTGAAAAACATCTATAGCTTTCAAACGGTATCACATTTTTTGAATCTGAAACATGTATCATATTCTATGCTTCACATACTATAGGATTAAAAAAAATGAATTTCATGAAGTTTTGACCAAGTTAAGGTGGTTAGACATACGAGTTTTTATATTTTTTAAAAGTTGTAATAAAAAAGTCATAATTAATTATTTACTTGGAAAAAAATTCAAAAATATGCATCACATCTGACATGAGTCCTCTACTTATATCTAAAATCTATAAAAAAAAAATTATCATTTTATTGTATATGTGGCTCCATTGCACACCTACTTTATTTTTTTCCCGGAATTTAAGTACTACCGTGATTGAAATTTTCAAATTTTCACCAAATAGATTTTTTCTTTTTAAATAAACCTAGTAGTTTAGAAACTAAATTAAATTTTCTATAGATTTTGTTCTTACATATTTTTGAAATAATATAGATAACTTATTCAAATTTTTAGTTGCCTAACTCTAATTTTTTTGAATTTTTTGCCACTTAAGGGTCTGTTTTTTCCATGATGATCCTGCACATACCCTAATCATTATTAGTGAGATTGAGATTGTTAACCTTGAGAGAGTATGACTTGGGCAAAAGGCATTTGATATGGCTATTATTTTTAGAGACTTCAAGTGGGATGTACTCTGCATTGACGCCATTCCTCAATCTTCACTTGATGGCATCAAGGAATGGTTGAAATCCATGGATATAAAGTATTTTGAAAGCAAATGAAATTGAACAGGCGGCCAATTTTGAAGACTATTAATAATGATCTTATATATAAATTTATCAAGATAGGTTGGGAATTTTGAATATGGGAAGCTAGTGATTTTGATTCTGGCACTAAGAGTCAAAACAAGTGATATGAAGTTCTCTCTCATGTGGTATATGAACTATAATCAGATTTCATGTAGCCAACATCAAGAGTGTTACAAGCCAACAAGATGGAGGGAATTCTTATATAAGGATAGTTTTCAATGTTGTAGGTACCAGCTTTAATGCCAACTACAATGGCAACATTGAAATTCCCTAGCAGTATTTATGTTAAGAAAATTTCCTTTAGATGCAAGGATTCAAAGTACATCAACCATGTGGTACAAATGATTAAATCCTTGTGAGACGCATCTATAGTAATGGAAGAGTCTCAAAAGATAGAGAGAGCTACTCAGTGACTCAAGAGAAATCTCAGCCTTTCAAAAATAAAGTCAATCAAAGCTGGGCGTATGTGTGGATCGTGCCAAATATTTGGTGGAAGAGGAAGAAAGATGATCGGAACTCGAGTCTACCATACTAGATTTTGGGTATTCAAATCATGAGAGCGTAAGAGAGAGTTTATATCATGTATCAAAACATTAAGCATGCATTCTTCTAATAGTCAAGAAGGAGGAAGATTACTTTGTCATTTTCTATCATTTGTATAACCATATCACAGTGTGGGAACCAAGAAGACGAAGGATGTCAAGTTTTATGTGGAGGTAATGGATGTGGTCCAAAATTTAGGAGGGGAAAGAAGGCCAATGTATGATCCTGATGAAATTGAGGAAGAACAACAAGAGAGGGACAAGAAAAATAAAATCAATACAGAGTTTCAAGGATTTGTCAAGCGAGTAAGAGAGCTATGGGAGCAGCCTCATCTAAAATATTTTGAACTAGAGTTTGATATACTATTTAGAGAGCTTGGTTTTCATGGAGTTCCTTTCAAAGCCTCTACTTTTATTGTTCCTACGGTAAACTGTCAAATGGTAGAGTTGGTGGAATTACCTTTCTTAGTAATCGCTATTAGTGAGATTGAGATTGTTAACCTTGAGAGAGTAGGACTTGGGAAAAAGGCATTTGATATGGCTATTGTTTTCAAAGACTTCAAGCAGGATGCACTCCGCATTGATGCCATTTCTCAATCTTCACTTGATGGCATCAAGGAATGGTTGAACTCCATGGATATAAAGTATTATGAAAGCATAATGAACTTGAACTGGTAGCTAATTTTGAAGACTATTACTAATGATCAAGATAAATTTATCGAAGATGGTGGTTGGGAATTTTTGAATATGGAAGCTAGTGATTTTGATTCTAATACAATTTAAGAGTCGTAAATCAAGCGATAAGTGAACCCTCCGATGTAGAAGAGGGAATCAAAATCGATTCTCATGCAGCTACCCATCAAGAGTGTTACAAGCCAACAAGATGGAGGGAATTTTATAGAAGGATAATTTTCAATGTTGTAGGTACCCCACTTAATGCCAATTCAATATAACAATGAAATTTACATTTATGTTAAGGAAATTTTTAGATGCAAGTGATTCAAAGTAATATCAACTATGTGGTACAAATTATTAAATCTAAAGACGACCAGAGTAAATGAAAGAGTCTCAAAAGGCAGAGAGCTACACCGTGACTCAGAGAAACTCTTCAACTTCAAAAACAAATCTAATTAGGTCGGAAAACGTGGATCAAGCCAAAGATTTGGTGAAGAGAAAGATGACTGGAACTCGAGGCTCACTATACCGATTTCAGATTCAACCATGAGAGTAGATGAGAGAGCTGATATCATGTATCAAAACATTAACCATGCATTCTTCTAGCCAGCGGAGAAGGAGATGATTACTTTGTTTCATTTTCATTTGCATAACCATATCAAGGCATGGGAACCAAGAAGACCAAGGATTTTGAGTTTTATGTGGAGGTAGTGGATGTGGTCCAAAATTTAGGAGGGACAAGAAGTTCACCGAAGATCCCCATGAAAATGAGGAAGAACAACAAGAGAGGGACGGGAAAAAATAAAATCAATACAAAGTTTCAAGGATTTGTCATGAGTAAGAGAGCTAAGTGGGGAGCAAAACCTCATCTAAAGGCCATTTTGAACTAGGAGTTTGATATACCATTTTAGAGAGCTTGGTTTTCATGGGAGTTCCTTTCAAAGCCTCCTATTTTTTTATTGTTCCTATGGTAAAACCTCGTTGGGCGAGTTGGTGAGCATCTTCTTAGTAATCGCTATTAGTGAGACGAGATTGTTAACCTTGAGAGAGTAGAATTTGGGAAATTTAAGGCATTTGATATGCATATTGTTTTCAAAAGACCAAGTATGTACTGCGATGTACCATTCTCAATCTGTCATACATCAAGGAAATGGGTTGAACCTATGGATATAAAGCATGGCGAAAGTTAAGAATGAACTTGAACTAGTGGCCAATTTTGAGGACTATTACCGATGATTTAGATAAATTTATTGAAGATGTTGGTTGGGAAATCTTTGAATATAAAGCTTAGTGATTTTGTTCCATAACTGTATGAGCCTCAAACTCTTCCATGATTACCAACCCCACGTAGAAGATAATCAAATTTCATGTAGCCACCATCAAGAGGCTATACCAACAAGATGGGAGAATCTTACAGGATAATTTCACGCTGCAAGCATCGGCTTAATGCCAACTACAATGGCAAATACTGGAAAATTCCCAGCAGATTTAAAAAAATCTTTAGGATGCAAGGATCCAAAGCACACTCACCATGTGTTTTATGATTAAACTTGCTGTATCTCAGAGTAAATGAAAGACTTGGAAAAGGAAGAGAGCTACATCAAGACCTGTGAGAAACTCAACTTCAAAACAGCTTCACCAGGGCTGGAAACATGTGACTGAAGCAAAGCACTGGGTGCATGAGAACAGCATGACTAGAACTCTAGAGGCCCACTATAATGGATTTTGGTATTCAACCATGAGAGTAGAAGCGAGAGTTGATATCATGTATCAAAACATTAACCATGCATTCTTCCAGCTAGTGGAGAAGTAGATGATTACTTTGCTTCATTTTCATTTGCATAACCATATCATGGCGTGGGAACCAAGAAAACCAAGGATGTCTAGTTTTATGTGGAGGTAATGGATGTGGTCCAAACTTTAGGAGGGGCAAGAAGGTCAATGTATGATCCTGATGAAAAGACTGGAGGAAGAACAGCAAGAGAGGGATGTGAAAACAAAATCAATACAGAGTTTCAAGGATTTGTCAAGCGAGTAAGAAAGTTATGGGAGAAGCCTCATCTAAAATATTTTGAACTAGAGTTTGATATACCATTTAGAGGGCTTGTTTTTCATGGAGTTCCTTTCAAAGGCTCTGCTTTTATTGTTCCTACGATAAACTATTTGGTAGAGTTGGTGGAATTACCTTTCTTAGTGATCACTATTAGTGAGATTGAAATTGTTAACCTCGAGAAAGTATGACTTGGGAAAAAGGAATTTCTTATTATATTATTATTTTCAAAGACTTCAAGCAGGATACCTCAAGATTGACTTGATTTCTCAATTCAATTTGATGGCATCAAGGAACATCAGTAACTCCATGGATATAAAAGTATTATGAAAGCAGAATGAACTCTGAACTGCGGGCCAATTTTGAAGATCATTATCATGATCTAGATAAATTTATTACATTTCTTTGCTAGAATTTTTGAATATGGAAGCCAGTGATTTTATCTACAATTTAGAAGAGTCGACATGATATGAACCATCTAAATGTAGAAAAAGGAATCAAAATCAAAATGAGGAAGGTTCAAAGATGAATCTCTTGAGTCAAAGGAGGACGAAGAAGAAGAAGAAGATTCTGAAGAGGAGGAAGGTAAAACATGGGATGAATTAGAAGCCAAAGCCAGAAATGAAGATAAGGAAAAAGGAGACGAGTCTAACAATGAAGAGGAAAGGTGGCAACGAAAGGTAAAATCTACAGAGAAGTCTCGAGCACCTGATATTAGAGATTCAAGAGGAATTCCTACCAAGAGGCATAAAGTCAGATGAATTGAGTTCATCTACATCCTTCTACTATTTATTCATGCACATAAATAGTCATCTTTTAATCATAAGATTTAAGCTCTATTTACTCATCTTATGCATCAATAAGCAACTCAACACAAGAGATGCAAATTGACATATTAACACAACAATATCCAACTAAGTTATTGAAACTCAACTATTGTTACCCCATTCTCCATCCAGATTACAAAATCGTTCCACTTTTTGTTTTGTAACATATTCTTTTCAAATTGCTTTGGATGGCAGCCATATTTCTCCTCTTGTCAAAGTATGGCATATGGACTAGTTAAACTAATTAATATGTAATCATTTACTTTTTCCAACGAAATTTATAAAAAATATCATTTAACATACTAAATATACTTACAAATGTACAAATCAAGGCTTCTAAACCTTTTTGGCCACTTCGATGTGTGGCACGAAGTTTCTCAAGCCTAGCCTTGGAGGCCTTGTCCTAAAACATATAATAATTCAATTTAACTATGCACAAATAAAATTTAAATATCGTTTAATAAATTTCATATAATCTTATGAGAAAATTCAAATACCTTCGTACTCTCCTCATCGGACTTCCTCCATGCATCGAACTTCTCATATTCTTTTACAAGCTCTCTCCATACTTTCACACTTACATCAATTGGCCTTTTTTTTTCGCCTTAGCTCAGGAGGGATTTTTTTTATCTTCTTTGTTTGGTTGCACCAAAATCTCTTGCAATTTTGAGACATTCATAGGTTTATCTTCTTTACAAACCAACCTGTGCCAAATTCATTCTCCATGTCATGGATAACTGCTTTTTTTAGGTGCATGGGTATCTTTGAGAATGGCAAATGTAGATGGTCTTTGAACCATTGAAGGCATGATTCCTTTAACCTACTCACAAACATTTTCCCAGCATCAGTCATTTAGACTTCCCCTAAAACCACCTCGTATTCTATCTTCGTATTGTAGCTACCAATGCAAGATTGAAAACATGGTGTGGTGGAAGACGTTTTTGCCCCAGGAGTGGAAGTCTCTACTCCATGTTCTACATTCCTAGAGTTTATTGTCACTAATTTCCTCTGAGATATTTTGCTCGATCCAGGACTGGTTGGGGAATCAATTGATTCCCTTCGACACAATTGATTTGTTTGCAATGTTTGAGGGGAGTTAATAGATTGTTTTTCTATGTATCTAGCAAGTGTTGTCCAGTCCACATTAACCAATTTTTTCATTGCCTCTACCCCCAATATGGAAGCCAATTCCTCTTTATCTTTGTCAGTCTCATGTCCCTATATATATATATATTTTTTAAATTATATTTCTTCTTTTAAACTTTCAAAGAAACAATGGTAACATTTACAAATCTATAAATTGACAATGAATTACCTCATTGTGGCCAAAGTTTGCTAACAATGCTCTCTTCCCTCCATTGCTTGGCATTTTGAGGTAACATAGGGAAAATTATTTGTGTCCAGTCTGTGGAGGCAAACGAAGTACACACTATCAAGTATGAAAGTTTTTGTCCAGTTTGTGGTATGAAAGTTTTGTTTTGTGGGCAAATATGTTTGTTGGGTTTGCTTAGTGTTGATAACCTAGGGAAAATATGTTCACTCATTTTGCTTAGTGTTGATAACCTTATCATGAAAACTCTTTCATAATGCAATCTTGCACGAATTTGTCATGGCTTCGGTGACTATGGCGTGGTTGGGAAAAACCAAGTGGTTTCTACTTTTATTTTCAGCAGTTGCTCAGCAGTCACCAACCCAATTCCCAGATTTACCAAGCAGTTCACTATTTCCTTGATACCTAGGTTAGGGAAAGAATATGGAGGCATCTTCGCTTTGTGCTATAATATTTTGAGCCAAAGCTCAAATGGGTAGGGTAAATTTTTTGTTGGTTTCTCAAAGGTTTTACAATTTATAATGATGGGACAATTTAGAGGTTTCCTAGACTGGTTAGGGCACAAACCAATAAACAATCACGAATTTAAATGCAATACAAAGAGCAATAAACAATCACGAATTCAACCAAGAAAAAAAAATTGTAACTTTACCTATGGTGTCACAAACTAAAATTAATTTCTCATCAGTTGTTGGTAGCACCCTGCTCTCTTCCTTCACGCGGCATTTTTCCCTTTTTTTCATTCGATTTCTTCCTTCATGCGGGAAAGTTTTAAATTTTTTATTTTGATTCATTAGTCAACACTTTATTCAGCATTAGTTAACGCCAACTTTAGCACCAACATTTTGTCATTAATGTAATATGTTTAGGACATATAAGGCGGCATCAAGTGCACCTAATTTAGCACCTATCATTGTTGTATAGTGACTATTTTCATTGTTGTGCATCACAAGATCCAGAGTGTTGGAAATAATTCCAACTCCTGCCTTGTTTTTGTGACCACCGCTATCTCATGGCTCCTTCATCAGCTCAGTGCAGTAGAGCAGTTTTTACTGCAGTCCCGCAAGGTGCTTCATCCTTCTCAGCGTTAGTGTGGTGAAAGATTATGTGGCGGCACGCAAGTCTTCCTTCTATTCTTGGCAGTGTTGCGGTGACTCCTACAGTCCTACAAGTATTCTACCATTGGTGTGCAGTAGTGCAGTGACCACCATTGTCCAAGACTTTTCCTAGCAACTTTATTCAATTGTTAGGAAAAATTGAGACACTTGAAGTCCTTCCACTACCAACCATGTACACCATCAACAACCTTTTCTTCCAAATAATCCCTTACCCTTACCCCTATAATTGGGTTAAGGAATGTTTTGTTTGCTCTTGTATACCTTGGAATTTATCCTATTCTAATGCATAAAATAACTCAAAATACGAATGATAATAGTCCAAGGACACCTCAAGATTAGCCAAAAGAGAGGTGACAAAACAATAAGGAAAATAGATAACATAAGACACAAATGGTTTTACCTTCCTTTGTTGTTGATACCCCTTTGATTGGCCCTTGCTTAGAATGGGATGTGTGCTCCTTGATGGCTCTATTGAGGATCTTTGCTATGTGCTTGGATACAAATGCAAAAGGATGTAATTGAAAATTAGATGAGTTCACAAAATGGCAACATGTAATTGCAAAATGACTAAGTCTTGAGAAGGCAAATTGGCAGCATAAGGTTGCTCCAAATGAAAAAGTTGAAAATGCCCTTGAGGAGGGGGTATTTATAGGAGAATTTGAATTCTCTAGAGAATTCAACAGTCAAGATGCATCCAACAAGGCCAAGATGAAGGGCTATGGTGGGTTGAGAACCCACAAGCCCTCACATCTTGACATGTGGAGGGTGAAGTGGCCAAGGGGATATGAGGTGTAAGTGATGTCAAAAAAAAAGGTAACATGAGGTGGAGGAAGGACAAGCACCTTCCAAGCACATCGGGAGATGGAAGAATCTTGGTGAATAAAAGTGAATTAAAAATTCACAATGATTGGAAGAATCCGGTGGATAAGACAATGTTCCCAAAAGGTGGGAGCTTGTCACATGTGACTTGATGTGACAAGTCAAATATTCTAGAAGGTGCATGGGAAAAGGGGATTCTAGAAGGAATAAAATGTGAATTAAAAATTCACATGGGGAAGAGAGGAGCCTAGGGAGAATAAAAAGGAATTAAAAATTCCTTGGGGGATGGGAGAGTTGACCAAGGTACTAATTAGGTTTAACTAATTAGTAATTAGAGGATAATTAGGGGTTAATGTGATTAGAAGCCAACTTGGGTAAAAGCTGGAGGGATGTGATGACATCCTAATCAAGGACAGTACAGCACATCCTTAAATGAAGAGATTAGGAGATGGATTAGGATTAAATGAAAATGACATGTGAGGGATTAAATAAATGTAATATTATTTAATTCATTTGATGAAAAGAGGATTAAGGAGGGTAACGTATTTAATATTTAATTATTAATTAAATACCTTAGGATTTTGGCAGAATTAAAGATATTAATTAAATAATACTAATATTACTTAATTAACTCGGATAAGAGGATGTTTAGATGAAAAGTGATAAATTTGGATAAATTAAGTGTCCAAATTTGGATGTCTACAGCTCTAAATTTAGTATGCTTGCCAAGCTTGGAGAACCACCCCAAGAGTCCTCCTAGAACAAGGTAGAGCGACCATCCCTTATTTCCCATGAGATGAAATTTATGATTAGCAGAGGACAATCCTTCATAAAACTTTAGACTCTCAAACTTTTGGTAAATTTCTTGCTAGTAAAATTCTTCTATCATCCCCATTATCAATATATTTGTGTTGAAAGATTCTTTCTCATTTAGAGGTGTTTTCCATATACATTTTCTAGATAAGCTTTACACCTGAGCCTTTGTTCACCCTTAGTAGACTTGTGAGACTAGTCCCCCTAGCTTCTTTGGATTTACATACCTTGTCCCATGCTCTTAAGGCTATTTTATTTTCTTCTAAGGTGCCCTGCCAGAATCATTTTTGCATTCTTTGGTTTAAAGCTTGATAAGATTTGACTGGGAGGGAGAGACATGACAGTAGGTAAATAGGAATCGCAAAAATGACTACCTTCAACATGGTGATTCTACCAACCCATGATAGCCATTTTTTTCTCCAAGATTCCATTCAGCCCTTAATTTTATTCTCCAAAGGCTCCTATATTTTTTTGCTTCTCAATCCATTTGCCAAAGGTAAACTGAGGTTGTTGCATGAAGTGTTCCTTTTTTTAAGTTTAGGATTCTGCCAATCTCTTGTTCTCTCCTTGAATTTGTGTTGAAGAAGAACACTTCCAATTTAGCCTCACTAACCACCTAGCCTAAAGCCCTTGCATATAGGTTGAGGATCTCCTTGATATGGAGAGATTTGCTTCAATTGGTTGGCCCAAATAGCATGGTGTCATTAGTGAATTGTTGATGTGTTAATGGCGGCAAGCTTCTTGTTTCTTGGACTCCTAACAATTTTTTATTTGTTGTTTCTTTAGAAATGGCTCTACCTAATGCTTCCACCATGATTAGGAATAGGAAAGGGGATAGTGGATCACCCTAATGAATTCCCCTTGAACTGTCAAAGTGACCCTTTGGCATGTCATTTATGACCTGAGAGAGAAGCAGGGGCTCGCAATGCAGTTGAAGATCCAATTCACCCATTGATCATCAAGACCAAAGGCCTTCAGTGTTCTACAAAGGAAATTCCAGTCCACCCAATCATACACCTTCTTAAATCCCATTTTTATTAGCATGCATTGCTCTTTTCTCTTTTGGATTGACCATATTGCTTCTTGAGCAATAATAACTCCTAAAATGGATCATCCTACCATAAAGCTTGTTTGCTCTTCCGAGATTATTCTAGGGAGCATTTGTTTCAAGCAGTTTGCAATAGCCTTTTTATTATTTTGTATATTTTTTTTCAAAAGGAAATAAGTCGAAAATCATCCAAAGAAGTTGGTTTTTTTTTTGGAATAAAGGCTATGTATGTGTTATTTAGTTCTCTCGAAACCTTCCCTATTACCTGTTGGAAAAATGTGTCTCAACCTTGCAATTATATAAGATACATTTGATACATCAGTGAATATGGGGGCATGGAGGGTCCCCTCCCCCCTACGAGGGGTTCGATGGCAATGCCCCCGAAAGCTAAATTTTATTTATATTTTATTATTATAAATTTGGAGAGTTCATCATTAGGTCTCAAATTTCACAATCAATATTTTATTAGCTTGTCTTTCCTTAGAAGACAACCATATTTTATGAGGGTGTTGTAGTATGGTTGTGTATTGTGATGTATTTTGAGAGTCTAATAGCGGTCATGTTGTCTCAAGATCTCTAGTTGATGATACTCTTGTGAGAAGCTTGCTATGCAAGTATATTGTAATCTTTGTGATTTTTGAATAATATATTGAGCAGCCTTTGGAGTGTGGGGTTTTTCTCCTGAAAGGATTTTCCCCATGTAAATCACTATGTTGTGGTATGCATGATATTTATGTTTATTTTTGTTTAGGTTTCTATAACTGAAAACATATGTAAAGTTTTGCATTATCCTCCTCTCAAGATTAGTGTAGGAAGTTGTTCCACTACCTTAGCTTCCTTACATTACCCTCGAATCTTCAATTACTTTTTCCACCTCTTTCCCCACTATATCCCACCATTGCTGATAGAAGCTTGCAAGAAAGCCATTTGGACGAGGAGCTTTGTTTGGATGCAATTGGAAAGAAACAGATTTAATTTCCTCCTCTGTAAATCTTGACATTAGCATTTTTTTTTTAGCTTCTATTATTATTTGGGGAATTCCTTACAACAAAGCATTTTGGGACTCCAACTCTGAGCCTCCCAAATTATTCAGCAGGTTGTTGAAATAGGACATCGTTTCTTGTGCTATGGCTTCCAAATCCTCTAGCATGTTTCCATCTGCCATCCTAATCTTGCTCATGTGGTTTATATCCCTTCGGACCCTAGTTGCGTTATGGAAGAATTTAGAGTGTTTTTCCCTTTCCTTGATCCATACCTATCTTGATTTATGTCACCAAAATATTTCTTCCTTGGCCTGCACTTCTTTGTGTTCTTTTAGAAGTTTTGTATCCCTTAAAAAAAATTCCTTGTCTACGCTTGATTTGAAAATTTCTTCATTCAACTTCTTCAGTTCCACTTCCAGTTTTCCTTTTGTTTCAAAGATATTCTTAAAGTGAGTTTTGTTCCATAATTTAAGTTATTTTTTGACTAATTTTAGTTTGGTGATAATCCCAAACATCTCGGTACCTTTTGTGCTAGTACCATTCCACCAACCTGCTAACAAGTCATGAAAGTGTTGATCTTTCAACCACATACATTCAAACTTTAAGGGGCATCTCTTTGGTCTTTTGTCTCCCATTATTTCTAGCTTGATTGGATAGTTGTTTGAACCAGATTGAGGCATGATACTTCATTCTAGTGTGAATGGGAATGATATCATATCACCTTTGAATAAATAGTTGTCCAACTGTTCTACTATGTTGTTGAAACCCAGACGGCTATTTTTCTAGATGAAATTCCCATTAGCCATCTGAATTTCTAGCAAGTTGTTTGTCTCCACAAAGTGTTTAAAGTTTTCTTGGGATTATTGTCTCCTTCCAACACCCATTGTTTTTTATGGCTATGCAAAATTGTATTGAATTTTGGACACAAAATGTGGACTTCCCTTAGATTAAGAGAAAATAGATTCCCAATCTCCCCCCATGTTTCTCTTTTCTTAATGTCACTAGCAAGACCATAAACATTGATCAAAATGAAAGACAAATTGGAGGATAAACTTCTAACCCTACAAGAAATCCAATGCTTTTGGGTTGCTAACTTCTCAATGTGAATAAATTGGGGTCTCTGTAGAGTGATTAGACCATCAGAAGCACCTTCTGATTCAACCACTTTCATACTCCACAACTTACATCTCCTTTTAAACAAGTCAACTTCTTCTTTTGTCATTTTAGATTCTTGAATCATAAAAATATTTTCCATAGATATCTCCATGCAACACCTAACCAGGTGTTTTTTGTTAGGGGCATTTGAGCCCCTAATGTTCCACGAAAGGACCCTCTTGTTCCCTATGAAGGGTAACACCCTTCACGAATCTAAGCATTCTAGTAATCTTCCTTTGGCCCTTTGCACCCCCATCCTAGGCCCTCTTTCATCAAGTGTCTTTCGACCTAAATTCTTGCCCTTACTGCAATTTGGTGAAGATTTCCCCGTGTTTTTTCGTTTGATACCTAATCTCCTAGAGTTTGGAGGGGCATTTTATTTGTCTATGTTAACTGTACCCACCTCCTCCTTGTCTTCTTCTGAAATTCTCTAGGTTTCCCCCTCTTCCTCCTTGTTCTCCTTGAGAACCATCTGGAACTCCCCTTCTTCCCATGGTTCCTTATTGGCTTGGGCTTCTTCATTCTAACATGGAAAGCCTTCCTCACCATTGTCAATCTCAATGAGGCCCAAGAGTTCATATCCCACCTTTAAGATCTCTTCCACCTCATTTAGACCCTCTCTTGTCTCATCAAAACCTTCCAACTATGGCATTTCAGGGAATCCTTCCTCATCTAGGTAGTTGAGTACTATTTTGGTGGGAGGGGAGCCCAAATTACTGCCTGGGTGTTCTTGGTAGGTTATTCCGCCCTCTAAGTAGTTGGGTATTGTTTTGGCTAACACCCCAAGTTGGGTTGATTATCGAAGGCTTCTAGCTCTATTCCTTTCTCGTTTGACTCTAGCAATTCCTAAGCATCTATACTCCTTTTACTAGCCATACTTGTTTCCTTTCCATATGGTGTAGAATTTCATTTTACTTGATTTTTCTAGATCCCATCCTCAATGATTTACTCTAGCACTACCCATTTGGTATTACTTGGATTTATTTCAATGTATAGCCTTGCATTAGAGCTTGGCCCATTCTGAAGAGTGTATTTATCTAAGCATACTAGGTTCCCCAATTCCCTTCCTAGCTCTGCTAAGATCTCCCTATCTCAATATTCAACAAGAATATTATTCAAGGTAACCCACACCATTATTTTCTTTATTTCGTGATTGATTGGGTCAAAGTTTGGTTCCCAAAGGATTCTATCTCTATTCCTTTATCATTTGACTCTAACACTTCCTTAGCATTAGCAAGTGTTTCGTTTCCTTAATCCCTTTTCTTGTTTGTCTAATTTGAAAGAGTTTATTGGTTGTGTTAACAATTTTTATCTATGTATGATGTAAAGGATTTGTGTTAAGTTTTTGTTTCAAAAAGGGGCATCTTGTCTATTACATCAGTAAAATTATCAATGTTTTCTTTCTAAGAAAGGGTTTCTCCTTTGCAGTACTAACAGTTTCTTGTTAAGGAATGATGTCAGTTTCCATACTTGTGGTGTTAGGTTCCATGGTTGTGGTGTCATTTTTCATGCCTAGCATTAATGGGATAGTTTTTGTTTGGGAAAGTTATCTTAACCCAAATATGGGTAATTTTTGTATACCCCTATTCTATGTTTGTGTTATCATGTACACACATTTTTTAACCCTAGTACGGGTATGGGTTTCAGTTGGTTTAACATACATATAGTTGGTCATGTTCACATTCTTTATTCAATTCGACATACCACAAAATGATTACTATTGTTTATTAAAAAGGAATAGTTTGAGAAAGATAGTTGTAAATTATGTAATAACAATTATGAAGACAATTCTCTTTCTATTCAAAAACAAAGAACATTATATATTCGATGTTGAAGACATTCAAAGTGTTGAGTTGAATAGAAAGAAAAAATATTCTTGGTTATTCATACTTCATTAAGAGACATTTTATTTATGATGTAAAAGGGTATATTATTTATTTCATATTTGTACTTGACAGAATGGTTGATAGCACTTGCAGTGCATTGAGAAATTGATTCATTATGGAAATACTTTATACTATAGTATATACCAAAATTATACACAATGGTATATTGTATTTGAATTATTGCTTATGAATCTCAAGTGATGTGAGATCAAAAAATGTTGTGAACAGAGATGATACTCTGTATATCAATTGAAAATAGTGATTGAAAAGTGATAATGTATAGCTAGTGAGGCATTTAAAATCTATCAGTGATATAGTATTTTCAGTGAGACATATCAATCAGCGAGTGATGCATTGTAAACAAAAAGTTTTTAGATTAAGCCAGTGAGGCATTTCGAGTGGTTTTTATTCCCCAAGAGGGTTTTCCACTCAAGAAATTCTTTGTGTCATTATTATGTGATTGTATAGTTTATGCTTTTCATTTCAGTCTTGCTTCATCAAAAAAGTTGTTTAAAATTTAGTTAATTTGTATGAACACTGATTCACCCCCCTCTCAGTGTTCATTATACTCCAACAAGTGGTATTAGAGCCAGACCCTTGTCTAGAGTTAAACTAGGGGATTCCTAGTAGGAGTACTAAATGGAAAGTCAAGAAGGTCTTTCAATATCCAGAGCACCATTGTTTGATGGTATTGGATATTCCTTCTGGAAGTTTAGAATGAGAAGACACATAACATCTCTAGGTTATGAAGTTTGGGTTGTAATTGTGAATGCATATACTGCTACTGCAGCACCATCAATAGCTGATGAAAAAAAGGCTTATGATGTGATGAAAAGGCTGCAAATGCCATTTGTTGTGGTCTTACAAATGATGTTCTTGTAAAGGTAATGGATTGAAAAAATGCAAAATCCATTTGCAAAAAATTGGCCAATATTTATGAGGGAGATGATAAAGTTAAAGAAGCAAAATTGCAAGCCTACAGAGCTAGGTTTGAAAGTCTTAAAATGACTAATGATGAGAAAATTGTTGATATTACAGATGGTTGTTTTGATAAAACTCTTGAGGAAGGAGAATAATTTATGTTCATGACATTAGTCACCCCTAATAAAAAGTAGGAGGAAATAAATTCAGATCAATCTGATTCTGAATTTGATCTTGAAGGAGAGGTAAAATCTGCTCTTAGAGAAATAAAGAGTTTAAGAAAAGAAGTTGTTATACAAAAGATCAGAATCGGGAAAATTTTGAACTCATTTCTGATCTTAAAATTCAGAATGAAGAAACTAAAAGGATTCTTGAAGTGACTCAAGAAAATCTAAAAATCAAAGAAGATGAATGTTGCTCTTTAGAAGCAAAAATTGTTGATCTTCGAAAGAAACTTGTTTCATATGACAAGAAGTCATTTGATTTTTTGAACAAACATGAGGGGCAATCTTCAAATCAAGTTGAAGCTCAAAAAGAAAAGGCCATTGATATGAAAAGTAAGTTTTCTAAAAATAACTTTCATTTCTTTGGTTACTACTTTTATTGCAATCAATTTGGGCATAAAGAAAATGAATGCAGCCCATTATGTCTAGGAGAAAGACTAGTTTTATTAATGGAAATCTTTACAAATTCCTGAATAATCTCCAATGCTATAAATGTAATGAGTAAAGAAAAACCCTTGGATTGGGGTGCCACCACAATACTATGTCTCACTTTTGGAATGTGTTGATTTTTTCCTATAATCACTATTTTTAGAAAAACTAATTATTTAAGTCTTGAGAGGCTCTATCTAAAGGGTTTTAATTGAAGAGGGATATAGAATACCCCCTTAGATCAAACCCCCTTGGATAGAACCCCAATAGTATTAAATCATACCCACAATGGAGTCTCCTTCATAGCTATCAAAATGTTGGCCAAAAACCACTTTTTCTTTACCTTTTGAGGGATTAAATAACATCATTTAAAATTATATTTTTCAAGATTGTAACCCTTGAAACTAGCTTTCCAACAAGTATAGGTTTGATATATATTCATTTTATCATTTATTTAATTTTCAATTTTTACTAAACATAGGTTTTTCTCTAAACATCAAGCTCTTTGTTGTGCAAAGGTGGAAAAATAGTAAACCATTGTAAAAAAAATTCCAAAAATACCCATTCCCTAGATATTGATTTCCTTGTTTCACCCAAAAAAGAAAAATTGGATTTTGATATATACAAAGAAAAATTAGGTTGTACGACACACACGTATGTCCAAATTATAGTTACAGTGACTTCAAAAATTAATTTAAAAAAAAAAGATGCAACAAAAAATTATCAAAAAATATCATTTCCCTAGATATTGATGTTGAGAATCTATATTCCAATAATTAGAATTTAATCCTTTATAGAAAAAAATTTATGTTGTACAACACAAACGTTACTTTCTAAAAATGTTGTTTTCTATCTAAAGCCATTTATTAAAGGAGATGTTGAAAGATTCATGATTTATTTCAGAAATTTTGAAAAAAAATATATTTAGAATTTACACATAAATTGCCACAAATCACTAGTTCACATCATCTTCAAATTCTTTATGGTTTGGCTGCTATAGGTCTCAGAAGATGAAGATTCAGTTAAAAATATTGATGTAAATGTCCATCTTGGGAAAAAAGTGAAACACAGTATTGTGATTTCACCTATTGTTGACAGTGGTTGCTCTCACCATATGACTGGTGACAAGAGCAAATTTATTCACTATGAAAACTATTCAAGTGGATCTATAAAATTTGGAAATGATCATTGTATCCAAATCATAGGTAAAGGAACTGTATTACTTGATAATGAAACTCTAGTGCATAATGTTTAATATGGTGAAGGGTTAACACACAATTTACTCAATGTGAGTCGAATATGTGATAATGGTTTTTGTAAGTGTAGAATAAGTAATGAGTAAAATAACTAAGAACACTTCTTAGTAAGACATTATATCAAAGATTTAAAAGCAATTAAACTAATTTAAAAACATAAATCTACTGAACTTGCATCACATTGTTCTCCATTTCTAAAGATTTATTAAATCACGGGGCTCTTAGATTTGGTAAGCATTGTGACTATTAAAATTTCAATCTAGAGAATGAGATGTTGCTAAATGCAATAATATAATCCTGTATGGTGATTTCTAGATGATATAATGATGCTACTATAATCTATGCTAACATGAATATGATAAAAAGGAAGCCACAGTGATCTACGATGCAGCTATGATATTGATTCTATACTATGATTGCTATTGCTAAATGATATTGCTATTGCTAAGATGCTTGATTGCTTGATTGCTATTCTTGCAAAGTAAGTTTGCACAAAGTTGGGATCCATTTCCTGCTTCAGAAGGTTGTATATATAGATTCACGACAGCATCCTATGACGTGGCAGCACAACAAAGGCTTGGATTTTATCTAAAGGATTGAATGGTGAGAGATGAAGAAGTTTGAGCTGATCATGGGGATTGTTCCTCCCCAGAAAAACATCTTGCTAGAGGATTGGAAGAATCAAAGGAAAGAGATTGAAGAGGATTGCATGTAAGTTTGTCTCCATAACTTTCCCGTGAATGCCAATTGAATTAAATTAGATGTTTATATCTAATTTGGTAGGTAAAATATGATGAGCTGTAGAAATATGAATATATTTGAATATTTAGATTTATTCAAATTTAGGAAGAAATAACAATTATTAATGAACAAATGTTTTTTTGATATTGTTTATTTAATAAAAGAGGGATAAATGATAATTAAATAAAAACTATTAAAGTTTGATTATTTAATTAAGATAGAATAATCAGAAGAATATAGATGTAAACTAAATAAATATTTCTATTTATTTAATAGTAGAAGAATTTGATAATAATAATTAAATAAAACAAAGTGAATTTTGTTAATTTAATTAAGATGAAATAAAAGAATAAAGATTGAAGAATTTAGAAGATGAAATATGTAAATAAATATTTCTATTTATTTAATAGTAGGAGAATTAAAGGTTAATTAATCAAATAAATCGCTTCTAGTTAATTAGATTATCCAGACCATTTTTAGGTGTATACATTTTGCCCCTCTTTGAAGTGATGTGTTTACACATTGCTTCAAAGAAATTTTGTTGTTGCTGCTAGTACTGACGAAATTTTTTGAGTATGCCCCAGATGTTGATTTCCAAGTGATGATGGATATATGCCCCCTCGGGAGATAAATTGATGAATTTTATGATTTTTTCAATTTTTCAAACTTTTTGTGATTTTCTTATGATGATTTGATAAAGATATGATGATGAAATAATTTATCTCTCGACAAATAGTTTGAAAGATTCCCTTGTGTTGAGTTTTGGAATTAATCCTCCAATAAATAAATTAAATTAATCCCATAAAAATCCCACCTTAATTAACCTATAAAAGTCAAAATGGTGATTTTAAAACTCATTTGCGCAATTTGAGTTTGAAAATTTGTGAGAGAGAGTGATTTGGAGCAAGATGCCAATCCCCTAGCACACTCACCAGTTTGAGCGCGTGTGACAACACAACCACCCGGCCGCCTACGAACCTCCGATACATACCCATTAACCTCCTCATTATTCGCATTTTCTCATTTTTTATGCATTTTTCTGCATTTTAAAATTTTAATTCTGTTTAGCGCTTTGAAGACCTAATGTAGCGCTTTTAATGTCTGTTTCGCTTAGGCTAGATTTTATAGCGCTTAAGTAGGTTAAATTAGCACTTTCGAGGTTATAGCACTTAGGATAGCTATTTTAGCATTTTTAATTTATGTTTTGGCGCTTTGACTAGTTTAGCGCATTTTCCCTATAGATTAGTGCTTTAACCTCCTAGAATAGCACATCCATTGAAATAGAACTTTGACCACCTGAATTAACGCATTCGCCTCCTGAAATGGCGCATATGATGAATTAGCGCTTTGAGCACCTGTTTTAGCGCTTTGAGGTGTTTTAATGGTGTTTCTGATATTGTGGTGCCTAGAAACACTATTTTAGCACATCCAAGTTTGAATGATGTAGTTTTTCAAATTGATCCTTGATTTTGTTGATTTCGATCGTGTCAACCCTTGGTTTGATATGATTGATGATCTTAATCAAGTAGATGATGTTCAACTTCATGATAGGTGAGGTTTGATGTTTGATTGATGATAATTATCCTCATGATAGGCGAGGAATAATTATAGTTTGTTTAATATACCTCATGATAAGTGAGGTTGATTTGATTAATTGACCTCATGATAGGTGTGGTTCAATGATGTTTGATGATTGACCTTATGATAGGTGAGGTTAAATGATGTTCGCTCACAAGATTTAATCAAAATTCTCACCAAGAGCTGATTAGATTTGATAGGATAATTGATGTTTGATGATTTGACAAAAAGTATCAACTTTGAATATTTTGTGATGATAGGAGGCTTTGACGAACCATCAAATTCAAGAGCAGTTTCCCCAAACATTCGATTTGATACCATAGCTAGCACAGCCTGAGACGACAGTTATTACACATTGTGGTTTGTCCTCTTTATTAGATATGCCACATATTAGGATTAATCGGGGTCTCTTGATAGCCCTAGCAAAGAGGTGGCATAGCGAGCATATTAATTTCCACCTACCTACTGGGGAGATAACAATCACCCCTGAGGATGTCTAGCATATTCTAAGGATACCCATTGTTGGTGACATTGTAGTGTATGATTCATCAGAGCAGAGGGGGACTGATGCCCTCCGTAGAGTATTTCAAAATGATCATATTTCCTGGTATTGGATTTTGTGGTGTGAGATGGTGGATGCTTATGCCACTTTTCCTACAGTTCTTGCTGGTTTCATTGGAAGGTTCCTTTGTCCTAATCGCAGGTCAAAGGGACTTTCTATTGGTTGGGGTTGTGTGTTGGAGAGCATGATTGTACACGGGATGAGATATGCTTGGGGCATGTGTATGCTTGCCCATCTATATCATGATTTGCATTCAGCTATTTATACTAGAGGTCATAGTTTGTCTTCAGGAGTCACTCTACTACAGGTGTGGGTGTGGGAGCATATTGTTGTCATGCATCTAGTGACAATTAAACAGAGACCAGCCATGAGGTTGTATGTCCATAGATATATAAGTCGACTTACTCAGCCTATATTGGGTAAGTTGGATCATTGGAGGAGAGTATTGGATATAGAGGTTGTGACATGGCGGCCTTACTTAGATTGCGAGTAGTGGGATGATGATGATGTACAATTTTCTTTCCTCTTCCAGTTGATGATTCTGATCAGGCGGACACGTTGGGTATTGGAGAAATTTTTGCTCAGACGAGTGCTTAGATAGTATGGTATTGTTCAGGGCATTCCCCAGGGTGTTTCCCATTATGCTCGTCGATAGGTAGATTCTACAGATTGGGGGCCTGACCTTTCATATGATGTCGATGTTTAGGAGTTTCAAGCTCTACTGCCTCTAGTTTGGGAGATCCAACCTAATATTGTTGAGCCACTTGTTTCAGCTGATTATGCAAAGTATATGTTTCTTCATCCATTTCCATGTATTACCATTCCTTATGAGCTAGCACCACTACCTATCGAGGAGGAGGCTTCTGTTGCACACGGTCATCAATGAAGGAGAGAGGAGGTTGGTGAGGAGGAGGTGGAGGATTTCAAGGGTAGTGGTGATGAGGAGGGCAGTGGGAGGAGGAGGAAGTAGTGATGAGAGTTGTGGAGAGAGGGGTATGATAGTGGAGATGAGGAGGAGGTGGTGGTGGAGAGATGGAGGAGGTGCAGGTGAGTTCGGGTCTAGCCATAGATGTGCAAGATTATATGATGCCTCATGAGAGGCAAGTAGTGGTAGATCCTATAAAGTAGTGTGTGTGATCAAGGTACCATCCTAGTAGCAGTAGACAGATTGTGAGCCTACAGGTGCAAGTTGAGACCTTACAGGGTCAACTAGTTCTGGCTTAGGGTTTATTGATGCAAACACAGGCTCAGATGCAGGAATAGGCTCAGTCACATGCACAGGCTCTAGCTCAGTATAGGCTCAGTTGGCTACAACTCAGACATAGATTACATCATTGACAGCCAAGAGGGATGTCGCTATACAGGCTGCAGAGGGGCTTAGGCTACAGCTGAGAGATTGCAGAGATTGGCAGATGGTACCACTATAGCAGATTATATGTGAGAGGTTGTTCGTGTTGGTCGAGAGGTAGAGCACTACAAAGGTAAATTCTATGATGTCATTCCTTCAAAGCAGAGATTGAGTTATGTGCAATCTCGATCTGGTAGGTCCCGATTCGAGGACTGTGAGTAGAGGTGTGATACAACCTCTATCAAGAGATCCTTGAGATCTTGGTACATCTGGTGGTAGAGGGACTAGTCCTGAGATGCCTGCACTATCTGGAGCCAGCAACACATAGTTTCATGATTGTACCTTCTGTTGTATTTTGAGATGCGATGTACACTCTGATTATTTTGATTCACAGCCATTTTTGATGATATATCTCTCTTCATTTCAGACATCATTGTATACTTGACATTATGAAATCTTTTGAGATCTATATGATATGCAGTGGATTTTATTGATCTATTATGTGTTCTATATGATTCTATGATGGATGAATTTATTTCCTATGTTCTATATGCCATGTGATGATCCTTATATTATGATTTTATGGATGCAATTTATAATCATGATGATATGCTATGATTTATGATGTTCTACCTATGATGTGTAAATATGATTATGTGCATAATGATGATGTATGGATGCATGATGTATGTAGTATTGACATTGTTGAAATATATGTATGATGTATAGTTCCAAATTATATGATAATTTCCCTATATGTATGATGATGGATATGATGTTTTCATGCTATATGACATGTGATGTAAATGAGATATGTGCACTTTATTCCTGTGATATATTTTAAATGCAAATACATGATGTAATGAATATAATAGTACGTTGATTGTATGATATATGGTATGATGAATGGATGTACGATATGGAAATGTAATTACATGATATTGAGGATGTTTTTGATAGTTTTCTCATGCAACTTTATGATGTGTGATATGAAAAATATGATATGTTCAATGCAATTTATTTGATTTAAATGTATGAATAATGAAATGATAAAGTAAATGATTTCTAATGTATGCAATGAAAATGATTATGCAACTATATGATAATGATGATAATGATGATGTTTTTGTTAATGTCAAGTATGCTCAATCCCTTATGAGAAAAGATATCATCATTTTTTAATATTTTACCAACTATTCTTTGTCCATTTGTTTAAACTCAAATTTATTGCCCCTAATGAGGTCCATATTTTTCCCCTAAGCTAGGGTGGGACATGACCACATTGCCAGTGATATGATAATGGACAGAAAATGATAGTGAAAGTGAACGACTATGACATGCCCCCAATAGATGGATCTAATGGTTTAAATTAAAAATAGCATCTATTTCTAGGTTTTCACTACATGTTTTTATTGTACTTTTTCAATCTTTATTATTATTTTTTTCTCTTTTTTTTTTGTATTTTTCTTGTCACCGAGACACCTGTTTGCTAGGTTTTCATCAAGGTAACCATTTTTCCAGAACTTGAACCGTGCACTAGGTGATTCAAGTGTAGAACTTTCTGAGATGGATATTATTGATTGGTTCATCAAACAGATCCCATTTAGGTGTAGACAATTGATAAGCTCCAAATCCATAAACAAATATAATGACAAAGGGACCGAGCCACTTCCTTTTCTTTTCTTTATCCTATTGATTTCTAGGGTTTTGCTTTAGAACGAAGTCACCAACCTGAAAGACTCTAGGCTTTACCCTGTGATTATAGCTTTTGGACATTCTTTGTTGATATTTTATCAAATGGTTCACAGCCTGTTGACGACATTCATCCAATAGTTCCAGCTCTTGAAGTCTAGAGACCCTATAATCCTCATTTGTAATGATAGCCTTCAATGAAACCCATAGTGATGGAATCTCAACCTCAATGCTAATTATGTATGCCCAAAGAGCTGGATTTAATTGAACATGCCAATCACGTCCAACATTGTTAATCATTTTCTTTAGAATTTTTAGAATTGTTTTGTTTGATGCCTCTTCTTGAGCATTTCCTTGAGGATAGTACGGTGTTGAAAAATAATGTTTGATATGAAACTTCTCACACAAATCCTAGAAAACCTGGTTCTTAAAAGGTCTACCATTGTTTGTTATAATGGACTGAGTTATGCCATACCGACAAATGAGGTAGTTCAAAATGAACGAAGAAATTTTCTTTCCAATGATTGTTGTTAAGGGAACCGCTTCTGTCCATTTTGTAAAGTATTTTTTTGTTGTGATTATGAATTTGTGTCCATTGGATGAAGACAGATTAATCTTCCCTACCAGGTCCAATCCCCACTGACAAAAGGGCCATGTTGATGTAAACATATGTAATTCTTGCACTGGTGCATGGGTTAAGTTACCATGGATATGACATTTCTCTCATTTCTTAACAAATTGATAAGACTCCCTCTCCATATTTGGCCAGTAGTATCCCAAACGGAGGAGTTTCTTGACTAGGGTTAGTCCGCTTGAATGAGTTCCACAAATACCTTCATGAACCTCATGTAAAGTTGTCTCAGAATCGTTATGTTCTAGACACTGAAGAAGAGTACCATCTAGACCTCGATGGTAAAGTATGTCAGCAATTAAGGTATGTCATGCAGATTGGTGAATAAAATTGTGTTTCTAGTTTTTGGAAAGATCAGGAGGAAGGATATTATCCTTAAGGTAAGCATAGTTTTTCCCATAGATTGAGGATTCAATGTCAACTATTTGGCATATGGTTTGAGAATATGGATTACCATAAGTAGGGTTAGACACTTGTTCTACCATAAACTCATAACAACCTCATTTTTTTGATAACTGCAAGAGAGAAGCAATTGTCACCATAGCATCTGTAGCTTTGTTTTCTGCCCTTGGAATATGTTCAAACTTGATTTGCACAAAGTACTTTTTGAGATCATCTATCATTTTATTATATGGCATGATCTTTTCATCCTTTATCTGATATTCATCATTTACCTGATAGATGACCAACTGTGAGTCCCCATACACTTGTATTTATGTGATTTTCCATTCAATTGCCACTTTGATGCCAATAATTAAAACCTCATACTTAGCTACATTATTGGTACATGGAAACATGGGTCTATAGGACCTTGGGATGGTGTGTCCTTGAGGTGTAACAAATAGAATTCCCACACCAGACCCACGTTGTGTGTATGACCCATCAAAATAAAGCCTCCATTGTTGTGTTGTTATAGTAAGAATGTCTACATCAGGAAACTCTATGTTCATTGGACGATCATCTAGTAATAGAGCTTCAGCTAACTGATCAACAATCACTTGACCTTTGATGGCTCTTTGGTCTACTTACTGGATGTCAAATTCACTTAAGATCATGACCCACTTTGCTAGTCTCCCTGTTAGAGCAACCTTGTTGAGTAGATATTTTAATGGATCAATTTTTGCTATGAGTCTGACTGTATGGGTCAACATGTAATGTTGTAATTGTTGGGTTGCAAATACCACCTCCAAACAAGCTTTCTCGATGAAGGTGTAATTTATTTCATAACCATTTAGAGTCTTGCTGATATAATAAATAGCTTGTTCCCATCCCTCAGGATCTTCCTATGCTAATAGAACTCCTAAAGAAATGGCAATTGTTGCAATGTATAGTAACAAGGGTCTCTCTTCTGTAGGTGGCATGAGTATGGGAGGCAACATCAGATATTGCTTTATTTTATTGAAATTTGTTTCACATTCTTGATCCCACTTGAAAGGGACATTCTTATGTAGTAGATGATTGAATGGATGACTTTTATCTGCTAATTAGGAGATAAATCTCTTGATTGATTGTAGCCTGCCTTGTAGAGATTGTAGTTGACTGATATTATTCAATGGCGGCATTTCCATTATTGCTTTGACCTTAGCCGGATCCACTTTGATACCTTTTTTCTGAAATAATATATCTAAGGAGCTTTGTTGATGTGACACCAAACACACATTTCTTAGGGTTTAATCTAACATTGAATTTCTCTAGTCTAGTAAAGATTTTTCCCAGGATCTCCAGATGTCCTTCTCTGGTATATGATTTTTCCAATATATCATCCACGTAATCTTCCATAAAAGTATGCATCATGTCATGGAAAATAGTGGTCATTGCACACTGATATGTTGCACCTACATTTTTCAAACCAAAGGGCATGATGTTCCAAGAGAATGTGCCCCATGGATAGGTGAATGTTGTCTTCTCCTGATCTTCGGGTGCTATATTGATTTGGTTATACCTAGAGAAGCCATCCATTAGCGACAACATGGCATGTCCTACTATTAAATCCATAATAATGTCAATGTTTGGTAAAGGAAAATTATCCTTTGGACTTTCCTTATTTAGATCTCTAAAATTTGTGCATATTCGAATACTATTATCTAGTTTAGATACAAGTACAATATTTGAAATCCACTCAGCATAATCGATGGACCTAATGAATCTTGCATCTAACAACTTTTTCAGCTTAGCTTTTACCATCAATGAGATGTGGGGATGAATTTTCCTTAATTTTTGCTTTACTAGTTTGATTCCATATGGTAGAGATAGATGATGCATCAAAAGATCTGGATCTTACCCTAGCATATCAGAGTAAGACCAAGCAAAGTTGATATGCCTCTCTTCAAATAATTTGGTGAATTCAGGTTTCTCTTGTTCTGTCATAGATGCTGCCAGATGTAGAATTTTTGTCTTTTCCGTTGTGCCAAGATTGATGGACTATGTAGGTTCCACCAGTACTAATAATATTTCATGATAATGCTCTGGAAGGGTGTCAAATCTCCCATCTCCAAGTGCCTCATAGAGGTTTTCATCGTTAGATGCGTTCTTTGTTTTTACTTTTTCGAGATCTAATGTTGCAATTGAATGGCTTTCACCATTAGATCCAGTATTCCTATTTTCAATTTTGCAACTAGAAGATTTGGCACCCTCTTGATTTGAAGTATCGTTATGAGCCTTGTGAGTAGAACTTGTGTTAGGTGTGTCACTACAAAGAAAATTTATGATGGCATCATCATTCGTAAAGACTGATATATCAATAGGTTCAGTTGGTTCCCATTCAATAAGTTCAGGATGTATTAAGGGTAAAAAGTTCTCAGATTGGGTAAAATCAATGATAGTGAGGGTTCCAATAGCCATGTTGTCAAATTTTTCAGTGGTGTTGTTAAGGCCTATGATATTACTCTCCTCCAAGTCATCTATTTCACTCGATCTTTGTTCATCCTCACTTGAGTCATCAAGATTTTGTGATCCAAATACAAGGGGTCTAGTCCTTGAACTTTGTCCCCCCTTACATGTGGGTGCATATTATTTTATAACATCAACTTGTATGTCCTTGTATGATATTTCTAATAAAGAATCCCACTCGTATTCATTAGAATTTTTTTCAAAGCTATCTCTCATTTGAAGGATCCATTCAACAAATTTATGAGCGGTTTCTTCTTTTGTTTCTCCTATAGAACCTAGTCCTATTTTGTCCTTTGATTGAAGTGTGAGAGGTTGGATGGGTTCTACAATGCCCTCTTTTCTTTTACCAAGAGGTCCTTGTCCTTCATACCCCATTTTCTCTAAGATATCTTTTCCTTTTCCATACCAATCTATCTTTATGTTGATATTTGCTAATGTTGATGCTTCTTCATCTTTGTAGAGCCAATTGAGAATGGCCTTGTCTCCTGATTTTTCTTCTAGAGTACTTACTTTTACAAACCTTTCATCTAGAACTATGGTAGGTTGGGATGATTTTTGTGTGTTTGTTGATGGTTGTCCATATGATTTTAGAGATGGCAGCAATTGTGAAAGACATAAATATTGTTCAATTGAATATTCTCCCCAGCCCTTGTCTTTTAACTAGATCTTGTCTTTGAACTGTTGTGATAAAGTATTCAGTAGATCTTCATTGCTTGATGAAGTGGGGTCAGCAAAATTTGTTTCCTTTGACTGGTCCTTTTTCTCAACCCATTTGGATATAAAATCTAGTTGCTTTTCACCATTGGATGAACTAGAAGTGTTTTCTTCTCTATTATGGGGCACCAAAGTGTCTTGAGTTGCTTTAAGCATGTTACAAGTCTAGGGATTATTGTAGTCAACTGAAATAGTGACTTCTTGTCCATTGATAGGAAATTTTAAACACTGATGATAGGTTGAAGGTACTGCCTGCATTTTGTGAATCCATGGATGTCCCAAGAGTATATTATATGTTAGCTCCTTTTCCAACACTTGGCAAACTACATTCTTGACAATTGGTACCACTTGAATTGGTAACACAATCAACCCCTTAGAAGATCTCTCTTCTTCATCATAGGCTTTTATTGTGACCTTTCTTCTTGCATCAATAGCATTGTCATAATAACCTAGTGCATGAATCGGTTTTAAAGTACAAATGTTTAATCCAACTCCACCATCTATTAAGACATGTTTGATACGATGTTTATGGATTAAAACTTCTATATGAAGGGTCGCATTGTGTGGATGATTAAATGACACATCATCTTGTTTGGATAATGATAGAAAATGAGGCATGGTCAAATGCCCCACCATAGCTTGAAATTGACAGACATCCAAATTATTGGGTACCATGGTGGCCACAAGAGCCTATTCCAAAACCTCCTTATTTGATGGTGAAATTTTAAGGAGTTCCAATATGGATATCTATGTTGGTATCTTATGTAGTTGATTGACTATAGTATATTGATTTGAAGGGGGAGTAGTGGTTTTAGGTGCAACTCCTTTTAGTATCACTTTAGATTGCCCCCTCATCGTTACATTGACTGGTTGATAGTCTTGTCTTTCCATAATTTTTATGACATTGATTTGGTTGTCGGATGTGTTTATATTTGGGATCACGTTTAGGGATATGATGTCATTGATGCTAATGTTATCTATTTGATTATGCAATGAATGGTGTTGTCATAAATTTAGTTTACACTTTTTCCTTTACTGTTTGAAGAAGACTCTCCCTTTTCATAATTGGGTAAAGGATTGTGTTTCATTTCGTGATTGTAGGATGACAAAATCCTGATGATGAAACTTAACCTAATAACCAATATTCGTGTTTGATAATTGGACACTTTAAAGTTGCAAGATCTAGGTTTAACTTGAAAATAATTTTGACTTGTAAGATCTTATTTGTTTCAAGTTTAAGACACTGTCTGGCCTATGAAAATGTTTATGTCTTGATAAAAACCTGAGTTTCTGATGTCAACAGTCTGAAAGATGTTTCCAATAGCTCTTTATTTTCTTGTTCTGTGGATGCACTATTACAGAGGGAAGAACACTAAAACAAACTGTATATGCGCTAAAAGATATGGTAAAAGTGCTGTGAAACAGGGTAGATGCACTAAAACAAACTATGGATGCACTAAAATATTGGTATTTTTCTGGCACTAGAAATTTTTGGTTATAGCTAACATATGTGTTATAAAATTTGCCAAATGCACTAAAACATAATGTGTAAGCACTATTTGAATTGTGGATGCACTAAAAGATAGGGTGTATGTGCTAAAATAGACCATAGATGCGCTACAATATCTGGCAATTTCTGATACTGATGGGTTTTGATGACAGACTGCAAATGCGCTATAAGATTTGTCAGATGCGCTAAAATAAGCGGTGGATGCAGTATTTTAAGACTTCTCAGTGTTGTCTAGTTTTTCTCAGTAAAGGGGCTAATGTAATTTTCCAAATTTGGGGTATTTTGACAGGGTATCCTTGTTGGTAAATCTTCAATTTTGATGACAAGGCTAATGTTTCCAAGGTTTTCCTCTTGTAAGAACTGATTTGGCCTGTTGGAATATTCTATTGCTGGTTGTGAGATGAAAGACTGATGGATGGGTTGACTATGATTATGCTTTTGTGAAAGAGCCCTTTGTTGGAAATAAGCTTGTGAATATAAAGGCTCTAAGGCAAAATCATCAGTATATCCTCTAGCAAAGTCGTGAAACCTATGGATGAAAGTTCTATGTTGAAGCAAAAAATTTCTACTTTGATATAAAAGCGTCTCCTTTCCAAAAAAAATTGTAGCTAAGTTGTCTCTTTGGTTTGTTGACTCTTTTTGTGAGGGATTTCTTGACAAATGTTGTGGATTTCCAATCCCTAATCATAAATTTCACAGTTTGATTTGTCTAACTCTTTGTGTTTTTTTGGATGATCTTTATCTAAATTAATGATTTGAAAACACAACAAGCAATTGTAAAAAAGTTGTTTTTAATTTCTAGAATCTAAACAATAAGTGTATGTTCAAGAATCAAACATGATCCTTCTTGATTTCCACTCCTTTTTTACAAAGAATACACTTCAAGCAGACTCACTCTTAAGGTAAAAAAGGTCATCGTTATACTCATCAACCCACATCTTAAAATTGTGTTGACTCACACAGCTGTGTCACCCCCTAGAGGGTGCCCGTGTTTTTGTCTTTTTCAGATGCGTACTCAAAGTTATATTTCTCGATCCCTTGAGCAAAAGGTCCTTGGAAATTATATGGTGAGTGTCTTGGGGGCATATTCTTCCCTCCCCTTGCACCATGAATATTACAATGTTTAGTTACTGACACAGCTGGATTCTACACTATGGTTCATATATAGGATTTTCATTTGGAGCAGAAAATGATAAACTCCCTCAGGAGACCTCCCAATCTTTAGAACAAAGATTTTGGGGATGTTATCTTGCACACTTTCAGTAAATGTGGGTTTCCCCAAATTCACTTTTGTTTTATAGTGGGTAGGAAAACCTAACTTTGGTTGTTCCCACTCAAGCTGTTCCCGTAGGGTGAGTACTTTTTTCCCACTACGACATGCCTTCTAAAGGATTTAACAAAGCATAAAGTGCAGGAAATTAAAAGATGAGTCTGGCATTTTGATCACCCAGTTAAGGGGAGAGCATAGGCCTATCACCGCACAATCACAGTAAACAATGTTTAGTTTTAAAGCCTAAATGATAATTTTCTACTCTATGTGAAGATATTGCTTCACAAAAGATATGATGTTAATTTTAACCAAGATAGCTAATTTATGATGACTACCCTAGGATTGGTGTATTTTAATCCAAATGACTACCCTAGGAGTGGTTCATTTTTTCCAAATGCAACAAATGAAATTACTAGTCACAGTCGCGTTGAATCTAGACAACAAATCAGTCAGATTACAAAAGTGCTAGAACAGAGGTCAAATGTGCCACTTAATTGACCAAATGCACTGCAAGATTTGTTGAATGCGCTACAGAATTTGTCAGATGTGTTATAGAATTTATTAGATGTGCTAAAACAAAGTTGAACATGGTACAGTCAACTATGCCAGGAACTTCTGGTCGATGTGCTAAAACAGTCTTCAGAAGTGTTATAGTTTTTGATGGATGCACTAAAACAATCATCAAAAGCGCTAAAGTTTTTGATGGATGCGCTACAAAATCTTTCAGTTGTGCTAAAAGAAACACACCAAAATCTTGTATGCACACTTTTCAGGAAATTTTTTTGTTAAAACATGGGGTTAGGGCCCAACGGTGGGCACCAAAATGTAAATGTTGAATAAGTAATGGGTAAAATAACTAAGAACAATTCTTAATAAGACATTATATCAAAGATTTAAAAGCAATTAAACTAATTTAAAAACATAAATCTACTGAAAGCGTCATATTGTTCTCTATCTCTAAAGATTTATTAAATAACAGGGCTCTCAGATTTGGTAAGCATTGAGACTATTAAAATGCCAATCTAGAGAATGAGATGCTACTAAATACATAATCGAATCCTGTATGGTGATTTCTAGATGATATGATGAAGCTATTGTAATCTATGCTTACATGAATATGATAAAAAGGAAGCCACAGTGATCTACGATGCAGCTATGATTTTGATTCTATACTATGATTGTTATTGCTAAATGGTACTACTATTTCTAAGATGCTTGATTATTTGATTGCTATTCCTATAGAGTAAGTTTGCACAAAGTTGGGATCCATTTCCTGCTTCAGAAGGTTGTATATATAGATTCACAGAAACATCCTGTGATGTGGTAGCACAACAAAGGCCTGGATTTAATCTAAAGGATTGAATGGCGAGAGATGAAGAAGTTTGAGTTGATCATGGGGATTGTTCCTCCCCAGAAAAATATCTTGCCAGAGGATTGGAAGAATCAAAGGAAAGAGATTGAAGAGGATTTCCCATAAGTTTGTCTCCACAACTTTCTCATGAATGCCAGTTGAATTAAATTAGATGTTTTATATCTAATTTGGTAGGTAAAATATGATGAGTTGTAGAAATATGAATATGTTTGAATATTTAGATTTATTCAAATTTAGGAAGAAATAACAATTATTAATAAACAAATATTTTTTTGATATTGTTTATTTAATAAAAGAGGGATAAATGATAATTAAATAAACACTATTAAAGTTTGATTATTTAATTAAGATAGAATAATCATAAGAATATAGATGTAAACTAAATAAATATTTCTATTTATTTAATAGTAGAAGAATTAAAGGTTAATTAATCAAATAAATCATATTTAATTAATTAGATTATTCAAACCATTTTTAGGTGTATACAACTTTAATGCAACCTTCTCTACACTAGGATGTGAGATTAAAAATAAGTCTAGTAAAAAAATTGCAACAAGATTTAGAACCAATGGTAATATTTATAATCTTCATGAAGATTCAAATAGTAAAAAGGAAAATAATGGTTGCTTCATGAGTCAAGTTGAGGAAACTAAACTTTGGCACTGAAGATTAGGGCATATAAACTATGATAATCTGGTCAAAATCAATAAGAATCAAAATGTAATGAATATGTCAGTTCTTTCAAAACCAAATAATAATATTTGCAAAGAATGTCAAGAAGGCAAACAGACAAGAGTCAGTTTCAAGCCTAAAGAACACTCCACTGCTAAACCATTGTAGCTTGTACATACTGATTTGTGTGGTCCCACAAGGACAAAATCTTTTAACAATGAAAAATAATTCATGTTTTTAATTGATGACTACATCAGGATGACATGCGTAACTTTCTTGAAACATAAAGCAAAAGATTTTAACAAATTCAAAATATTCAGGAAAATAGTTGAAAAAGAGTATGATTTAAAAATAAAATGTCTTAGGTCAGACAAAGGTGGAAAGTATACTTCACAAGAATTTATTGATTATTGTGAAGAACATGGCATTAAGAGGCAATACTTAGCCTCCAGAACACCACAACAAAATGGTGTTGTTGAAAGGAAAAACATAACTGTGAAAGAAATGGCTAGAACTATGCTTCAAGATGTAGGTCTGTCAAATACTTACTAGAAAGAGGCAGTTCATACTGTTGTCTATATCTTACATAGAGTTCAGTTAAGATTGAAAACAAAATTTACTCCTTATGAGCTATGGTATGGCAGAATAGCTAATGTTGGTTATTTTTTAAAAAAATGGCAGTAAATGCTTCATTAAAAGAGATAATGATAGTATAGGTAGCTTTGAATCACACTATGATGAAAGCATCTTTTTAGGCTACTCTACTCATAATAAAGCTTACAAATTCTATAACAAAAGATTAAAAAGAGTAGTAGAAAGTTCAAATGTCAAAGTTGATGCATCAAACTGAAGATATTGATGATATTATTTCACCTGAAAATGAACAAAAAATTGAAAAATGAACAAAAATCAAAAGAGAAGAGTAAGCAAAATGTTCCTGAAGAACCTGTGAGATCTACTCCTAAAAAGTATTCCAGACTGTTGGAGAAAAATCATCCTCAAGATCAGATAATAGGTGATAAATTTGCTAGTATTCAAACTAGAAAGAAACTAGCTAATGTAAGTGATCAAGTTTACTTATGTCTGATTTCACAATTTGAACCTAAAACATATACAAAATCCAAAAATGATGTTCTCTGGATCATCAAACCTATGCTAGAAGAACTTGATCAAATAAAGAAAAATAAAACTTGGGAAATTGTCCCTAGACCCTCTAATAAAAATGTGATTGGGGCTAAATGGGTTTTTAGAAATAAGCTTGATGATAAGGGCAATGTGATCAGAAATAAAGTAAGATTAGTCTATAAAGGATACTCTCAGATAGAGGGTGTAGATTTTGATGAAACTTTTGCTCCTGTGGCTAGACTTGAGGTTGTAAGAATGTTCTTGGCTTATTTCATGTACAAAATTTTTAAAGTTTTTCAAATGGATGTAAAACCTACATTTCTAAATGATGATCTCAAGGAAGAAGTTTATATGGAACATCCTAAAGGTTTTGTATGTGTAGGAAAAGAAAAACATGTTTATAGATTGAAGAAAGCTCTATATGGCTTGAAACAAGCCCCTAGAGCATGGTACTCTAAACTTGATACCTACCTACATGATCAAGGTTTCACAAAAGGTGAAGTAGACATCAACCTATATTTCAAAATAAAAGGTAATAATATACAAGTTGTTGTCTATGTAGATGATATCATATTTGGAAGTGATGATTTTGATTTGTGCTCTAAGTTTCCTAACATTATGAAATCATAGTTTGAAATGTCAATGTTAGGTGAACTTTCATTCTTTTTGGGTTTACAAGTTAGCCAACTTGAAAAAGGAATCTTTATATCTCAAACCAAATATGCAAAAGAAATGTTAAAAAGGTTCCAAATGAATGAGTGCAAACCTATTGGCACTCATATGGAGACAAGTTGCAAACTTAAGCAAGAATTTGATCAGCCTGATGTGGGTCATACAATATACAAGTCCATGATTGGTAGTCTATTGTACTTGACTACAACTAGACCTGATATAATGCACTCTATGTGTTTGGTCTCGAGGTTTCAATCTTCACCAAAACAATCTCATTTAGAGGCTATCAAAAGTGTTGGTGTAATTAAATGTCATGTACCTTGTCCTAGGTCATAATTACACCTTAGTTAAGTTTACTTAGGGACCACATAGGAGGTTGTTGGAGATTTTCCACCTTTGGTGGAGTTGACATCTCATACCTCATCACTTCCACCTTTTGTGGACACATCATGTGATCATCTCTCCACCTTTTGTGGGAGATCCACCTTTTGTGGAGATTATCACATTATCTTTTTCCACTTTAGATGGAGTGATAACTCTTCATTGTTGTCACATGTCATAATATTACGACACTTGTCATAATCTTATGCCCTCCTATGTTCTCACCTTGGCTATATAACCAAGGGGTCTCTCTCATTTGTAATTATAATCAGTCATCTCATATCATTGACATTGAATACAGTTTATTCTTGTCATATTATTTTCTCTCTCTTTTGTGCTTTCTATTAGGCCTCTAGATCTTGGGTGGCTACCTTCATAGCCAATTCTTACATGGTATCAGAGCGATTGGAGCGTCTTTGGATTGCCATTTTGGAGAGATTCTTGGAGGGTTCCATTTTTGGCCTTATATTGCAGGTGCATATTGGGAGCTTGTTGCATCATATCTGAGCTCGTCATTGCATCCGGAGTGTCTGAGATAGTCATATTTGCCTTTTGTTTCGTCTCAGTTGGACATTGGAGGCCAAATCTACAAAGGGTTGAAGATCGGAGGTCGTTGCCAGATCCAGGAGGTAGCTACCACTTTGGAGCATTTTCAGCTGAAAAGGACCTCGCCATCATGTTCAGAAGGGCCAAAAACCCCTAAATCGACTGCCAAATTGTCCGAATCGGAGCAAGTTGCTCTCAAGGGCAAAAAAATTTTAGCAGATGGGTCGTACGGCCCTACCTGCGCACTGGTACGATTTTTCATTAAAAAAAAATAATTTTCTACATTTTTTGTAGTTTTTTATTTTTAAAAATCTTTATTAAAAAAAAATCGAATTTAAAAATCGTTAAAAATTTCATTTTTAAAAAAGTTTTTATAAAATAAAACAAAATTTAAAAAATAAAAAATAATTAATTCTGCAGGGGTAACCACTTCTGCTGAGATCACAAGTAGTACCACTCAGACTGGCAGGAGGTTCCGCCGGGGTTATAGAGGTATCATGATCACATTAAATGTCGATAGCGGCTATCGGCCCCCTCACTGCGGGTCGACCCTGATAATCGGTTCCTATCTACTTAAGACTACCTTTAAAAAAATTTAATATGTTTTTTTAAGTTTTTTAATAATAAACTTTAATAATTGTTTTTAATTAAGTTTTTAAAAATAAAACTTTATAAAGTTTTTCTTTAATAATTTTTATTAAAGTTTTTTTAATAATAAAAAAAAATGTAAAGGTTTCTTTATTATTTTTTTAATAAGTTTTTATATAAAAATTAAAAAATAATAATTTTCTTTATTAACTATTTAATAAAGTTTTTCATAAAAAATAAAACAAATGTTTTTTTCTTTATTTTAAATAAAGTTTTTTTCATTAAAAAAAAAAATTGTTTTTTTCTTTATTTTTAATAAAGTTTTTTTCTAATAAATAATGTTTTTAAATTAAGCTTGTAATTAATTTTTTTTAAAAACAAATCATGCATTAAATAAGCAAAATTGGAGAAATTATTTTGCCTCCCGATCGAGCCTTGTCTTGGACCATTTGTTCCTCTAATTGGCAGTCAAATGGGGGTCAGTTGCTCCTACCGACATCCACCTGGAGGGCTTTCTTCACGGTCTTCAGCTTCGAGGCACCTTTGGTTGGCTTCATCAACATTTCTAGTTTTGGCATCATGTTGATTGTAGTTCTCCTCTTTGTAATGTTGTAATCGCACTAAAATAAAGTGCCACAATCTTCTATTTCAGTGTACTATGTCATGTTCTGTATGCTTCTTTGGATTGATCTATGTATCTAGTGTTAGTTCCTATATACTCAGCGTATGCAGCGGCTGGTTACCCATGCATTTCGGTGAGATGGACTAATCACCATATAGACTCCTATTTTGGAAGCACTCTACCTGTCTTCAGAAGTTTGGTTCTACATCCAGAGACTTGGTGCATGGCTCCAGTGAGACTTGGATTGTACAAATTGTGCATGGCTCCAGTGAGACATGGATTGTACCAATCTGCTATTATTGAGCATTCAGTTGATGCTCACGCAGTTGTCTTCTTGGTTTTGACCTTATTCCTGTTGCAGTGTGGATTCTTCTACAGTTCTTCATTGACAAATTTGTAGTTATTCTTGAGTTGACAGATTCAGCTCAGTCACCAATTATGTGGCATCTTCTGTAGTTGTACCTGATTCCTTCTATCAGTGCTTTGCACAGTTTGGCATTTCTTTTGGAACAACATTTGGAGGACTCATCATCATCCTTGGTCCGCTCTACTTCAGCTTTCACATTGTTCTACATTCTCTCCTTCTTCAGTTTAGATTGGGGACTCTTGACATTGTGACATTTGAGCAGTGACTCTCCATTGAGGGGGGGTTGCATGGACTATCTCTTATGGGGGGGACTTTTTCCTCACTTGAGGTTTTATCCTTCCTAGAGCATGATTCTTATTTTGTATTTCATCTCTCTTTTGGGGGGTAGTTTTTTCCCACTGGGTTTTTCTATCTTTCTCCGCTTTATGAGAGATTGCATTGTGTGTACATGGGTACCTAACATGGCCTAGTAGCCGGGACCCATCTTGCATTGTTTGCTTTTGTGTACATTCTCCCTAAGTTGCACTTAAGGGGGGGTGTTGGTGTAATTAAATGTCTTGTACCTTGTCCTAGGTCATAATTACACCTTAGTTAAGTTTACTTAGGGACCACATAGGAGGTTGTTGGAGATTTTCCACCTTTGGTGGAGTTGACATCTCATACCTCATCACTTCCACCTTTTGTGGACACATCATGTGATCATCTTTCCACCTTTTGTGGAGATTATCACATTATCTTTTTCCACTTTAGATGGAGTGATAACTCTTCATTGTTGTCACATGTCATAAGATTACGACACTTGTCATAATCTTATGCCCTCCTATGTTCTCACCTTGGCTATATAACCAAGGGGTCTCTCTCATTTGTAATTATAATCAGTCATCTCATATCATTGACATTGAATACAGTTTATTCTTGTCATATTATTTTCTCTCTTTTGTGCTTTCTATTAGGCCTCTAGATTTTGGGTGGCTACCTTCATAGCCAATTCTTACAAAAAGAATCCTAAAATATATTTCTTGCACAATTGATTTTGGTTTGTGGTATCCTAGACATAATGATTTCACTTTAATTTCCTATACTAATGTTGATTGGGTAGGCTATATAGATGACAGGAAAAGCACTTTTGGTTTTGTATTCTTCCTAGGACATAGATTGGTGGCTTGGCACAGTAAAAAGCAAGATTCTATGTCTCTATCCACTACTGAGGCAGAATATATTACAGCTGCTACTTGTTGCACATAGGTACTTTGGATGGTTCAAACTTTGAAAGACATTAAAATTGATGTTTCTAAACCAGTGCATATGCTATGTGACAATACTAGTACTATCAATATTTCAAAGAATCATGTTCAACATTCTCGTACTAAACACATAGTTATCATATATCATTTTCTTAGATAAAAAAGTTTTAGCAAATGATGTGATTTTGAATTATGTGGCTTCAAATGAACAAGTGGCAGATATTTTTACCAGCCCTTACCTAAAGTAGTTTTTGAATCCTTGAGAGATAGACTTGGTGTCTTCTCTCTTAGTTCTCTTCAGTGATTTACTCCTATTCATGGAGTTAGGGGGATCATCTCATGCATATTACTACCCCCTAAGGCATTTGTGGCATTGTTGGTTTCATAAAGTACATCTATGATACATGGTTATACACGGTATTTTTATGCATCATATATTTGTTTTCAGTTTCTCTTCCAAAATTTAAACATTCAGTTCCTTGTAGTATCTCAGTCAGATCTCTCCTTTGGCATTGTTGTCAAAAGGGGAAGAAATGTGCAGTACATTCTTATAGTGATTTATTCTTATGGATATGTTATTTTCTTTGATTAGCAGTGAGCAATATTTTTTTTTGACAGTTTTGTCAGTAGTGAGCAATATTCTTTTTTATAATTTTGTATAGTATTGATCAGTGGTACATATGCAGTTTTTTTCAGTTGATTGCTTGTTCAGTTATTACAATATTAGTTCTTAACCTTTGATGGTTCAATTGTCATTTACAGCTTTCCATTTTTTAGAGAATTAAGTATAAATCATTTCTTTGGTATCTGACATCTTTTTTAAGTGATAGGATAGGAGTATGTGATATCAAAAGTGAAATGTGCAAACAGGTATATTGTTTCAGTTTTTGGTTCTCTCTAGATTTGACACCAATTCCAAAGGGGGAGTTTGTTAACCTCTAAGGCATTTTTGGCATTAGTGTCAAATGTCCTAAGATGCTATGATGCATGTGGATATGATCATTCTTCTATTTCAATATGATTATAATGTGATCACCTTCATGCATACTTGATTAGATGTTTTTTTTCTATGGATCAATACATCAAATTGGCAAAGTTACATGTACATCTTGGATTACATGACATTTTTATCAATATGGAACAAAGTGTAGTTTGTTGAATATTCATGTTAAAGGTAAATGTTTGATTGCACATCTTGAGAAAGTTACCTTGAATATGTATCATTGAAGAGGAAGCTAAAGCAAAGGTAAAAGTGAACATGTCTTGAGCACCCCATGGCATTATATTTTGAAAAGCCTTTGAAATAAAATGCCACCAGCAACTAAAGGGATTGCGATGTAAGTGTGATAAAATATTGAAAAGGATTTTTAAGTCTATGTATTTTGTAAAGTTTATATTTTGGAAAGCTTTGTAAAATCCCTTGAAGCTAAGGAATGGTTTTAGTAGTTAGGGCTTCTTACTACCATGTTGATGCAGTGTGGATGGAGAGAGATGGAACAGATTTTTGATAGACGATTACAAGATGATAGTTTGACTTGGCATTGATAGTTTGAGGAAAGTTCTTAGTGGAAAGAAAAGAAAAGAATGCATTAACGGGTGTTTTGTTTCCTTAATCCCTTTTCTTGTTTGTCTAATCTGAAATATTTTATTGGTTGTGTTAATAATTTTTATCTATGTTTGATGGAAAGGGTTTGTGTTAAGTTTTTGTTTCAAAAAGGGGCTTCTTGTTCTATGTTTGTGTTATCATGTACAATAATTTTTAATCCTAGTACGAGTATGGGTTTCAATTGGTTTAACATACATATAGGTTGTCATGTTCACATTCTTTATTCAGTTCAACATACCACAAAATGATTACTATTGTTTATTAAAAAGGAATAGTTTGAGAAAGATAGTTGTAAATTATGTTATAACAGCTATGAAGACAATTCTCTTTCTATTCAAAAACAAAGAACATTATATATTCGATGTTGAAGACATTCAAAGTGTTGAGTTGAATAGAAAGAAAAAATATTCTTAGTTATTCATACTTCATTAAGAGACATTTTATTTATGATGTAAAAGGGTATATTATTTATTTCATATTTGTACTTGACAGAATGGTTGATAGCACTTGTAGTGCATTGAGAAATTGATTCATTATAGAAATAATTTATATTACTATGTATACCAAAATTATACACAATGGCATATCGCATTTGAACTATTGCTTCTGAATCTCAAGTGATGTGAGATTAGAAAATGTTGTGAAAAGAAATAGATATGATATTCTATATATCAATTTCAAACAGTGGTTGAAAAGTGATAATGTATAGCTAGTGAGGCATTTAAAATCTATCAATGAGATAGTATTGTCAGTGAGACATATCAATCAGCCAGTGAGGCATTGTAAACAAAAAATTTTCATATTAAGCTAGTGAGGCATTTCGAGTGGTTTTTATTCCCCAAGAGGTTTTTCCACTCTGGAAATTCTTTGTGTCATTATTATGCGATTGTATGGTTTATACTACTTTTCATTTCAGTCTTGCTTCATCAGAAAAGTTGTTTAAAATTTATACAATTTTTATGAACACTGATTCACCCCCCCCCCTCTCAGTGTTCATTGTACTCCAACATTCCTCTGATGATTTTTTTTTGCATTTCCAAACAACACTTTTTCTCCACGTGAGTTCAAGAATCACATTTACACGTGTCATGAACAAGGGCATTTGATCGCTTGCTACTTTCAATCATGTTTCCTTCCAGGCATTGCCTCCATTTTGAGGCAAGTTTCATTGCTTAATACATGAGCCTTTTGGGATTTTTCCAATCCAACCATACCCCACCCTTTGGATCATTCCTTACCGAGAGGTTCCAATTAGATGGCTTCCACCGACCCTTGTGATTGCTTTGCCAATCAAGAGTAACATGATTATTCAACCCTTCATTCTTCTAAGATTATCATGAGATCCCCATCCCTCCTGCATAGGGGATGACCATCAATCATTGCATGCATTGTGATGCCTAGGGTTTCTTCCTCATCCCTTCTCATATCTCCAATGATCCTCAATAATCCATACTCCCTAATTTCTTTCCCTTCAATGTTGCTTTTGATGGTCACTGTTGAATGGCAGATTTAGGGGAAAGTCCTTATTTGCCTCATCCACTTAGTTTGTGTTCCTCCACGCCATGTGAAAAATTGCAGAGCCGCTTTTAACATTTCTTTAAAATATTATTTCAATAAAAAAATTAATATTGTATATTATTACTATATATTTAATATTTTAAATTAATACTATAATAATATTATAATTTAATATTATATATTGTTATGTTAATGAGTATATCTTGATGAAGACGATGAATGGTGAAAGAATAGAAATAGAAGATAAGTGCAAATATGAACAATTACCTTGTCTTTTACCTTCTTCACCTCATGAATTGAGTTGAAGTAGATGCACCCATGTCTACTTGATGTGCTCCTTTTTATATGGTAGTTGGATGGAATGTGGTTGTTTATATAAACATCTTGATGTTGAGATTGATGATTAATAGAATAAAATAGCAACATAAGGATATGATTAAGGTGGATGTTACAAAATAAGAGAAAATTCCCCAATTTATAATTTTTGATGGGGGAAATCAATGGCCAAGATGCATTGACTAAATGGAGGGTCAATATTAAATGAGATGATGGAGGCTTATCCTTGTGACAAGTGTCACAAACAGAATTGTGTAAAAGAAAGGTGAACTCACACATGTGTGAGCACACATTGGGAAGAATATGAAAGAGACATGTCTATGACATGTGTAAGAGGTAGGTGGTTTTGAAAAGTGACATGTCTATGACATGTGTAAGAGGTAAATTAACATGTCTATAACATGTGTAGGGGGTAGGGTGGCTTCACATGTGTGAGATATATGCTCACACATGTGTGAGCAAGGGGTTAGATGGGTAGGTTAGGATACTTGTCACATGACGACAAGTATAAATATTGATCCATTTAGATGGATTCAAGGGCTAGGATTGAATGGATAGTGCTTGATGGTGGGGTGTAATTAAATAGTAAGAAAATGGTAATGAAGGTTAATTAGCTTAAATAGATTATTTAAGTAGGTATGAAGTTATTTATTTAGTTGGAAGGTTTAGAGGCTAAGGTTAGATTTAATTAAATAAATATAAATTTAATTAATTAAGGGTGAGATAAGGATGAATAAATAAATAATATTTAATTAATTAATGGATAAAATAGGGTAAAGTTAAGTGTGGTTGGGTATGAACATAGTTAGATGTCTACATTTTTCCCCTCTTTGATATAGCATCATGAATGTAGTGAGTGGCATTGTATCAAAGAAGAATAAAATATAGTAGGTAGAAAGGAATGAGACCTAATGGCATGATTCCCCAATCATTGGTGAGGATGAAGAAGGATGAAGAGGAGGTATTGGTATGCCCCATCTAGAGAATAGGTGGGTTCTAAGAATGTAGGTGTTGTCTTGAAATGGAGAGGAGCACTAGAGGATGAAGGATAGAAAGAGGATAGATTTGAGATAGATGGATAGAAATAAATGGTGGATAAGAATCATGTTGTTGTGGTATAAGAAACCTAGATTTAATATCAACTTGACGTTATGCACCAAGGTATAAGGAACTAGGGTGACAATGTGCCAAGTACGTGATCAAAATGGTCAAGTGCATATATAACAACGTGATATGGAAGACCATGATGCCCTTGTGGCAATAGAGTTGAAATGCCTTGATAAAAATAAAACAATGATAAAAACACACAAGAAACAAGCAAGCATGCACAACAAACCAAAAACAAACTAGGATAATGCCCCTAGTCAAGCTAAAAACCAGCTGATTGATTGATTGATGACAAGTAGGATAACAAATTTAATGATAATAATAATGTGTACCCCAAGAATTTTATTGATAATGATAAGAAAACATGTGGATTGGGAAGGATACATCCATATGATGATAATTGGACTAATGGATCAATAGATTTCAGCTAATTTGGATCAAAATGATGGATTTCTTTTGGATGACATGAGCTAGATTGCAAGATTGGATTGCATGGATTAGGATTGATTGGTACAATATATGGATGATAAATTTATTAGGATAAGATAGGATTGGATTGATGATAGGAATGAATAGGATTCGATGACAAGGGAGAACCAAGGATTGGTAAAAGATGGAAATATAGATGGATTGCTTAGATATGAGATAAGGGGGATTAATGGATGAGAGGTGATGGGAGATAAGAGGATAGTGGATGAAGGATAGGAGGATGAAGCTCCAAGAACTATGATGTAAAGGAACAATATGCCTCACACTAGAGGTAGTGCAATTATGGATGGAATATGGTTAAAAATGCATTAAATAGAAAAATAGTGGATATGAATGGAAAGGGGAGTAATAATTTCCTTGTCCAAATAATGCATGTATATTTTTCCCCTAAATCTCTATTAAGATCAAGGTTGAAAAGAAATGATGAAGTTGACAGGATGGGGGGATGCAAATAGGATAAGGGATATGAGATGGTGGATAATAAAGGATATGGATAAGGTATGGTGGAGGGATAACATGGAGACTCCTTATCAAGATAAAATATGGGAAGGGGGGATGGATTTGGATAGGATGAGGGATATGATATATGCCAGGTAGGATATGTGATACTAATGAAGATCCTTAGCCTTGCCAAGATCAAAGATGGAAAAGGGGGATGGACTTAGATGGGATGATGGATAGGGTATGAAGGATAATAAAATATGTGGATAGGGTGTTATATGGATGAAGCTTTCCCCCAAGTGTAGATTGAGAGAGGGTGGGGGATTACACGTGATTTTTTTTTTGAGGTTTTCATCGTGTACTTTCCCAAGGTGCCACAAGAAGCAATTTTTCACCTTTGGATAAATGATTTATCTTTACTTTTTCCATTTTTTTCATTTTTCAATTTTTTTTTAAATTTTTGGAATAGAAAGGATGGAAAAGGATGAGGATAAGGATGTGGATAAGTGGATTTGGAGTATAGTGAATGGATGATAGGGAGATGAAGGAAGGGCTCAACCATCTAGTTCCATGTGTAATATCCCTTGATGATGTACTATAATTGTTGGGAATAGGATGTCATTTAATTGCAATCCTAAACATTATTTCATGTATCTCTTGAGTCCTTGGATATTTCATGTATCTCCTAAGTCCTTGGAAAGTGTTCCCCAACACTAGGATTAGAAAGAGATTAAATTTAAATGAAATAAACATGTTAATTGACATTTGCAATTAATTCTAAATGATAGGAACATGTGGGGACACCCATGAAGAACTCGTACAAAATAGGAGCACATGGGGCACCCACATGGAAGGTGGAACTCACCTTGAGTTAAGTTAATTGTTTGGAGCAAAAGATAACACTTCAATAATGCACGTGAAAATCCAAGAAGATAGGGATTGATGTTTACATGCATGGGGTTCAGTTTAGTTCAATTTAGATCAGTTTAGTTTAGTTTAGTTTAGTTCAGTTTAGTATCAATTAAATTTAGTTTAGTTTAGTTCAATTCAATTTAGTTTAATTTAGTTTAGTTATGGTTCAATTATCTTCAGTTGCATGTAGCTAGTTTTAGTTGAATGATAGTTGACTTCATTTGACTTGGAATGCATAACTAATGACTTGAGTTGCATGAAAGATAACAAGTGACTACTTTCAATTAACAAGGGATGATCAATCATGCATGGTATTTGCATGAATGGTGGAGAGATATGTTTCAGTTAACAGAGATTGACTTGGACCCACCTTGGGCACCCAAGTTGGCATCTTGGAGTTGACACTTTTGCATGATAAGATATTTTATAAGGTTGAGTTAAGTGGTCCCATTCTTAGGCACCAACTTTGAGGATGAGCTTAGAAGATATCTTGGGAATCAACATTGAGTTATGACTTTAGTTTGGGACAACCAAATGGATGGACTTGTTTTGACATTGTTCTTCACAGTAGAACTCTACTTGCAAAGAATAGGCATGGGTTTTGTGAGATAAGCATTTTGCTTTCTAATTGTAAACTCTTTAGAGTTTACAAGGCTCATTATTGTCTATTTATTGCAGCAAGTTGAAGAGAGTTTATCAAATTTTTTACAAGTTGTGAAGAAGAATTGAAGGCAAAAGAAGCATCTCAAGCAAGGATTGGAATT